>JAEQBH010007102.1:0-148416 GCA_016808115.1 Tetrastigma voinierianum
TAGTGGTATCAGAGCCTAGGTTTAAGTATTTCTGGAAGAGCCTAGGTTTAGGCGTTTCTGGACAAGTTTTAAACCTTTTAGATAGATTATAAGATAAACATTCCTATGTTAAGTAATGTGTTGACCTCTTATGTGGATGTCCTTATGTTTTGTATAGATGGATCGTCCTGAAGAAGCTGCTGAGAATGTTAACCCAAGGGAACAAGAGTTATTAGCTTCTGAGCCTTCAGAAAGTAATGTACCTAATGACCCCATGGAAGCCTTGCTGAGAATATCGCAGGACATGGCTCGGGTCTTGGATAGATTGACCGCTCCTAAAGCTCTAATAGACACAGTAAGAAGAGATGGAGCAGAGGAATTCCATGGGTCGAGCATGGAAGAGTAAGAGAAAGCTGAATTCTAGTTAAAAAAGCTAGAAATGGTATTGGAAGGGGTTAGATGCCCTCCCAATCAGAGAGCATCATGTGCAGTCTCACTATTGCAAGGTGAGGCATATGATTGGTGGAAATTGGTGCTCAAAAGTCCAGGGATTCCAAATCCCATGACATGGGAATTCTTTGTCCAAGAGTTTAGGGCAAAGTATGTTACAGACATGTATAGGGAGTCCAAGTGGAAACAGTTCTTGAATATGAAGCAAAGGAACTTATCTATGGTTGAGTATGAGAAAGAGTTCAAATTATCTCGAAGAAATATGCACCTAAGCAAACTCCTCACCGAGGCTTTCGTGTAGGCACGGAAGATGGACTACATGATTCAATCAAGAGGTACTCAAGACTGGTGGACTTCCTCCAACAAAGTGAACTTTATCGCTGGTCCAAGCCGCAATGAGCGAAGAGACCGAAACCAGCAAAGAAAGAAAAGTCTCAAAAGAAGAAGTTCTCAAAGGAGCCTCCTCTTCTCGTAAAAGCTAGAGATGTTCGCCGAAGCAATGTGGTCTCTACTTATAAGAGGTAGAAGACAAGGAGGCAGCAAGATTCAGTGCGTATAGTGCCTAATCGACAGGAGAAATCTCCTGAGTGCACTCATTTCCATAGACAAATATCTCTGTGCTGCGTGTTATTGACAAGAGGGTGTTTCCGAAGTGGAAGCCTGGCGCATTTGATAGCAATGTTAGTCCCGAGTCGTGGATACAGAAGTCAACAAGGAAGTGGCAGAGGAAGATATGCGGCACTACTTTCGACTCGCTATCGAGGTAGGGGTCGTAGTGGCCCATCTCAGCATAGAGGATAAGGAGGCATAGTTTCAGAGACAATGGATCGTCCTATGCCTACAGCACCAGCACGAGCATATGCTATGAAGGCTCGTGAGACCGTGATGCTCCCGAGGTTATAACTGGTATATTTTCTTTATATGATATTGAGATGCATGCATTGATTGATCCTGGATCTACTCATTCATATGTGTGCATAGAGCATGTATTTGACAAAGTACCAGCGATGGAGAAATTAGCATATGGCATGCATATGACTAGTCCGTTGGGGCACAACGTTAGTGTGAATAGCTTATATAGAAATTGCCCCATTGTTATATAAGCAAGAGAGTTTCTCACTAATTTGATAACCTTACCATTCCGAGAGTTTGACTTGATTCTGGGAATGGATTGGTTGACTAAACACCGAGCCATCGTTGATTGTGGACAAAAGACAGTAGTGTTGAGATGCTCTTTTATCGTATGAGGTCACAACACGTGCATTAGATCCAGAATGTCCAATGATCTCACCTATGTGCAAGGAGATTTATAAGAAAAGGATATGAGGCATTCTTAGCCTTGATACTTGACTCCAAGAGAGGTTAAGTTGATGTGGAAACGATTCCAGTAGTAAGGGAGTTTCCAGATGTATTCCCTAAAGAGTTACTAGGTATTCCCCTTGAGAAGGAGGTGGACTTATCCATAGAAATTATGCCAGAATGTACCCCCGTGGTTCAGGCACCTTGGCAGATGGTCTTAAGAGAGTTGAAGGAGTTAAAGGTTCAGCCATGTAAGAGCTTTTAGATAAAGGGCTCAGACGACCCACGTTTCGCCTTAGGGCACCTATTTTATTTATGAAAATTAAAGATGGTAATTTTACTGATGTGCATCGATTATCGCGCATCAATAAGGGTGACAAGGAAAACAAGTACCCATTAATGGTGAATCGAAGATCTTTTGATCAGCTTGAAAGGACCAAATCTTTTTCAAAGATCGACTCCGCGATCCGATATTATCAATTGAGAGTAAAGGAAGTAGATGTGTCAAGATCGCATTTAGAACCCGATACGGCCATTATAAGTTTTCGGGTAATCGCCATTCGGGCCGAACACTAATGCATCGGGCAAAGATTCATGGATTTAATGGATAGGGTATTCCGATCCTATGTGGATCAGTTTGTAGTGGTCTTTATTGATGACATCCTGGTGTATTCTAAGGATGCACAGGAACACGAACAACATATGAACATAGTCCTGCAGACGCTAAGAGAAAAGAAGTTATATGCTAAGCTCAGCAAATGTGAATTTTGGCTAAAGGAAGTTTCCTTCTTAGGCCATATTGTGTTAGCGGAGGGTATAAGAGTTGACCCTACAAAGATTGAGGTCGTTGTGAATTGGAAACCACCTCGAAATGTAACCTATTTGAGAAGTTTCTTGGGTCTAGCAGGTTATTATAGAAGATTTGTGAGAGGCTTTTATGTCATAGCTTCTCCGCTCACTAAGTTACTCAAGAAAGGAATAAAGTTTGAGTGGATGTATTAAATGTCGAATAGTTTTGAACGGTTGAAAGGGATGCTTGTTGAAGCACTAGTATTGACGCAGCCTACTTCGGGAAAAGAGTATACCTTGTATAGTGATGCTTCAGGCATTGGTTTGAGATGCATATTGATGCAGGATGGGAAAGTGGTGGCTTATGCTTCCAGACAGTTGAAACCGCATGAATAAAACTATGTCACTCATGATTTTGAGTTAGCAGCTATAGTGTTTACTTTGAAAATTTGGACGACACTATTTATATAGAGAAAAATATAGAATTTTTACTGATCATAGGAGTTTGAAATATTTTCTAACTCAGAAGGACTTGAACTTGAGGCAACGTCGGTGGTTGGAATTGTTTAAAGACTATGATTGTATAATTGATTACCACCCCGGGAAAGCAAATGTAGTGGCGGATGCCTTGAGTAGGAAAATGATTTCTGCTTTGTCTTTGAAAGATTGTGACTGGAGATTTGATTATGATGGAGCCTTGTTGGCTTAATTGAGAGTTATACCGGATTTGAAGCAAATGATAGTAAATGCTCAGAGAGATGATACCAAGTTACAAGAGATAGTGTAGTTAGTCAGTACTGGAGACAAGACTGATTATGCCATAGATGAAAGTGGAGGTTTGTTGTACAAGAGTAGATTATGTGTACCGAATGATATGGATTGAGAAAGAAGATATTATATGAAAGCCACAATATTGTTTTCACCATGCACCCTGGAGGTAATAAAATGTATCAGGATATGAAACAGTACTACTAGTGGTGATGGATGAAAATGGACATTTTTGAGTACGAATCTAAGTGTCTGACGTGTTAGCAAGTAAAGGTTGAACACTAAGTACCATCTGGTTTATTGAATCCCCTTCCAATTCCCCAATGGAAGTGGGATAACATTACTATGGATTTCGTATCCGGTTTTCCCCTCACCCAAAGGAAACACAATGCAGTTTGGGTAATTATGGACAGATTGACCAAGTCTTCTCACTTCCTATCGGTCCGACTTGACTACTCCATGGATCGTCTAGCGGAACTTTATGTGAGTGAAATTGTCAGATTGCATGGGATTCCCTTATCGATAGTGTCCGACCGCGATCCACGATTTACGTCAAGATTCTAGAAGGAATTACAATCCGCTTTTGGTACGAGACTGAATTTTAGCACTGCTTTCCATCCACAAACAGATGGACAATGGAGCAGTGATACAAAAAGTTGGAAGATATGCTTCGGCCGTGGTATTAGATTTTCCTGTGAAGTTGGGATAGGTACATTCCATTCATTGATTTTTCTATAACGCTTATCATCCAAAGATTGCATGGCCCAAAGATGAAGCTTTGTATGGAAGAAGATGTAGAACTCCTATGTGTTGGACGTGAGCAGACGAAAGATAAGATTATTAGTCTTGATTTAGTAAAAGACACAGAAGAAAAAGTTCGGATTATTCAGCAGAGGTTAAAAGCTGCCAGTGATAGACAAAGGTCTTATTCTAATTTGAAGAGAAAGGATATAGAGTATGAAGTCAGAGACAAAGTGTTTTTAAAAGTATCTCCGTGGAAAAATATACTCCATTTTGGAAGAAAAGGAAAATTGAGTCTAAGATTCATTGGCCCTTATGAGATTTTAGAAAGAGTTGGACCAACAGCGTATCGTTTGGCACTCCCTCTGGAGTTAGCAAAATTACATGATGTATTCCATGTGTCTATGCCTAGGAGATACCACTCTCATGAGTCGCACATATTACCAGTTCATAATATACAAGTACAAGAACATTTTACCTTCGATGAAGAGCCGAAAGCTATTCTAGATCGTGAAATAAGATAGTTACGGAATAAGCAAGTCTCTCTAGTAAAAGTGCTTTGGCAACATCACGGTATGGAAGAAGCGACATGGGAACCAGAATTGACAATGAGGGCACAGTACCCTCAGCTCTTCAATTCAAGTAATTTCGAGGACGAAATTTATTTTAAGGGGGGGAGGGGGGAATTATAACACCCCGAAATACACCCTAGTCGTTTTTAAACATAATTAGGGTATATTATAAGTGCATTTTAAATTTTTCACAATTATTATTTTGCTAAGTGAAAAAAATTTGAAACCCGGAATTTGTACAAGATACAAGGGTAAATTTGTAATTTGTTAAGACGGAACACAAAAGTCATAAGATAAGAAGGTTATAGGCTAAAGTGAAATATGCATAACTTGATTTGTAAATAGAAAAGAGTTTGAGGACTAAAGTGAAATAAAAGGAGAATTAAGACCAAAAGAGGATAAGATCAAGTGGTCTCTCATTTTTGGAGAGCAAAAAAAAAAACGTGAAGAGAGGAAGAAGAAGAGAAAAGAAGAGGAAGAAGAAGAGGGAGAAGAACAAAGGTATGAAAGTCTAAGTTCTTGTATGGAAAAATTATGGATTTTAATATGTAATGTTTAGAATTTGTGTATGAAACTTTGGATGGGTGTCTATGTTTTTGTATGGGAAAATCAAACCATAAACCCATTTTTGATGAATTTGGGTCTAAAAGAACCCTACTTGGTATATTGGCGGTGTTTTGGATTTGGGTTGATTGATTGGAATCCTCAAGTGAGGAATATTTGTATTAAGGAAATATTGGGGTTTTAGGGGATATGTTGTCAAAATTTCTCTAACTTTGGATGATCATAATTTCTTCGTCCGGTCTCCGTTGATGTTCTATCTCTATGGAGCCCTTGAGTCTAGAATCCATCCATATATATAGCTTGATAATAATGGAACCTATATTAGGTCCAGAAATCACAAAATAGTAGGCCTCTACCGGGCGGTTCGTAGCCACTGCTCACGGAAGCCACCAACTCGAACGGTCATAATTTCTTCGTCAACTCCGCTTCGGATGTTTTTGGATTCTATGGAAAGCCCTTTGAGTCTAGAATCCATCCATATATAGCTTGATGAAATTGTAATGATAGTAAATAGCTCATACATGGTAACCATAGTTATTCATGCATATAATGAGATATGAAAAATGCAAAGATACAAATAAATGATTGTAAATATCGCATATGATTATAGGATGACAATAATTATTCAGGAATATGAGATATGTACTGAACATAAAATACACATGGATTGTCTGCTTAGGACCTGGTAGAGGGAAAGATGGACATGCCTATTTGGGAAAAACAAGTGTGTAGTATACTGATCAGTTGGCCCCGTTTGGGTCATTATAACGCCTTTGGACCCTTATAGATAATCATTGTCTCGTACAATGATAATAGTGCCTTCGGGCCCTTATAGATGGTCATTGTCTCGTACAATGATAATGGCACATGCGACGACAAGATATCGCGATGTTAACATAAAAGAAAGCGAAATGATAAGAATGAAATGATGGTGTATGATAAGTAAATATGAAATATGTATAAGCATGTTTAAATGATATGATATGTTAGATGTGGTATGCATGTGTATAGAAGTGTGATGACCTCTTATTAGAGGTCATCCATATGTATTAATTCACTAAGAGTAAGCTTAGCACGGATGTTTCATCCGTGTAGTAATAATAAGCATAAACGAAGTCCGGACATTCCACATCAACAACCAAGGCCAACACACTACTAGGTGCCCACTAAAGACCTTTTGGTCTATTTTAGTATATGTTTTGTTTTTGTAAACAATGTAAATATTGTAAATGTTGAACACTTCCATATATGGAGCTTGTATATATTTTGTAATCCGGGCCGCTACGTAATATAGCACAAGCAATGTTTAACATTATATGAATGAACAAGCTTAAAGGTTATAAGTTTATAAAAAAAAAAAATGATACCCTCACTTGACACCAGGTGCCGGGTTAGGGGTGTCACATAAACCATATATGCATCCATGGAGACAATCAACCCTAGTATCTTTCTTTGAGTTATATCCCCGATATTACTCAATTCCTTGTGAGTCGACATTGATTATACCCTACTTTGTTTTCTTTTATTTTGTTTTTAAAACCTTTTTTCACCTACCCTCTAGTCGCTCAAATAGTGAACGACTTCAGTAGCCGGGGTATTCAATCCTCGTTAAAACCACACCTTCCTCAGGATCGATATTTGGACTTTGCTAGTCCATTGTATTACTTGCGGTTACCCGCGGTCTCATGAAAATCGCTTATCGAGCTTGGTGTTGCTCATGGGAACTTAACATGCTTTTGGTAGTTACGGTAATTACCGAACACGCATACCCTTTGATCATGATAAATTTGATATCAATACCTATTTTGATAGACTTGATAATTTTCTTTTAAAACTAGAAAAGTTAATTTATATCGAGATTCTTTATTGATTTGCAATGGAACACTGTGGGAATATTTATAGATTAGAGTTGTATAGTTTGTTTTCTTTTTTCCTACTATTAATACTGTTAGTAACACCAGGCGTCTAGGTCACATTTCCAAACAGAGAATGGTGAATATTATGGTATATATGATGAGACGAAACGCAACCCTAGACCATTTGTGAAGTACCTTCAAGAATGTGGTATTGATGCTCAGAATACAATGTTTAGTACTCCTCAACATTATGGGATTGCAGAGATGAGGAATCGTACGCTTCTTGATATGGTCCGATGTATGCTTGTTAATTTCTCACTACCTGAGTTATTGTGTGGTGAAGCTTTGAAAACTGCAGCTTATATTTTGTATCAAGTTCCTAGTAAGTCTGTTCCTAAGACTCCATATGAGCTATGGTCACAGAAGAAGCCTAGTCTTCGTCACTTCCATGTTTAGAGCTACAAGGTGGAAGTGAAACCATACAACCCTCAATCCAAGAAACTTGATCCATAAATCATCAATGAGTACTTTATTGGTTATTGTGTGAGATCAAGAGGTTCCAGGTTTTAATGCTTGTCGCACACCACCATAGTAATTGAGTCAGATCGTGTTATCTATTTTGAGGATGATACTTGTACAAGCTAAGTGATGCAGAAATTGTGTTCCAAAGAACACTCCACTTTATTCATACGCTCATTGCTTCCGCTTTCGATCTTTAGCCTCGTTGTTAACCAAAGATCCCAGAGCCACCGCTGTATGATGAACCACTATGATGTAGATCCAGTGAGCGAGCGCGAGCGCCTTAGATGTAATTATTGATATACCTTAAAGAGGTCGTGCGCTACATAGGCTCACAACTCAATAACAAATCACTCAGATGACTACATGGCTCACTTGCAAGCAGAGATGGGAAACGGCCACTCCCACCCACATTTCCGGCCTGCCCCACTTGAGTCAAGGGCCAAATAAATCGACCACGACCCATTTTTTATTCGGCCAACTAATAGCAAGCCTAGCTCAACCCTATATGGGCGAGCCAAACGAGCCAAAATATACAAAAAAAGGTGTAAAATTATAAAAATGCTAAAACATCCCAATATTATGTAAATATAGATATATTTTTTTACATCTTCTCATCAATATTTTTACATATTCCCATCAATATGTAAGTTGCCTACACAACCAATTACATAAAAATAAAAATAAAAGATAAAAAAAAGATGCCTATATGAGAAGAAGAGTGGTCAGAAGAACTTGGACAACCTTGTCTTCACATCCTTAGGGCTTGCCAGCCTCTTCACATCCATCTCCACATAATTCCCACCATCATTGTCTCCACCACCTCATCAAAAAAGCCATAACTCTCCAAATTCATAAATATGTGGTTGCATTTTGTGTTTCTCTAAGAAATGAATATGAATGAATGTCTTGTGCATTGATATAAATTTATATGCTAGACACAGAGAGTCCTTTAAAGGTGGGAAAACTTAAAATACTACTTTTCAAACAAATTTTAGAGGGGCACTGGCTTTTTGGGAAGCCAATAAAATTCTTTTTTTTTTTTTTTTGTTGCTCTATGAAATACCGCATTTCACTCTAATATTATGTAGAGACTGATCCAACCTTGGCTACAATAAAAGGCTTAAAATATTTTAAAGCAGGTAGATTTCAAATGTGGTTTTGTTTAAGAAAAGTTTAGGTATGGAGGGCAAAAGGGGCTTCCGATGGCCCCTCCCTCCCTTATGAAATTAATGAGGTTCCAATAAAGAAATTTTTTTTTTTTTTTTTTTTTTTTTTTTTTTTTTTTTTTTTTTTTTTTTTTTTTTTTTTTTTTTTTTAAGTTTACAGGGAAAAAAAAATGCAGGAATCAAAGATGAAGAATTGTAGATAACTATTTCTATGGCAAAGCTTTACTGTTGAAGCCAACCTCACCTCTCTCTCCCCCAATGGAAGAAGAAAGCTGAAAGAAATGAAGAATGATAAATGTGGGAGAAGATTCCTCTAGTTTCCATATCATATTAGTTTTGAGATCTTACTAGAGAAGGGAAAATTAGCGCTTACGACATGAAGGAGACGCATGGCACGCTATTGACGATTATACATGAAGTAGACACCGCAATACATGGATGGTCTATAGTGTTGCAGAGATATTTCTAGCAAGTGGAAATGGAAAAATCAAATTGTGTAAGCCAATGATGAGATCTAGGGTTACAAAAGTTAAATTTATGTTTTAGGCATAAAAAAAGTAATAGCTGTGACTAAACCCAATTGGTCCACTGTTTATTGTCAGGCTAAAGGACCCAGTTCTAATTGGCCTCATTTTTTTAGCCAACCCTCCTAAATTTCGGGCCAGCCCACTCAAGCCCATTGGGCTCAACCCATATTCCTATCTCTACTTGTAGGAGCAGGAGTATGATGTGGGTGATGTATCATATCCGACTACCTACAAATAAGCCATTGTTAGTCCTCAATCCAACTTCTGGATCGAGGCAATGAAAGATGAGATGACTTCCATTTCACATAATAAAGTATGGAGTTTGGTAGATTTGACAGATGGTTGCAGACCTATAGAGTGCAAATAGGTTTTCAAGACCAAGCTTCATACCAAGGGACAAGTAGAGAGATATAAAGAAAGATTAGTGGCTATGGTTGCAAGCCAACGTGAAGGTACTGATTTCATGAAACCTTCTCTTGTGTCCACAAAGACTCTCTTACCGCATTATTATGGCTATAGTGCGCTCATTTTGATCATCCTGTTATATCAAATGGATGTGATGACAACTTCTTAAATGGAGACTTAGTTGAGAACAAGCTACAATTTCAACCTACTTCAGCTTCTCAAGAAGCCAGAAGAAATACGCTGGCTCGGCAGGTATGTGTGTGTGTGGGTAAACTCAAGAAATCCATTTATAGTTTAAAGCATGCTTCCATGCAAATGTATCTCAAGTTTGATGAAGCTGTCATCACCACGATTTTAAGGAGAACATCACAATCGCATATAAATAAAGGTCATGGGAGCAAACGTCACGTCATCAAATACATATCATCGGGTTTTATATGTTGATGATATTTTGCTTTCGTAGCCCAATGATATCGACTCGTTGATTGAGACAAAAACAATTATTATTAAGCGTCAGCCATTTTGATATGACGGATCTGAGGGAAACATCTTATGTCTTGGGCATTCAGATACTTCGTGATAGACCTAATAGCATTCTGAGATTGTCTTAATTGACGTATATTGAACGCATTATGAGAATGTTCAATATGCAATCACGTTCTTCTAGTAAGACACCAATTGTAAAGGGTAACAGAATTTCCAAAGGTCAATGTCCTCAAAATGATATTGTGAGATATCATATAAAAGCAATCCTTTATTATTCGCCATGGACACTGACACATGTATGCTCATATGCACACGCCCGGAGCATTGCTTCTTTTTTTGTCAACTCATTGGGTAGGTACTTGAGCGATCCCGGCCGCCACCTGAAAGCAATGCAAGAAGGTTTGAGGTATCTTCAAGGTGTACCTGGCTGATCTCATGTTGACATATCGGCCAAGCATCGATAATTCTTAAGGTGGTTGGTTCAGTGATTATGATTATCTTTTATGGTCAAGGAACTGCTTTATGAAAAGTGTCAAGGTACACTTCTTACAACTTCTTCTACTATGAAGGCAAAGCAGTAATGCGGGCGTATTATGAGGCTACTTGTCATGCAATACTTATTAGCGAATTTCATTTCAACTTCTTTTCTTTTAGATATTGTTCACTCCATTTTTAGACCACTAAAATTGTTCTGTGATAATTTTGCAGCCATATCTTTCTCTATGAGTACTAGGAACACTTCTCGCTCCATGCACATTGATATGAAGTTCTTTTTATTAAAGAAAAAGTTGAAGAGTCCCTCATTTCAGTTGAGCACACACCTACAACTAGCTTATTAGTAGACCTACTAACCAAAGACTTACCTATTTGTGTGTTTCAAGAACAAGTCACCCACATGAGATTATTAGGAGTTTAAACTTTTTGTTTTAGTGGGAGTTTTTCATTTTCATGTATTTTGTAAGGAAAGCTCGTGTTTTTTTTGTTATTACATGCACATTTGACGTTTGTCATTATCTTATGATTTTGTGTCATTTTGACTATATGAATGACACAATGATGTTTTTCTTTCTATTGAATCAATACTCTTATCATAGTAATGCTTCTACTTAGTAGTGTCTAATTATGTACAATTTGTGCATCTTCTCGATGTATTAATTGTATATGATTGGTTATGACTATATAAGTCTCTTGTCGAAGTATTTGAGTTATGATTTTGATTAATATCGCTTGATTATGTACGATCTATGCATCATCTCAATGTGTTAATTGTATATGATTGGTTATGAATATGTAAATTTTTGTGAAAGCATTTGAGTTATGATTATGTCGTTCAAATTGGAGAATGTTAGATTAATTTATTAATTATGTACTAAGCATAATCATATTACAATTTTAATTGTATAATTGTGCATGTTAATTATGGGTCATTAATGAGATGATTTAATATTAAATAGTTATGAGCCTATGGTTCTATCTTCTCCATTTCTTTGGTAAGTCCATTTGACAAAAGCTCAATTGTTCCCTTATGCTCTTTATATAAGTAAATAGAGCCCTAAAATTTGACAAGGGTTTTGTAGAACATATTTGGGGAGAAGGAAATAGTCATCTTCAACCCCATCTTTTCTTTGATCTCATCCCTTGAAGATTTTTCGAGACAAATAGCGGTCAATAATTCTAGATTCATGCCAGGTATGTCTTCTACCCAATACGAGTTGATATGCTTATTTGAATAATTAAAAATTTTATTTTGTAATGTATTTATTAGGTATTATTGATTATTGAATGATCAATTATTTTTTAATACACTTGATTTTACAAAATATTCTAGCATTACAGAGATAAAGCCAAAGGAGATGAGAGAGATATTTGGAGACGGTAGAGATGTAAGTTTTTTTTTTTTTTTTTTTTTTTTTTTTTTTTTTTTTTTTTTTTTTTTTTTTTTTTTTTTTTTTTTTTTTTTTTTTTTTTTTTTTAAAAACCAACTATATAGTGTGGATACTTGTGAATCGTGTGTATGAAAGAACATAGGTATTCTGGTAAGAAAATGCTTCGTAGTAACTGAAGCAAATTAATGAAATGTTTTTTTTTTTCTAGTGTGAAGGAAGCAAGTCTCCGAGTTCTGAGCTTTGAGCACTTTGACTTGGCGTTTTTTTTTCTACTTAGATAAAACTTTTGCTCAAAATAGTCTTAATGAGATTAAGTATTTAGTTATTTGTTTTTTTTTAAATGAATCAATTTTTTTAATTTTTATCTAAATTTTGAGATAATAAATTTAAATAAAAATTTAAAATACATATCCTTATTTAATTAGCATGAATTAGATTCTTGAGAATTTTAATTGGATCATAAAGTATAATTTTTTTCATATTTGAATATCTAGTTTTCTTAATAAAAAAACATTAAAAAGGCATTAATACAAAGCCGCTGAAAAAGTAAAACTAAATGTTTTGGATTTTTCTACTAAGGCATTTTAAAAATTAACAAGCAAATTGCTTTCAACAAAAAGCCAAAAAAAAAAAAAAAAAAAAAAAAAAAAAAAAAAAAAAAAACAAAACAAAAAGGAGGGGCTTTGCCATTTTTCTTTTAAGTTTACTTAATGCTAAATATAACTTTTTGCTCTTAATAGTGTTTAATGTGATTAAAAGCAAATAGTGGTAAAACAATCTTTAATTTTTATCTAACTTTTTGAGAAAATAAATTTTTAAATAAATATATAAAAATACTTATAATTTTATTTAATTGCATTAAACTAATCACAGCTTTCAATTGACCCTCTATAAAATATATATATATATGAGTGTGGTATATATATATATAGTGTTATATATATATATATATATATATATATATATATATATATATATATATAATTTTCATATTTGAATATCTATTTTTTTAATAGAAAACATTAAAAGTAGTAAAAAAATAAAATAAAAGCTATGGTTTTTGGCTTTTTCTATTCAAGAAATTTTTTTTTCATCAGGTGCCAATGTACCACATGGAAGAGAAAAATTAAAAGGCAAACAAGAGGCCACACATTTCCTCTCTCACCAATAAATTGCTTTCAGCAAAACACAAAAGAAAAAAAAAACATAAAAATTAATTTAAATATCATGTGATATATATGTTGCATCAAAGCAAACCCGGCTTTGATCCTCGGGCGGTTTACAGGTTGATCTTTCTAGGCTATGAACTTATATAACGTTTTAACCTTTAGAAAGAGTTTTATTTTATTTTATATATATATATATATATATATATATATATATATATATATATATATATATATATATAGGTTCGCCTGTCAGGCAAAGAGGGGCACTCGCTCAGTGGGCCCCTATTTGCCTGGTGGCCCATTTATGATGCCAATGTTATATAGTTATATATTTAATAGGTAAAAATTTTGCTTTTATTTTCTCAATCTTTCATTTCTTCTTTCTCCCAAAGAAAGACGAACTCCATCTCCATAGTCTCCACTCCGCTCCATCCAAGCAAATGCACCCGCCCACGCACTGGCGCCCGCCTCCACCTTCTTTTGTTCTTTAAGTCTATCATCATCATTTGCAATTTTCTTCATAGAAGTACGATTTTCTCTCTAATTATTTTCTCCATTTTTAAGTTTTAGGTTTTTTCGTTATTTGTTTGATTTTGGTTTTTGGGTTTGTGTTTGTTTGAATTTTTTATTCAAATTTTGGTTTGTTCTTCCGTTATTAAGTTTTAGGTTTTTTTTTTTGGTTTTTTGCTTTGGGTTTTTTTCCGATGACCCTTTCCAGCAGAAAGAGACTTTCTCCATTGTCCTATGTTTGGTTCCTGAAAATGGAGGAAAAGAGAGAAAGTAAAGGAGAGTTGATTCTCGGTTCAACTAGCTAATCATTTAAGTCATAGATTTGAAATTTTGATCATTTTAAATTTCGACTTTCTCCGCAAATAGTGGAAAACTATAGGTAACTGATCATTGATCGCCGCCTTTCTTTTGTGCCTGGAGTGTTGATGCAAATGACCTTTTTTGAAATGAAAGTTGCAATGGACAAGCAGAATGCGCGAATGCTCACCACTTGAAATTCTCGAAGTGTCGTCAAAGTTACGATTGTTATCCAAATGTTTCAATTGCATACTCAATCCATTAACGACGCCATGACTGTAGTATCCGCAGAGCGTTTTTCAGTGTAAAAAAGCTTAAAATTATCAAATCCTACTGAAAGCCAGTCAATGTCACAAGAAAGATCAATGAGAGAGAGACCTGAAGAATTTTACGTATCGGAGTAAAAATACGTTGTAAAAAGAAGTGTGTAAAATACTGACGCCGACACTATTATCAATGATTGCATCTAGAATGCTCGAAGACAATGTTTTTATGGAACATTTGTATGTTTAATCTAAAATTAAATATTTTTATTTCGATTGTAAAAATATTTTATTTGTTAAGTCTAATAAAACTACCATTTACAAACATTTTTTTTATCATGTACATCTCTAACTTTAATCATATACATTAGGGGCCCTTATTTTGTTACTTTCGCCTGGCCTCAAAAAATGTCGGACTGGCCCCGTATATATATATAATATAATTAATGCCGCTTGATTTAAAAAACGAAAGTTACCATTTCAATGAAAATATTGTTGAGTATCGATTATTATTTTACTTATAATGTATTGTCGTTATCGTCTCTTTCTTTAGTTGAAATCAATACCATTTCATCATTCCTATCGTTCACACGAGGACTCCAAATAACAAAGTTTTTAAAATGTGTAAAAATACAGATTGGGAGCGTTGTAAATTGTCCACCGTCCACCTTAGGGTTGCGTTGTTTTTTCGCCGCTTAATGCCGAATGTAACTTTGCCCATCATCAATGTTGTGGGTAAATAAAATGGTAAAGGAAGACTTAATAAAGATTAAGTATTGTTAGCAAGGTTGTTTGTTCTTTAACATTAGGTAGCGAGGTAGACGACAATGCAATTAAAACAACAAATATTTGAGTTCCCCGTCCCGCCGCTCTTAATTGCATACATGTTTAATTTGACTCTTATACGCTTTTGTTCCATTTCAGCTTTATTTCAACCGATACTGTTCAGTATTGTTACTCTCTCAGAAACCCGAGAAAATTAGAAATTTTCTCAAAAATGGCAAAATGTTAATAAAAATAATAAATCGCCATGCGGTTCGTAAGCTTTGTAGGTGGGTGTAAGGTATGGTAAAATTCCTAGATCTTGATAACGAAACGGATCACGCCGTTAAATTCTCCCGGCCTCGCGAAATCTAGTAACCTGCAAAAAAAAGTCATCGACCATGATAAATTTTCATTTTCGCGATAAGCTAAACACTTCCGATGATTTTTTCGATTTTCTCGTAAAACCACTGACCACATCGGCAATATGGAAACCACATATCCAAAAGGGATAACACAGTTCTCGCCGATTATAAGTATTTTTAAATATTTTCATTATTTTATTTTTATACTTTAATATAAATAATAATTATTAAAATGTTTTTAAATAAATAATTTATAGTATTCATAATATTTTTATTTTTATGAAAATACAATTTTAATATAATAAAATAAAAAGCAAATATAAAAAATTAAAATTTAAAATAAAACAAAATAAAATAAAACTGAGAGTTTGAGACCATTCCGCACTTCCTACCCTCTCGCACTTTAAACGATGCCAAACAAAAAATAAAACGAGCCCTCCTCCGGCCGATGGGACCGCCCGCTCCAAACCCTCCACATTCCCAAGAGCGATACTACAAATTCTTCTCATTGTGGGATAATCACTGTTTTTCTATTTTTAGAAAGGGTAAGTGGTGGTAGTGGTAGCAGGTGTGTGGTAGGTGAAATGACTTTTCCTGAACAGAAGCCAAATATTTTCTAATTTTTTCTATTCAAACTTTTAAAAAAATTTCAAGAATAAGCTATAAAATTTGAAATTAAATGTACTTAATACA
The DNA here is from genome assembly GCA_016808115.1 of Tetrastigma voinierianum. Lineage (NCBI taxonomy): Eukaryota > Viridiplantae > Streptophyta > Magnoliopsida > Vitales > Vitaceae > Tetrastigma > Tetrastigma voinierianum. The sequence goes on from JAEQBH010007102.1 coordinate 16,070, forward strand.
TCAAAGCCTATTCAGCTTTCAAGACAAGCCTTCCTTCCTCCCCTCAAAACAAACGCCACCTTAGCAAGAAAAGGATAACTGCAAATCAAACTCCTTCAACTTAATAGACAAGTACTGTTTTCTATACCAGAAGTTCGAAACTGTAAAAAAAACGAAAATCTCGACTTTTCAGAGCATTTATTCTTCAAAAAAAAAAAACTGATCTACGTTGTACATTACATATTCACATAATTTAATTCGTACTCTTGTATATATGATTTAAACACCTCCTCAAAAATAAACCAACACGTATATTCCCACCCGTTCGTTGCCGCCTTTTATTGTAGCAATAAACAAATGCATAATGATTTATTCTGAACTTAACTCCTGCCGAACTTTTCTTTCTTAATGATTTTTTTCTTCTTAGAAAACTTTTTCATTGGATTTGATTGATCCATTAGTCAATCTCAATGATTTAAAACATAATTAGATTTCAAAGACAAGTACAATATTAGATTTCAAGTATGGTACAATATTATTAATCTAACCTGAAGAAGGATGACTATAATGTCCCGTTTCAAGCAATGATACATGTGTAATAGTAAGATCGTATATGCATATTAAATTTTTTAATTAGTTAAGTGTCATAATAGTATTTTTGAAAATGTTTAACGATGAAATTATAAAGTTTTCAAATAATTATGACACTTTTACAATTAAGCATAAAATGGAGGGATGAAAGCACAAATTATGGAAAACATTTAATTAGTTAAAGGATACACAAATTCCCTCTCTTCTCTTCTTTCTAGAATGGTTCAAGAACCCAAAATTATCTGATCCCTGATAATTAAACGATCGTTCGCAAATTGCCTCGCGAACTCCAGCCGACCTAAAAAGTTTCATTTAATTCAGATGCCAAATATTTTACGACATTTTCTCGATGATATTGTTAAAGTAATTTTAGGTACCAGATTTTTACGAGAATCTCAAGAGTCAGGAAATTATTAGAGTTAAGTTCATTTAAAATAAATTAAATTGAAAAGAAATAAAAAATTTTGGGGCAAAAACGGATCCAAATGAGGTAATATGAGTCATATATCCAAATAATAATAATAATAATAATAATAAAAGAATAAAATAAAAAGAGACTTAATAAGGAAGGGACAAAATATGGGGCGTGTGGGTAGTCAAGGAGTAGAAGAGAGAGATATTTTGTAGAGAGAGAGAGAAAACTCTCCCCTCCTCCCCCGACTACTAAATCCACCGTAGGCTCGGTCGATTTTTCAAAGAGACAAAGCTTTTATCTATGCGACTGCCATGCTTCGGGGCACTAAAGTTTATGCCGCCAAACCTAAGAAATAGGGAATTTTCTATTGATATCCTAAAGGCTATGGTAATGACTTGAATTTTCAGAGGTCGAGAGATAAAAATTTTTAAGTCCAAAAATTTTTTCTAATCTGGTTTTAGAAATCTTTTTTGGATCGTTTTCTTCTAATCCGTCAATTTCAAGATCGCTTTTGACAGTTCTGCTGAAATTTCAATATTGTTTATCATCCAAACAGACTTTCAAAACCTGCTGGTCATCCCTTTAATAAATGTTAAGGTTTGTTAGGTGGGTACATGGTGGTGTGGTAGTTTTTATCCCAACTGATATTTGGGTCAGGTGTTTTGGCACGTTGGCAATGGTAAGGCCAGGAATACAAACACCAGAGTTTAATCCTGGAGGATCAAGAGCTCTGCTTTTCGTGGGTCCAGATTCGTTGGCTTGAGGTAGGCGATATGAGTGCGACAGAAGGCTGGGAAGGAAGATAATGCATGAAGGCGGTGAGAAAAAGAATAATGGTTCGTTCGCACATATATACAGAAACCATGTGAAAGTGTTTTATAAGGCAACAAATCTTGGTGGTTGTGCCCACCACAAAACAAAAAAAGAGGTTCAACTTTATATTTTCAATACTAGCGTATTGTTATAAATCATTTACTACTGTATGTTATGGTTTTGATTGGTTAAACTGATATTTTAAGCTTCTTGTTTTAATTTGTTAAACTATATTTATAAAGCAAGCAAACAATATTTTTATTAATCACAAGCTAACTTATATTGTTATATATTTTAATTATTAAACCATATTTTAAAGCTCATGGTTTTGATTTGTTAAACCATATTTTAAAAGCAACTACAAGTAAGCAAAAATTATATTTTTATAACCAAGCCTTGCAAACTCTAGTTTAAGCAAGCATTACTAACAGGTATTCAAGAGACGGCACACAAATAATAATAAAATACACACAATGAAGTTAAGACATGATTGGCCAGTCATTGCATTGCATTTTAGATTTTCCTGGTCTAAGAACTTAATTTCATGCATTACAAGATATTAGAGGAGGACTGTAACGTGAGATCGTATATAGTTAGCAAGAAGGCTATTTATGTGGGCATGAAGCATTCCACCATATTTAATGGGAATAGGTGATGGACAGGAGGTCCTTCCACCGGCAAGATCAGAGACACTGTGCTCCGTGTTTACTAAGGTTATTATGATGTGGACACAAGGTCCTTTCCACTGACACGGTAGAGACACAGTTTCCCGTCTCCTTCGCCCCTTACCAGTACTTCTGGTGATGTGTATCACTACAGGTGTCCTTCCACCGATGCAGAGAGATATGGTGTTTCAAACATGCAAAGTGGTGTGTGCGGTTTACTAGGTAAAACAAGAAAGGCCCAAATAAGGTTGATCATTATTTTTATAAATGTTTTACATACAATAATCCAATTACCTATAAGTAAGTAAGCGCTTATAAAAGTTTTAGGAAACTTTACAGTAAAGCAAGTAAGCAAACAATTTATGAAAATTTTTAAAACTTTTATAGCAAAGCAAGTAAGGTTTCTAGAAAATGTTTGTAAAAGATAGTTTTACTAGCTTTGGAGATTACATTTTCGTAAAAAATCACATTTTTATAGTGATATACCACCGTTCTCTTTAATTTCATTATTATTTTCCCCGTTTTAAAATTATTTCTTCGTACAACGAACACTGGGATAAACTGGTCATCCTGACTACTAGTTATATGTGTTGTATTTACTCACCATTGTATATATTTGTAAGAAAGTACTTTGAACTTGTATAGTTGTGCATATGTATGTACATAGTTTGTTTTATGAAAATGTGATGAGCCTGAGGCTCTTTTGAAGAAGTGTTGTTGGTTGCCATATTTGGAAGTGTAAATTATTCTCTCATGCAGTTATCTACATGTTCCATATAAATGCGATACTACTCAATTATAAATCATACAAGTTTAGTAAAATAAAATTTTATAATCGTTTTCAAAGAAGCAACACGGCTTAGCTTCACAGGATTATCTAGTCGTTGGAAGTATCGGCTAGGGTTTCGTGGAGTTGCTCAGACACCCGCCAGTAGTAAAATGTTGGTATCGTGAGCAGAGTCTGTGAAACCCTGTGGTTATTACAATCGTTGTTTTCTTATACACTATTTTACACTATTGAAGCAACCACATGCATTTCTTCAAATTCAAAGTACATACATATTAAGTGTTTCAAAATACTAAACAGCTTGGATTTTTTAATAGCACTATGGTCGCGCAGGACATCGAGGTCTGTCCCCCTCCTCTAGAGAGCCATTCTAGAGGCTGGAGTGTCTCCAGCATCAGACTGATGGAGTTGAGCACGTGAGCGGTTCTTCTTCTTCTTCCTTTTTCTACTCGCTCCATGAATCCACTCAGCATAGCCAAGCTTCTACCATCCCGCCACCGTAGGGAGCTCAAGTTCCGTGGATTGTTTACTGTAGAGCAGTGGCAGGTTTGCTCATATATAGATAGTGGCTATAGCGATTTGTCGCCAGCCTACAGCCAACCACCTTGCTACCCCGAGAGGTTCTTAAAGAGCCTCCCTCTAGAGATCTATAGAGAGAGAGAGAGCACACGTGGTTGGGTGCTGCCATATGACAAAGAATGGAGATCCGTATGGCAGACTGACCCAGCCTCTTCTCATTAGGAAGGAAGAGAGTTTCCTTCCAAAGAAGAGATCTATTGCCTCAAAAGTTTTTAAACATAGTAGTCAGAGATAGTAGAGTTCTAATTGGGGGACAAGAGTTCCCAACGGATCTTGTGGCCCTAGATATATGAGGGTTTTGATGTGGTTCTCGGCATGGATTGACTGTCTTGCCATAGGGCTACATTAGATTGTTATAAAAAGGAAGTAAAGTTGCATAGGCCGTGAACTCGGAGGTGCCATGTAAACATGAGATAGGAAGAATAGGTAGTATTTTCTAGTATGATCTTTCACCATGGCAACACAGAGGATGTCAGGTAAGGGTTAGCGTGGTTATCCTCGCTTATGTGGTGGAGACAGAAGGAGGTAGTGGTGGTGTGGGACCCTGCTGATGAGATTCCAGCTTGTTGGGAGAGTTCATGTATTCCCGTATGATATTGCGTGACTACCTGACAGTAGAAGTGAGTCAATTCACACACATTAATGATTTGATCTCGTGGACTCCGAGCCCATTTCCATTCCTCCTTATAGGATGCCCCAGTTGAGGAGCTGGTGGTAAGGCCTATTTGAAGAGTTGCTGAGTGCGACCATCATTCGAGCAGCACATTCCATGGGGAGCTCCAGTTCTATTCGTTAAAAAGAAAGATGGGTTTTTTCTTGCTTAAGGTTGTGTATAGATTACAGCACCGAACAGCTACCAGATCCGCACTGCTCGCTCTCATTCAGTGGGTCTACCCCTAGGATTGATGAGTTCTTCAATCGCCTGTGGGCCTCGAGGTACTCCACGAGATTTTGAGGCTTGTATCATCAATTGAGAGTGCAGAGCGATATGTTCCTAAGACTCGCATTTAGGACACGCTACGCATTATGAGTTTCCTCGTGATGCCGTTTGGTTTGACTAATGCCCGGCAAAGGCTTATGATCCAAGATTAACCCATTTCACCGCATTTGGGACAGGTTCGCCATAGTCTTTACTTTCTCAACGATATCCCAGTGTATTCAAAATCCAGAGGAACATTCAGAGTATCCTGAGCATCAGGCTGGGTCACAGATCCAGAGCGGGCAGCCAGGCCAAGCTGAGCAAGTGCCACGGCTTGGTCGATTGCAGGACATTCCAGTCCAGGATCTTAGCTGAGGGGGTGGCGTGGATCCCTGCAAAATAGAAGTCGTGGTAAATGGAACCACAAAGAATGTGTGTCAAAGATCGTAAGCTTCCTCGTTTAACCGGGTATAATATAGGAAGTTCATAGCGTGCTCCTCTCAGATAGCAACCCACCGACTGTCGATATGGAAACATATCATATGATTGGTAGATACCATTATGGCTCGAGGATGCTGAAGAGCAAATTGATCAAAGGGAATGTGTGGTGTGGCATGGTTCCCAGTCTAGTTCATTTCAATGGAGATGGTCAGGTTTACAAGGATGCTGACTGCAGGCTCTCATTGTGGTTTCCTTTGACGCAGAATTTATATAATATCACCCTACACACGACTTATTTCTGTGTTACTGTGTTTGCCCTAAAAGATATGGAGGCATTACTTACATGGTGCTCCTTGCAAAAATCTTTATAGATCATAAGAGTATCAATATATTCACCCGTAAAGAGTTAAACCAAGTGTGTGTGTGTGTGTGTGTAAAAAAGTGAAGATGGCTTGAAACATTGGCACCACTTCTTCTTCTGCTTCAATGTTTTTTCTTCGATCGTATCGCTATTGAGTACCATCTAGAAAAAGCTAATGTCGTAAAGGTATGCCTGGCAGACGCCAGAGAGTTCTTGTCCTGCGGGCAAGTGCGCGCAGACGTTATCTTCCACCGCTGTGATCTGAACTTTGGGGTGACATGCGCGCAGCAATATTGGAGGTCGCCGTCGGTGCCACTGGCTCACAAAGGCCGTCACACGTCATCACATTGTCGCCGTCACACGCGCTACCGAGGATTCAGAGCATTGTTAGCCGCATCATCCCTCATTTATGTTAGACCTCCAGTGATTGACCGGCAAAGTGGCACGGCAGATCCCTGTAGGAAGGTATATTATAAGCTTTGGGCAAGGATAGAAAAGGAAAGAAAGCAGTTTCAACAGATGACGACATGATAGTGAAAAAAAAAGAATGCAATGAGTACAAGAGTCAAGATAGAGATGATGCCACACATTTTACAGGTGTTAAGCACATTCATCCGGTTATGTTATGCATCCAGTAGTACCAAGATGAAATGTGACTTTGAAAGGCACATTATCAAAGAATGGGATGAAGAAAGAGATCGCTGGTTTTGTCTCCAGATGCCTAACCTGTCAGCAAGTGAAGGCAGAGCATCAGAGGCCCGTGGGAAGATACGCTACTCCTCCCTCATTCCCTATTCTAGTATGGAAATGTGGAGAAGATCACTGTGATTTATGATAGGGTCTTCCACGTGACTCAAAGATGATGCTATATAAGGTTACAAGGTATACAAGTAAGATAGTCGACCATTGACGGCTTGCTCTCGTTTCACCGCTAATGCTGAGGATTTTCTCGAAAAGTTAGCCCAGCCAGGTGGATGAGAGAAAGGTGCAGAGAGAGAGAGAGAGAGAGAGAGATAGTGAGACTCGCTGAATTCAGCTGATAGTTTCACCCAGACCCCGTGCTGTCTACATCCTGTGTTTTAGCTTAGTCATATAGCATTTCCTTAGGTACTCGCTTCATTTCAAGATAAAGATTTCATCCTCCCACTTGACAATAATCAGATAAGAGGACCATTCACGTTAGAGATAAGTGCTTTGAGTTTGAAAAGATGGAATCCAAGGAAGTCAGATACTCCTCATTCGCACCACGGAGCCCGCCCCCCCCGCCACAACAAACACAGCTATCAAAGAAGTGCTAGTATAGAGATGCATCTGCTGTGTTATTAAGCATCATATGCTAGATGAGCAAAGAAACAAGACCTTAAAAGAATGTGGAGGAGATGGTGAGAGAGGAGACTAGGTAGCCTGGGCGTGCGGTTTGCGCCACGCCGCAGCGAAAATCGCCTCACATACCAAGACAAACATGCATGCAGAAAACTTCTCAGCACAAAAACACACAAATCATTTTATATTTTGCAAATTTTATTTATGACCTGTATTTTAAACATTTCTCTCTGGAAGGGGTGTTTTGAGATTGGGAGGCGCAGGCAAGCTCGTACCCGAGAGAGAGATTTATGGTGGCCTTTGGAGGAGATGGTGGAAGCAGCTAATAGCTATGTGTTGCTACCTTGAAGGTCTGCATCTGCTGCGTGATAATTTTATGTTGATGTTAAGGAATTGGCATCTCGTACCCCTCCTCCTCCCTCCTCCCTCCCCATCATCCCCCATTATTATTCATTATTATTATTTTACGTTCGTTATTATTGCTATTTCTTCATTTATTATTTCTTCATTTTCTTCATTATTTCTTCTTCTTTTCTTTCATGATATTATTATTATTCGCGCTTCTTTTATTATTATTATTATTATTATTATTCGATAGTTGTTTTTTTTTTCTTTCTTTCTCTTCTTCGCTTCATTTCATTATTATTACTTCATTTCGTTAGTTATTATTTTCATTTCTTCATTATTATTATTTTCGCTTTCTTATTTTTTATTATTATTATTATTCTTTCATTATTCCCTCCCATCCCACCCTCCATTCCCCATGCTGAGCGCTGCACGGGCGAGCGCGCGCGGCAAAGGCGCAAGGCGCGCGGAGAATCCGATGGTGTGAGCAGTGAGAGGAGGGAAACACTTGTCATAAATATAGATAAACATAAATAGTAAATATAAAAAGTATAATAAGTGGAGATCACAGACTGTTTAACAGTGCCTATATTACAAAGATCCCTCTTTCAGCTGGAAGGTGTGTGTGTAAAGTCCCGTGAACAATCATGAGAGATATGTTACCTGGTTAGAGGCTAGATGCCGTCGCATCCCCAATCATTTTGACATTGAGGTATTTTCCTTCCTGAGCTTAGCCTCCATCTACCCCTGAAGACCAAAATGTTCTAAAAAGGAGTGTGGAGGATTCGTAACATCCAAGAGGTGTAATGTTATAAACGACGACATGTGCAATTATGACTTCCCAATAGCAGCTCTCTGCCCTCTCTCTCTGGGCAGTCATGTTGTACTCTCCCTCCCTCCTCCTCCCCCCCTCCTCTCCCCTTTTGAAAGCTGAGCTGGCGGCTTCCTACAGCAGAGCAGAGCAGCGAGAAATGAACTCAGTTTTTCTTTTTCTTTTCTCTTACAAAGAATGGTAAACACTTTTTTTTTTTTTTTTTTTTGCTTTAAGGTAATTAAGGAACGGAGGGGTGAGAAAGCACACCAAAAAACTTTAATTAGTTAAAGGATAATAATAAATTTCCCCCCCTTCCCCTCCCCCCGCAGACTATCCATGGCGCCTTCTCTCTCTTTCTTCAAAATTCAGATCTGATACGAAAACGTGTGTAAACGATCAAGGCCGTTAAATCTATCTCGCGAAATCTAGTGACCTAGAAAGTTTCGCTTAATTCCGAGACAAGCGGAATATTTTACGCTTCTTCGCGATAAGCCGTCGACGGTTAAACTAGATTTATTTAATCTCAAGAGTTAAAATAATCACACTCCCGGAGTTAAGTTTATTTTAAAATAAATTGAACTCAAAAGAAATAAAAATTTGGGAGAAACGGATCCGATCGGAGACAATATGAGCTCATATCCAAATAATAATAATGTAATAATAATAATAATAATAATAATAATAATAATAATAATAATAATAATAAAATTGATAAAATCAAAAAGACTAATGTAAGGAAGGCGTGAGTGGAAGTAGAGAGTTTAGAGAGAGAGGAGATATTTAGAGAGAGAGAGAGAGAAACTTCTCTCTCATATCTACGGTAAAATCTGATCGTAGGTTTTGTTGGAACAAGAAAGTAGTTTATCTATCAAAGAATCTAGCTACGCGTGGGCATATATAACAACACTCTCAAAAGCAAAGTGTTTCATCAAATTTCAAGAGATAGGGAATCTTCCTAATTGTATTATTTCTAGCTTAAAGACTATGTAATGGCTTTGAATTTTCTTAGAGGTCGTGAGAGATCGTAAATTTCAGTCCTAAAAATTTTTGGACTAAGTTTAGGAATTTTTAGGAATTTTTAATTAGCTTTGACAATCCAGATCGAATTCCTAGGACTCGTTCTGATAGTTCGTGCTGAATTTCGGATTGTTTTCTGGACAGATGGGATGCACTTTTTAACCGGTTTTAAGCAAATTCGAACTATGTTAAGGTTTGTTTTTATCCCGAACTGATGTTTTCGGTTTCAGGGTGTGTTTTGTATCACAATAATTTGTGGATGATCGAACCGTGAAGGGACCAAGAGGTACTCTTCCCCTTCTCCCCTCTCATGGTGGGTCCCGAGATTTAAGTCATTTTATGTTATTGTGAGAAAAATAAATAATATGCTATTACGTGATAAATAGAAATTATATGTATGTTTTGAGCTTAATAAATTTTTAGTTGTGCTCAATTATTGTAAACAGAAAAAATTTGAGTGTTCTAAACTTTATTTTTCAATACTAGTGTATTGTTATAAATCGTTTTACGCTGGTATGTTATGGTTTTGATTGGTTAAACCATATTTTAAGCTTCTGGTTTTAATTTGTTAAACCATATTTTATAAAGCAAGCAAGCAAGCAATATGTTTTATTAAGTAAGCAAGCAAACTTATATTGTTATGGTTTTAATTGTTAAATCATATTTTAAAGCTCATGGTTTTGATTTGTTAAACCATATTTTAAAAAGCAACCAAGCAAGCAAGCAAGCAAAAATTATATTTTTATAAATCAAGCCTTAAGAAAATCTCTTGGTAGTTTAAGCAAGTACTTACCTTGGTCGAGAGGTATTCCAGACGTGTAACACTGTAGTTAAGACATGATTGCATTGCATTTTAGATTGGGCCTGCCTACAGAACTTAGCTCATGCATTATGGAATATTAGAGTATAATCAAGGCTATTAAATATGCCATATATTGGGGTATATAATAGTACGCTAGCTAATATATATATTTATGTGGTGATGTGCTATTCACTCATATTTATCTAATAGGTATGTGATACCGAGGTGTCCTTCCACTCCACACTCCAAAGACAATGTTTCCCGTTTACCAAGGTACTTGGGTGATGTGAACACGAGGTCCTTTCACCCATGCAGTTAATTTTAGAGACACAGTTTTCCCATGTTTAATAGGGTACAACAAGCGCAAAGGCGCCGGTCAAAGGGTTGATCATTATTTTTATAAGCGTTTTACACACGTGAATTTGACCACCGATAACTGCTAAGTAATTTATAAAGTTTTAGAAACTTTATAGCAAAAAAGCAAGCAAGCAATTTATGAAAAGTTTTAGAAACTCTTATAGCAAAAGTAAAGTAAGGTTTTCTAAAATGTTTTTGTAAAAGCATAGTTTTACGCTGTTTTGAGACATTTTCGTAAAAGCAAGCATTTTATAAAGTATACACTCATCGAGTTCTTTAGCTCATTATTTTCCCGGTTTTAAAATTATTTTTCAGTAATGTGACATAATCGGGACAAATCAAGGTCAAGTCTCTCGACTACTAGTTATATGTGTGTGTGTACCGTATTTACCCACCATTGTATATATTTGTAAGAAAGTACTTTGAACTTGTATAGTTGTGCATATATATGTACATAGTTTGTTTTATGAAATGTGATGAGCCCGAGGCTCTTTGAAAAGTTTTCTCTCTTTCCTTGTTATCACATATTTTGAAAGTGTAAATTGTATTTAAGGTGTTTTGACATAAGTTCTATATGCAAACAAGTATGTCAAATTTTATAAAATCAGCGTGGCAAGGCTTAGAAAGAAAATTTTTATACTGAGCTAACAAGCAACACTCGCTTTAGCTTCACAGATTCCTAGTCGCAAAGTATCGATCAAGCCAGGGCGGCTGCACACCGCCTCGCTAGTAGGGGTGGGGTGCCACACACACACACGAAACATGAATACCGACAATTTCTTAAGCCTAATCCAAATAGAAAAATGGTAAGGAGTAATATTTAGACTCGCATAGACCCCCAAAATTTGTGCTGCTTAAGTGAGGTTTATTCCTTTGTGGGAAGCAATCCCACAAAGGAAATTGACACGGTGTGTGTGTGTGTGTGGAGAGAGGTCTCTCCTGGGTATATGTGGCCTCTCACCCTGATTTGAAAAAAGAAACCATAGGCCTTCCCCACCAAAAAAGTGGGAGACCCTACTACCCTTAATTAAATGTTTTTTGGAGAATAAATTACGTATAGGTCATATAATTTAGCCCTATTACCTCTCAAGTTTCTATTTTTTGCCGAGATCACGGCCTCCCCCCTCCCTCCCCTCTCCCTCCCCCCCCCTACACTGAGCGGGAGGTCCGAATCGGTCTCAAAGTTTAAAGGTTTGATTTAAAATAAGATGGTATTGGAGAAAATCTTGGTTCGAGGGCAATTTTGGGAGAGAGAGAGAGATATATATATATAAGAGATATATATATAACAGATCCCAACTTTGAGGCAATTTCGGCCTGAGAGGCGACTGTCCAGTGAGCTACCCGTCTACCGTAAGTTTTCTTGACTTTCTTTTATTCTTCTTTTTCTTATATATAGTTATTTTTAATTAATTGTCTTGTATATATATATTTAATTAGTCATTTAATTTATAGTCTTATAATTTTATTTTCCTTAATATATTGTTGCTTTTGTTTATTTAATTAAATTGTTGTTGATGTTTTTTTAATAACAATTCAATTCTATTTTTCCAACATATGAACTATCACCACCCTTAATTTAATAAAATCCCCAAATTTTTAAAATTAAGTCAAATTTTTATTTCTCAAATTTTATGTCCAAATTTCAAATTTCATTTTCTAAAATTCAAATTTTCAATTTTAAAATTCAAGTCCTCCAAATCTCAAATTTCAAAATTTCAATGATTCAATTTCAAAATTGCAAATTTCTAATTTAAAAAATCAAGTGTCATTATTTCAAAATTCAAGTTCCACAATTTCACTTAATTTTAAACTTATAATTTCAAATTTACAAAATTCATAATTTCAAAATTCAAGCTTATCAATTTCAAATTTCCAAATCTCAATTTCAAGATTTAGTTGTCCTAATCTTAAATTTTGAAATTCTAATATCTAAAATCTGTCTCTAAAATCCTGCAAATTTCAAATTTTAACTTCAAACTTCCAATTTCAAAACTTAAATTTAAACCGTCTTCAAAATTCCTCAAACACATACCACTCTACAATTCTTATAAAATTGAATCTTGGAGAGTTAATTTGTGTAACATATAAATGGACTTGGGTGGAGCTCGACATTTTATGTATCATTTTAATAAATAATTTGACATATGATTTATAACAAATTTTTAATCGAACGACACAGATTATTGCACTAACATTGTTCTTTTCAATTGATAGCACTTAACATGTCATTCAAGTACACATTTTTCTCATATACGACTTCTTTATTGATTATTTATTTATATATGTCTACATGCTTTTTGTATTGTTATTGCTTATCTTCGGGTATTCATTAGTTGATTAGCTGTTATATTTTCCTTTACTTTCTTGTTTTTAAGAGGTAATTCGACTCTTAGGGGCTTAGAGGGGCATGCATGCTTTCCATTGTACCTTCCCGATAAGTAACCTGATCCCCGGACCTAGACTCGATTTTCTCAGACCTGTCTTTTCTTATCAAGAGTCACATTTAGGGTTTTTCTTTCTTATTTTGTTTTTCCCTTTTAAAATAAAAAACAAAAAGACCAAACCATTTTCTAAAAATGGCTTTTCAAAAGCAAAACTAGTCTCGTTCTTTAAGTAGGAAACATAATAGCGTGTGTGTGTAAGCAGGTCCACACTCGCTAAATATTTGAATAATCGGGGTTTAGAGATTTTTGAATTTGAAGATAGAATAGGTTTGAGTATATCATACATGTTCGAATTTAATACTCAATTAAATATATAATATATAAATATAATATATATTTTTTATATTAAAAAATCATAAAAGTAAAAATAGGCATGATTTTTCATGAATTCATATCACAATAATTCTTATTATTGTTATATGAAAAATTATTTTTAATATTCATGATTTTATAAAACAACAATTCATTTCTACTATGGGTATTCAATCACTGACGGATGTGAGGATAGAGAGATAAAAATTAAATGAGACGGGGTGAGGATTAATCTTAAAATCCTCCCTCCCCCTCCTCCCCCCCCTCCTCCCCTGTCCTCCCGCTGTCCTCCCTGTCCCCCCCGCCCCCCTCCCCCTTCTACCCATTGTGATCCCTAATTAAGATAATAACATCACCTAAAAACCTTTTTTTTTTAACAAGTTGTCAACCATATACTTCTAGCTTAGAGCATCTTCAACCCACTCTCTATTTATTCTCTTTTAGCCACTTTAGCTAGCCAAACACAAAAATTCCTCTCCTGGGAACTCACTTATTCCACTTATTTAGTTATCCCAAATGGCTCACCAAATGTGGTGAGCCATTTGAGCTCTAAATTCTCTCTCTACCTTTTTTCTCTATCTCTCTCTATATATATGTTTTACTCTTTTAAATTATTGAAAGAAAAAAAAATTGGTGTAAAATAGAGAGTGTGGTTGGAGTAAATTTTAAAAACTTGCTAGCTAAAATAGTGAATTTAATATTTAAATATATTTTGAGTAGCTATTTTGTTAAGTGTGGTTGGAGATGCTCTTAATACATACTTTTGCCTTTGATATATGAAGGCCACACAAAATTCTAGAGTGGTGGTGGTTTTTGTTTTTCCTCGAGCAAAGAGTTGGTCCTATTTTCAACCACTATCATGTGTTATAATAATATTATGAATGTTTGTACATATCATTCAGACATGACTCTTTCTTTCCCCCCCAAATTTTTTACTATTAAGAATTTTAAATTAATAACTTACGTAATTTATCTGCAACTTGAAAATTTTATTTTAAATCACGCTTCAATTTAATTGTGGAAAGTGATGATGCTTTTTTCAAACGAAATTGGGCTGGAGCGTGTAGGGGTCAGTTGGCCGACTGATTGTCACATGGTTTAGATTGGGCAGGCTTCTCGATCGCCCTGTCAAGTAGATCGCCGCAAAAACAAGAAAGAAGAGGTCGCGAAGGCTTCAGCCGCGGGTCGTCTCCGATGCTCTAAGCTTCGCTTTCTTCTGAGAGAAAAGAAATGCCGCTTTAGGGGGAGGGAGGAATAATGTGTTGTGGTATGCGTATGTATGAGTATGCGTACCTTTCACCGATGGGGTGACCTTGTATTTATAGTAGATGTTCAACCAGTTTGATGGTGATTAGGATTCATTCCCATTGAATGGGATATTTTTTGTTGTTATCTGTATCGGATTTGGTAAAGGATATAGAAAGAGTAGTTTATCGTATACCCTTCCTTATCGGGATCCGGCTGAGCAATGAATCAATAAGTATTATCTTTTCTTTCCTTATTGATGAGATTCGTCGATTTGCGTAATTATATTATTAGGGATTATTCTATTTTCAGAGCGTGGAGACTTCCCATACTTTAGCTGCTGATCGACCCTCATTCGGGCCGGGCACCAAAAGAAGGTTTGAATGTCGCACATAAAAAGGCTTGAATGCTTCAATGGGCATGCCCCTCCATTCGGTTTTAGCGAGTGGGCCTGCGTGTTTTGTTGGGCTAAGCTCTTTCTTGGGCTTGGTGAGTGGGCCTGTGAGCCTTATTTTTCAAAACCCTATCGTCATTTCATTTCGCAGACGCGCTGCACGCGGTCAGTGGTTATAACGCCGCGACGGTGCAATTCCACTGTCTCACGGTCGGATTTAAAGTTAGGGCTCGTCGCCGCTATCGGGTCTTATGATAATGATGACTCCTTCGGCCTCGCTACTTATTTTTCCCATTCCTTTAGTTTTGCTTTCTGGCTGCATATCCTCGTCTAGTGTGCCTCGATCTGGTGACCTTGCAGGTAGTCTTTCTCTCGGCATCTTTCTCGATAGCCTCTTCTCGTTGTATTCTCGGGTCCACTCGCGTCTTTATCTCCTTTGGTTTCTTTCGAGCCATACGACGAGGCGCTAAAGAAGTTAGCCAAATTTTGTTTTATTTGTTTTCATCACTGGGTCCGGTCGTTTTTCTTCTCTCTCTCGCTAAGATCGATGGTGACTCTTCTGGGCTATTGCCGGGTTCTCGACGAATCAAGCGGTGTCTCCTACCGCTCTACCGGGCTGAACTTCAGATGTCCCAGAGGTGCCCCTCTTCCCTCGACAAGGGTAAGTGGAAAAGTAAACTTGATTAAATTCCCCTGGGGTTCGTATCACCTAAGATCCGTCATCTGAACATGCTCTTAACCTGTGGGACGAAAGGTCGGTCCCTCATACTCCGGCCACCGCTTGTGACATTACCAGCCTCCCTTCGGCGTTCGGGTGTGGTCCCTTGACGTTTTGACCCTCTATGTGGTCTCCGTGCCTAAGATGGTGTGCTTCTTGGAAGTGGCCTTCAATAATGGTCTCCGTTTTCCTCTGCATCCCTTCATAAAAGGGGTTTTGCGGCACTTCAATGTTTGTCCTTCTCAACTCGCGCCCAATGGTTGGGGTATCTTGGTTAGTCTATTGGTTTCTTTAGGGACAGGGGGCTCGGTGTCCCCAGCTTAGCCTTGCTCCTTTACCTTTTTATCCCGAAGGAAACATCAGAGGGCTTTCTTTATTTTTCTAGGCGTTTTAGCGCTCCTCTTGTGATTTCCGATCTTCCCTCTTCCCACAGGCTGTGGAAGGGACGCTACTTCTTTGTTAGTGGCCGTAATTGGGAATACGACCCTCTCGACAAGGATGACACCCTGGGCGTTCCGGTGGCTTGGACCACCCCCGAGAATCTTCGTGAGTGTTCGTTTTGTTTTTGGTGATAACTTGTGTGTGGCCACTGGGTGTCTCTGATTTTGTACTATCTACATGCCTCTCAGGTGCCGAATTGATCCACCGTACTTGAAGATAACGTCATAGCGTTAGGCGTTGGTGAGTGTCCTTCTCGATCCTTCACGCGTAGGCGATCCGTCGGACATTCCCCGGCCCTTCGGGCTCTGGGTCATTTCGCTCTGCCTTCCCGAGGCCCTCTCGCCTCCTCCTGCCACAAAAGTTTCTCCCATTAAGCCCTCCGATGCTGCTTTGAGGCCTTAGCCTCCTTCCATCATGAAAGTTTCTGCCATTGGGCCCTCATTTTGCCAACCCCCACTAGGGGGAACCCTGCGGCTCCAGTGGACGTTGTCTCTAAGGAGCCTCGGAGCGTGAAACGAAAAACCTCGAACTCTGTTGAGAAAGATCGGCCGGCTTTGGCCAAAGTTCCAAAGTTAAGGGCATCTTCATCTTCTCCGTCTACTCATGTTCGTAAACCGGAATGGGTGCAGTCGCCTCTGGTTAAGGCTCCTACAGTCTTGGGTTCGCGATCTCATCTGGAGTGCAGCTGCGGAGCGAAGGTCCCTTGGGTGGAGCGTTGGTAGTAGTTGCGATCGCGCTATTATCTTACGGAACCCGCCAGCGAAGGGTTAGGTCACCTTCGAAGGGCGGAAAGTTGAGGGGAAAGATCACGGAATCCGAGGTGGCGGAGACGAGTTCTTTGCTTCTCGATGCCGGGCTACGTGGTGGCGTGAGTCGCGTCCATTCTCGAGGACTCGATCTCGAGAGGTCGGGTGAATTACACAGTGATGAGGCTTTAGCCACATCTCTCCAAGAAATTCGCCTCAGTAAGTTCTCATACCTTGTCGTGTACGATTCCATTTTAGATTGACTATTGAACATAGGGTGTTGATTCCGTCTTTGGGTGCGTAGAGTGTTTACTCATTTGAAGGAGGTTTGGCGAAAGGCCAGAATAAGCGAGTCATGTCAGCATTTCCGGAGAAGCTACAAGGCGGGGTGGCTTCCTCACATCGTGAAATTTGGTGCGGGGTCGGAGTGCAACGTATGACCCGAGGAAGCGGTGAAGCTCAAATCCTGATTTGGAAGCATACCACGTCGACAGTGCTCGAGTAGAGAATTGGGAAGGCGGCGGAACAGCTTGAGAGGGCTAAGGCGAGCTTTAGGAGGTTCGGGATGGTTGGGGGGCTGTGCGGAGGCTTGACTTGATGGAGGCTAGGGACGGACTGCGATGCTGCGATATGAACGGATGGTTAGGGATGGGCTTCTCATCCCAAAGGCGAGCTCCGAGTCTGGGAAGGGTGCGTGCGATCGAAGGCGATCTGCGTGATAAGACGGCTATTTGTTGGATGGGGCTCGTCGAAATTTAACGAGACGATCGGCTCGGTGGAGCGCCTATTTGAGGAGTGCGCGAGTACGGCAGGGATCTTCATTAGCAAATTACTTTGGTGGCTCATCATCCAACTGGTTGAGCATCTACTTGCTCATCTGAGGCCGCCCCATCGGTGAAACGTGCGCATGCCTAAATGCATGCCATCTGTGACATTCGCCCCCTATGGCCTTTGTTTTCTCGGGAAGGCCGGCTTAGGCGCTGGAGAGGGCCACGATGAAGCCCTCGCGACCCACCTTCTTTCTTGTTTTTTGCGTGATCCTACTTTGGCCGAGATGATCCAGCTGTGATCTAAACCATCGGCAATCCGGTCCCGACGGCTGACCCTGCAGCGCCTCGGCCGATTCAGGTTGAAAAAGCATTATCGGTTGGCGCGTCACGTGGGACGGCGGTTCCTTTACAAATTATAAGCGATTTCGATTCTTGATGGTATTGACTCGGAACCTGGCGGGCGAGCTAATTCTGCGAGGATGCGGGACTGACGGGAGTAAGCGTAGGCGGTAGAGCGTCCGTACGTTAGAGCGTCTGAGGCAGCGGTGAGGTGGAGGCAACTCCGGCCTCACCCGATCAATGTCCCAATGGAAGAGTTAGAATAACTCGCGGGCCAGTCGCGACAACCATGGGAGGCGCGGCAGACCGGGGAAGGCATGACATTCCCTCGCGAAGGGCGACCTGATATCGACGCACTCCCGGTGGAGCCGAAGCGAAGCGGGAATCCAGCCCGAGCCGGTCACGAGACCATATCCTGGCCTGGAGAGGCGAAGCAACGCTTGGAGGCTACGCGTCGGGAGCGAAGAGCTGCGCGCCACCTCGGCGGGAGCGAGAGAGGCGATCGTAAGGACGGAGGTCAGGCCTCCCAGTGAGAGCCGGTAGGTGTGAGGGAGGTAGTAAGGGACGCGCTCGACGCTATGGATACCTTGAGGTCTGACAAAGCCCAGGTCACCCTACATAAGCTAGGGTACTCCACTTCCCCTTCGACCAAGTTCTGAATGCCCACGGTGAGACGTTCGATGGCACCGAGATCCAGTCGATCCATCTCGACACTTCTGAAAACAAATGGAGCTTGCATGGGTATTAAGATTTGGTGCGATCGCGAGCTTTTATTTATCACCTAAGGCCCGCCTTGGCATGGTTCAATAGACTTCCCACCGTCGTCAATCTCCTCATTGGAGAGCTATCCATTTGCATTAAGTCTCTCACTTCGTGGGGCCAGGACGTATAGAAGCCAAGTTATCATCTTGACCATCAAGCGGGGCTCGCAAAGCTTTGAGGTCTTATGTCCAACGATTCGATGCAGGAGTCTCCACAAAGGGTAGATATACCCAGAAGCGAAGTTAATCTTCGCGTTCATTGCTGGCTTAGGGATTTAGTCGAAAGACTTGATGTTTTCCATCTCCAAAAATCCCCAAACAAGCATGGCTGAGGTGCTCGCAAAAACCAGAGAAGTATATTAACGGTGAAGAAGCCCTCATATCAAGAAAGGCTCTTCCACTCACAAGAAAAAAAAGCGGGACAGGCAACGGCAAGGCGAAACTGAACAAAGCGACCGGGGAAGGATCTCGAAAATGAAGCGATCCCCAGGCGTGGGAACCTCAGAGATCGTCTCGGTCCACCCCAATCCAGAAAAGAGCAGCGGCTATTCGCGCCAGTGTTTCACCCTTAGCGGCGGTATCACGAGGTCTGAGTGCGAAGCGAGCGGTTCTGAAGTGGTCAGCTCAAATGAAGTCGGACCCGCAGCGAGAGCTGACTCAGTGCTGCGGAGTTTCCATAGGGACTGGACAGCACGAGACATTTATATAACTCAAGAGAGAAATAGAGTACTTAATAAGGCGCGGATACCTCCGACGCTTCATATCCCCTGAAAATCAGGCTCATAATCAAACTCGGAAACCAGGCCCGCCTCGTGACCACCCCAGACGGACACGACTCGGCCTGACAACCTAGGTGAAATCCAGGTAATCTCGGGAGGATTCGCAGGCGGAGGAGAGTCCAGCTCAGCTCGGAAGGCCCATCACCACGGCCTTCAGTCGGCGGGGATGGCGGAAATTCAAGCGGTCGTGTCTAAACTCTGCGGCTCGACATCCATCACATTCTCGGCTGGTCCCCAGAGGATGCCAGCGTCCTCATGGCCATTACTGGTAGTTCGCGTAGTTGTGGCTTGGCAAAGCGATTCGCGGGTCTTAATTGACAAGCGGGAGTTCGGTAGATATCATCTCCTTTGTCGGCCTTGATAAAATGGGCATGGGAGGGAGAGCTAGGGCCATGCCAGCACTCATCTGTGGGGGGTTCTGCGGGAAAGGTATTACCTCTAGGCTGATACAATTGGTACTCACCTTGGGAGATCCCGTAGCGAGACAACGGCTACGACAAGATTCCTCGTCGTGAAGCGCCCCGTCTGCTTATAACATGTTCTTCAGTGGGACCACTCTCTCAATCTGATAAAGCCATCCACTTCCGCATATCACATGATGATCAATTACTGCAGTAAGCGGGGTAGGAATGGTTGCGAGGAGATCGACGAGTGGGTAGGGAATGCTACTCATCATCCATGAAACAAAAGCGGTCGGCAACATATACTTGGGCCCAGGCTCGACATGTGTGGCGAGGTACTCCTGACAGACTACTGGCGAGCCGGTATTCTTTGGGCGAGCGACCACTGAACATCTCGCCTATATACGCTCCAAGCTGACGGGAAGACCTCGAAACCTCATATCCGGCAGCAAGGCGAGCAAAGGCGTCTTGCCGCATGGAAACGACGGACATGGGAGGAATTGATCCTACGGTAATCACTCATAGGCTGAACGTCAGCCCATCCTTCAAGCTAATCAAACAAAAGAGGAGGAGCTTCGCGCCAGAAAGATAAAAAGCCATCAACGAGGAAGTCAGCAAACTCCTTCAGGCAGGAGCGATCAGGGAGGTAGAATATCCAGAATGGCTAGCCAACGTCGTACTCGTCAAAAGCAAGCGGCCCAGTGGCGGCTGCGCATCGACTACACTGGAAGCATCAACAAAGCGTGCCCAAGGGCTGGGGTTCCTTTACCGGTCGACCTCATCAGTAGATGCTACCTGGCCATGAACTCCTCGATTTATGGATGCAGCTAGCCGGCTGGCGGATCGGTATAGACCCGAGGCTGACGAGAAAAAACCTCGTTCGTCCATATTGCGGGGAACCTGTGTATCGAGTGATGCACGTTCGGGCGCGCAAAGACGCGGGGAGCTACGTATCGGAGGTTGGTGAATCGGATGTTCGAGGAGACATATAGGCACAACTATGAGTAATACATGACATGCGATAAAATCCGCCCTGGTAGGCTCCATAACTCCCACTTATCAGAAGCGGTTTGGATCTTGAAGCTGGCATGAAAAATTTGAATCCGGCTAAGTTTGCCTTGGTGTCGTAGGAAAAACTTAGATTTCATAATCAACCACCCCGAGGGGTGAGGCAAATCCATACAAAATAAAGTAGGTAACGAGCATTGCCATCGTCATCGGTATAAGGAAGTTAGGCCTTTGGCGGGAAGGATTCTTTGCTAAGCAGTTCATGTCGGGCAAGTGACAAATGCCGACCTTTCTTCCAAGTCACGAAGAAGGCCTTTCAATGGGATCTGAAGTGTGAAGAGGCGTCACCGGCTTTGGCGTATTTGAGCTCTCCTCCCATTCTAGTAAGTCACATTGAAGGAGCTCCTTACTCATACTTAGCGTGTCGGACTTCTCAACTTATTGTCTCTCGTCGAGAGATAAGAAACGAGTGCAGCACCCGGTTTACTATTGCAACCGGGCTTTGAGAGGAGCGGAGGAGAGGTACCGAGGATGGAGAAACTAATTTTGGCCTTAGTAGCGTGGCTTTGACTCAGCCCCTACTTGAGGCTCGTACCGTAGAAGTTCCAGCAGGTACCCGATGAAGCAAGTGTTACACTAACCGAGACCTCTGGAAGGCTGATGAAGTGGGTCATAGAGCTAAGCGAGTTGAGCATCGGATACAAGGCGGCGCAATAAAGGGGCAGGTCTTAGCCGAAGCCGTCATGGAGATTTACCTCGGTGGAACATACGAGAGGCATTCGAACAATGGTACAGCCTCACGAATGCGGAAACTCTACGTAGATGGAGCCTCGAAATGCCTGAGGCGGAGGCGAGGTCTAATCGACCTCTCGGAAGGAATAGGCTAATGATGCGCTTTCGGGTTCGGATTTCAAGCCTCGACAATAGGGCCAGTATGAGGCCGTCATAAAGCGAGAACCTCGACTGGCCGTTCAGCTGGAAGTCGGCGGTAGGAGTGCGGCTCGGTGGTAGTAAGACAAATAAAGGATACCTGCGGGGCCCGAAAGCCGAAGGATGATCCTATATCTCCAAAAGGTGCGAGATTTATTGAAAAATTCGTCTTTGGTTTTAGGTCGGACATGTCCCCGGAGCGAGAGACTCCCGGTAGAGCGCCTTGGCAAAGTTAGCGGCAGACCTTGCGGGAAGACCTCGACGAGATCGAAGAGCACATGTCGAATACCTGGCAGAGGCCTCTATCGATCTCTATGACGTGGAGGTTGCCCAGGTCGGGTCTGAGCTGAGTTGGATGGACCCCATTTGGGATTATATAATGAACGGGCGATCTGAGGACGACCGAAAGCGACTAAAATAAGGGCGAGTCGCTGGTTACTAATCATAAGAGAAGCACATCTGGCGGGGTTTCTTCACTATCCTTAAGTGCATCGCGGGAAAAAACATTGAATATGTGCTAGAGAAGTACACGGGGTATATCACGGAAATCATATCGGGCTCGAGCATTGGCGGGGAAAGGTCTTGAGAGCCCAGGGGGATCTGCGCTCTGATACTCAAAGAGCGCAACCGACCTAGTCCAAAATGCAAGATGCGCCGAGGAGCAACGCCAGATTTCATTTTCCCATGGGCCCATGGCGTCGATCACAAAAGCCCACGGCCGCTGCAATGGGACTGGACTCTTTGGGACCTCTGCCTTGGGAAGGCTTGATGTAAATTCATCATCGTCGCGGTGGGTGCTTCACCAAGTGGGCTAAAGAGTGAGCCTTTAGCTACAATCCGCAATTGAAGATACGCAATTTTGTGTGGCGAGCCATCATATGCAGGTTTGGTATCCAAGAGCCTTGCTGAGTAGCCGGACGACGGAAAGCAATTTGACAATGCTAGATTCGGAGATTTGCGATGCCAGGCTTCGGAATTAAAATTGTGCTCGTCTCGACATCCCGCGATTCTAACGGTGGTAAAGCCACCATTAAGAACCACTTAAGGCGCGTTGAAGACCAAATTGGAAGATAGCAAAGGAAAATGGTGAATACCTCCCGAGTGCTATGGGCCTCTGAGACCAATGAAATCAATGACAGAAAGCAGCCATTCGCCCTTAGCCTTGATCTTGACGGTAGCCTATCGAGAGTCGGATTAAAGTCCCCCCGGTCGAATTAACAGTGGAGCATAATGGCCGAGGCTCTCCGTCTAGAATTTGGATCTCTTAGATGAAAAGCGAGCAGGTTCTAAAGTACAAAAAGACTACCAAGAACGGGTACTACAACCAAAAAGAGTCAAACCTAAGGAGCTATTAAGGTGATTTGGTCTTAAAAGCTCGCCATCAGGAAGAATCAGCACATGGGAAATTGGGTCCCAGCCCCAGGAGAATTTCATCCATCTATCTGGAGTCATCGGACAGGCAATTCTGAACCAAACGGAGGAGGAAAATTTCTGATGCGGAATGCGGAACATCTTAAGCGTTTTTATCAGTAGACCTTGGTTTGTAATCTTAAATGGAATTTATCAATTTTCGAGTTAACTTGATTATTTATTTACAGTTATATTGTTAAGGCGTCACAAGCAACTCGAGATATGATCGGAAAAGTTACATACAATAGAATGAGAAAGCTCACTTAGCTGCCAAAGAAAAGTCTCTCTTTATTCAGTCGGATTACATTGATTTACAATCGGTGGTGTCATCGGTTGCATCTTGAAGCACACGGTACACGCGAGTTCTCTCAAAAAAAAAAAAGCTTCGGGAGAGAAAAAGAGAGGAAAGAAAGAGAAAATGGGAGAATGCCGGAAAGGTGGAGAAAGGAGAAGAAGAAAAGGGTGAGGAAGAGAGTTTTAATGCGGAAGAAACAAAAGGGGAGGAGAATGAGATGTGGAAAAAAGTTGAAAAGAAGGAGAAGGAGAAGAAAAAAAGGAAGAGAAAAGAGACGGAAAATGGAGAAGGCGTGACACAAAATGTGCCCTCTTTCTAGACACATTCCTAGCACGAGCTAGGGAATAGTATGACTCACAAAGGGAAACTAGGGAAAACACAACTCCCACAAGCGAAGTCCATGAAGGCGGGCAGAATCTTGGTGGATCCAGCGAAACGGCCAGACTCCAAGCCTTCATCCTTCATGAATTTTAGTTGCACTAGAGCCGAGGCTATGTTCAAGAAGTATCGACTTCATATCAGTAGGCCGCCATTTATAAGAAGGCGAAGCACTCAAAGGCCCTTTAAGCGTTTCAAATTCTCTCATCCGACATTAAAGGCCTTCGCACCTCTCGAAAATGAAGTCGAATGGTACTTGCAGCCGAGGCGGATCATTTTGGCGGAGATTACGTCTACTACGCACCGGGGTCACGCAGCCTAAGAGGTCGGATCATCCGAACTCATCTCGCCACTGACCCGGCGGGCGTGACTCCGCTGACGGGTTGATCTACTCTGATCGCGCGAACCTCAAGAGTCGTCACGACTGTTTATAATAATACCTCAAACCAGTAGCCAGACGGCGACTGCTTTTGACAGAGTTGTCTCTCTATAGATCGCGCCAGCTTCGGTAGGCCGGCTCGGAAAGCTATATAGCCTCGGCCCGGCGCGAACCAATGGCTCACTTTGACGAGTTAAATCTGCTGCACAGTCCACCTTGACCTGAGGGAGTCGGATCATTTCAAGGCTATATCGCCACTGGCCTGGCGCTGGAGTCGGCTGACTCACTTTGACGAGGTTCGGTCTGCTGCGCACGGGTCGCTTTGAAGAGTGAGGATCGGCCAGGGCTATGTCGCCACTCGGCCATAGCCGGAGCCAATGGCTCACTTTGTGAGTTCGTCTACTCTGCAGATCACGACCTTTGAGGGTCGGATCGGCTCGGTATATCGCCACTCGGCCCTGACACCGAGCCGACTCACTTTGGCGGTCGTCTGCTCTAGGTCACGCAACTGAGGAGTCGGTCGGCTCGAGTATATCGGTGTGCCCGGAGCCAATGGCTCACTTTGGCCCGAGTTCATCCCACTCTGCGTAGGTCGCATGACACAAAGTCAAAATCGATCGAGGGCTATATCACCGCTCTTAGGCTGTGCCGGAGCGGCGGCTCACATTGTGAGCTTGACCATTCCACAGGCCCTTGTGACCTAGGAATCGGGTTCAGAGCTCGAGCAAATCAATGAGCCAGACCCCGACTCACATTGACTGGCTCGACCATTCACACGGGCGCGGCTAGGAATCGGTTCGACTCGGGCAAAGTCGGCCCCGCGGAATTTCTTTGACTCACATTGACGAGCTTTACCATTCCACACAGACCACGCAGCCTAGGAATCAGTTCGACTCGAGCAAGTCGATTGCAGTGTAGGGGCAGAAATTCCAATTTTTAGAAAGAGAATGAATCGTAATTTCGATTTACAAAATAGTAATTTAGGTTAAAATAAAATTTATTCTCCTAGATCTCGGATGACAAGCGGATTACCTTTGTTGAATAGATACCCGCGAAATCTAGCTAACGTGAAATTTAAAGTAAAATTCAGGAATAGTCGAATTGGAATGCGTTTTTGAGGCATCGCGGTTGGTCTTGTCAAAAACGGTTTTCGTCTGACAGTCACATATAACACATAATCATGTGCCATAAGTGGCATGAGTGAAAATATTAAAATGGGCCCGGTCGAATAGTGCAGAATGTCAAAGCGGGAAAAAGAAGGGGACATAAGAGTCATTTTTGAATTGTTTAGGATTGGATAATAAGACAAAAGATGTACAATGTCATCTATTTCAAATTGAAAGGGGAAAACGGGAGAAAGGGATTTAGATGCGTAGGTTGGATATTCGTTTTGAGAGAGTGTCTTCCTTACCTGCCCAGGTTTGCCGCGATCATTAGGTCGGCGGTCGCCGGGGACCGAAGGAGAGCGCTCTACAGCGGAGAGAAGCAGCGTGGCTGCGAATTTAGGGGTTTCCTCAAACTCAGGGTAGGGGTTTCTCCCTACTTGTGTTTTATTCCCTCTTTTAAATACTTTGCAAATGTTTGAGTTGAATGAGGCCGTGAGGGGCCGTTTGATCGGTCCCAAACCTTGGGACCGAATTGATATGAATTTTTGAACAACCATTGGAGCAGTCGTGACTGCCACGGCTGATTGGGTTGTCAAATTTGGGGTTTTGGTATTAAATCATGTATTGGTTTGGATGAGGCCGGAAATGGCCGTGAAATGCGGGTTCACAAAGTGAACCAAAGAATTGATGAGTGATGGAACCGTAAACCCTAGGGTTTTACTGTTCCTAGGAATAGTGACACGAAAATCTATTTTTGTGTGAAAATGTGTTTGATCGAGTGATTCAAATTGAATTGCTCGTGTTTGATCATTAGCCCAAGTGAGCTAATGTTTATGTATGGATTGATTAATTACATGACATGATTGTGTGATTGGATATTATGTGGATATGTGCACGTTTACATATTTGCATGTGATTAGACTGTATTGGAATTGGCGCTCTGTGCATTCCATATGCCTTTGGAACGCTCCTAGGACTATAGGGCAGGAGTGCATGAGATGAGTCTAGAAAATGGTTCGGAGGGTAGTCTAAAATAATAATTATCGGATAGTCAAATTAAAGAAATATCAATCGTCGGGGCGGCCCAATTGATATTCATCGGAGGGTGATCCCTGAACAAATAATATATCAATCGTCGGAGCGGCTGGTGATATATTCATCGGAGGTGTCTGACTAACAAAACAATAATTCTCATATGAGGCTTAGGCGAGTGTGAGAGAGAGTCGGTGAGGACTCGGGATCTGAGTTGGTCATGTAGACATTCAAGTAGGATCATGCATTTGCTTGAATGTATGTTTATTTTGGAGCATTACATTGCACTTAGGTGGAGAGTAGCCCACTTGGGCGATTCACTGCGAGCATTAACTACGCCTGTCAGAGGATGTTATTTCACGAGGTACGGGACGTGAGGAATGAGTAGTCTAGGAGCTGAGGTTGGAAAGAAAGCCAGGTTGTGGCTTTGGTTCTTTGATTTACACACATGTATTGGAACTGCTATGGTTGATATATGTTGTATAAGAGTAGAAACATGATAACTCTTGTAACTATTGGGTATATGGTTAGTTCATGGTTGGTATGTATATTGGAGTATTGTTTATAGGCCCAAGTAGCCGTATTACTCATGTGATTGGATATATTGGATTATATTTGCTTGTTTGGGACGGGATATCGCCGGTGTTGTAGTTGGGTAAAGAGCTCCACGGGTACAAGGGCTGCGGATTTTAAGTGAATGTCGGTGGGAGTTGCGAGCATCCATGAAATGTTCTGGGTTGGCGGGTAGTCAACGGACCCCCGAGAATGGGGCGTCACACAGGCCCTGACGGTTCATTGCCCGAGCTCAACCTTTTCTACAAGCCACGCGACCTAAGATGATTCGACTCAAGCAATCGGTAAGCGGAGCCCACGGCTCACATTGGCCGAGGCTTAACCATTCCACCACGGGCCAGCGCAGCCTAGGGAATCAGTTCAGGCTGCAGGAGCAAGTCAGCCCATGAGAAGCCCCGACGACTCACATTGGCCGAGCTCAAGCGGACCCTGGGGCGTGGCTGTCCGGTTAGGCTCGGGCAAACCCGGCCAGGGCGGAATTTGGCGGCTCCTGGCCGGCGGGCTCCAATTACTGCATGCCATGCGACCTATGAGTCAGGTCGGCTGAGGTCTCCCGAAGCATCTAGGGCCCGGCCGACCTAGTTTAGTCTCAGCTGCTCTGCCTCACGGGCCCATGTAGCCCAAAGATGGGGTTCGGCTCGAGCTATCCGACCGTGAGTCCGAGCCCGGGGCTTGATGGATCCCAGTGAGTTTGAGAGGCTCGTCTCAGCTCGAGGCACGAGGTCTGGTCGATGCGGAGACAAAGTCTGAGTTCCGTCAGCGAGCGACGAAAAGCATAGTAATGAAGAAAGAAACAGGTGACAAAAGTGATATTCATTGGAAAAGGCAACGTATGTCTTGGGTCGGGCTGACAAAATATATATGTAAAAAAAAAAAAGTATAAAGAAATTAAGGCCATGAGGCGGCGAGAGCGTGCATAGGAGATCGAGCGTCGAAGGAGGGAGGCAGAAGGCGGTGAAGAGGAGTGGGCCTCGCGGGGGTGCCGGCTCTCCACGATGTCAGCGGAGAGAAAGGTTCCCCTCTCCTCTCGCCGCTGGGAAGGTCAAAGTTGAAATCCGAGCTGGAATAGGCATTACTGAGCTAATACGAAGGCGAGCCACCCGAGAAACCCATTGAGTAGAAGCCTCGGCCCTCGGCCTTCCAATAACCGTCCGGTGAGCCGCAGTAATTTGTTGATGAAGATCCCACGCGGCTCGCGGCACTCCTCGGTGGCTGATTCCACGGCTGTTTGCCTCGTTAGCCTCGCGGCGGGCTGTCCCAGCAGCGTCGTCTTATCACGCGGATCGTCTTTGATATGCAGTTCTTCCGCCGAACTCGAAGCTCGCCGGGATGTGAGAAGCTCATCACGGCTCATAAAGTTCATCTTTGGAGTGAGTGACTCGTCCTAGCCTGCATCAAGTGGGTTACGCACGGCCTCAAATCATCAGGGCCTGCGGCTGGCAGCCGGTGCCCTCCAAGCTATTCGGACCTCTGTCTTCCCTACCCTCGGCCCGGCCACGGAACCGACGTGGTATGCTTGCAAATGGGATTTAACTGTGCTTCCTCGTGCATCGTGCTGACCCCGCGACTCAGGCTGCTCAGATGTGAGCTACCCTGCCTTGCCAGCCGGGGCGGCTTTGACCTTGAGCTTTGGTTTTAGTTTAGCGCACCCCCGGCCCAGGCCAGCCTTCAGATGAGTAGCCACCTACGCACTTGACACGAATCAACACCTTAAGAAAATTCAACGGTCTGACTCAAATGGAATCGGACACGACAAGGTATGAGGCACTATGGGCTGACCCTTGGAGAGATAGGGCTAGAGCCTCATCAGCGGGCGCGCACCGACCTCTTGAGATCGAGTCCTTGAGAATGGGCGCGACTGCAGCTGGCCATGAGCTGGAAACATTGAGAAGCAAAAGAATCCGTCTCCTCGATTTCCAGTTCCCGGATCTTTCCCCCTCAACTTTTCCGCCCTTCGAGAAGGTGACCTAACTCTCTTCGTTGGCAGGTTCCAAACGGTAATAGGCGTGATGCGCCGGTAGTATCAGCGGCCCCTGAAGGGACCTTCTACCTCAGCCGAAGTAGACCCGGGATGGGACCGCGGGCAAAATTGTAGGAGCCTTAACCGGAGGCATTTGCACCCGTTCTCGGTTCTGAACACGAGAGTAGACGGAGAAGATGAAGATGCTGACTTAGGAACTTTGGCCCAGCCGATTACAGTCTTTCATAAAGCTGAGTCAGGGGTTTCGTTTCACGCTCAGGAAGCCGAGTTGCGTCTCAGGCGAGCCGATGGTTCCCCTGAGTGGGTTTGCGTGAGCCCAATAAAGCGGCTTGCATGATGGAAGGGCGAAGGCCTGAAGCGGCGGAGGGCTCGATCGGCTTTTATGGATGGGAGGCGGGGCCTCGAGCGCGAGAGCGGCGACCTCGAGGCTCGAGAAGGGCTAAGGCTGTCCGACTTGATCGAGCTCCGCGTAAGGGGGCGAGAAGGACACTCGGTAGCCAGCAGCTATGACGTTTATCTTCATCGGCGAGATCAATTCGGGCTTTGAGAGAGGCATGTAGGTGATGCATAATCGAGAGATACCCGGTGACTATACCTGATTATCACCAAGCGACGAACACTCCGCGAAGATTCTTGGGGTGGTCAAGCCACGGGCATGAGTGTCATCCTTGTCGGTGTATTCTAGTGCGACCACTAACAAAGTAGCGTCCAGCTTCCACGACTGTGGGAAGAGGGAAGATCGAAATCCGCAAGAGGAGGCAGGCTTTGAAAAATAAAAGAAAGCCCTCGAGATGTCTCCTTCGGGCTAAGGTAAGGAGAAGCGAAGGCTAAAATTTGGGGACAGAGCCCCCTGTCCCTAAAGAAAACTAACAGACCAACCAAGATACCCCAACCATTGGGCTCGAGTTGAGAAGGACAAACATTGAAGTGCTGCAAAATCCCTTTTATGAAGGGATGCAGAGGAAAGTGGAGACCATTATTGAAGGCCACTTCAAAGAAGCACACCATCTTAGGCACCTGAGACCACATGTAGGTCAAAACGCCGGGACCACCCAACGCCAAGGGAGGTCGTAACGCCCGGGGCAAAGGCGGGCCCCGCATGGTAATCGACCATAGGTCCTACGCTAGAAAGATGTCAAATTCACGGACCTTAGGTATTCCGACCCCTAGGAATTTAATCAGTTTACTTTTCCTTACCCTTGTCCAAGGGAGTTATGAGGCACCTCGACATTCGAAAGAAATTTCCTGGGCCAATCTTATTGAGACACCGCCGGTCTGGTCTTCGTAGTCCAAAGAATACCGAAGAGTCACCATCGATGCCAGAAGAAGAACGACCCGACCCATGATGAAAACAAATAAAACAAAATTAAGCAACCTAACTCCTAGCGCCTCGTCAGATAGCTCCTGAATGAAACCAAGGAGATAAAGACGCAGCTGACCCGTGAATACATTAAAAGGCTATCCCAAGAAAGACGCCGTAGAAAGACTCTACACAAAAGGTCTCGCATCGATAAGACACTGCATGCAGGACGCTCAAGGAAGAAACAAAAGAAACTAAAAGGAATGGGAAAATGCGAAGATCAAGAGTCATCATTATCATAAGACCAATAACTACAACAAGCCCTAACTAATCCAAATTTCGAGCGCATTAATGCGGAAATCTGCAACTGATTTAAACTACGCTCTCGCCCACGCACACCGCATTACCGCCACAAAAAGAATCGACAGTACAAAAATAATACCACGTGCCCACTCACCATGCCCAAGAAAGAACCTAGCTCAACGAAACACGCAGGCCCACTCGCTAAAACCCAAAGGAGGGGCATGCCCATCAAGCATTCGTGCCTTTTTACACAAAGATTCAAGCCTTCGTGCCGCACGAGGGTCCAATCCGCTGCCAAAGACTGACTATGGGAAGTCTCCCACAAATTAGCGTAGTCGTAATAATCCCTAATAATATAATTCTGCAAATCCAACCAAATCTCATCAATAAGGAAAGAAAGATAATAACATTTCATCGTCAAACTGGATCCCCAATAAGGAAAGAAGATTATCCCAAATAAACTACTCTTTCTATATCCTTTACCAAATCCGATACAAATAACAACAAAAAATATCTCATCCAATGGGAATGAATCCTAATCACCATCCAACTGGTTGAACATCTACTATAAATATAAGGTCACCCTATCGGTGAAAGGTACTCATACTCATACGCACGCATACGCAACACATTTCGTTGTGCCCTTTCTTTCTCCCTCGCGGTTAAATCGACTTAAAGATCGGAGTACCACGGCCGGCCCACGCCGACCCCTCTCGCTTTTGCAAAGTGATCCTACTTCACCCGCACGATCCGTAAGCCCAATATTTAAACCATCAAGAATCCAAACCGGTCTAACGATTCTTACACGCCCGTACCCCCAATTCGATCAAAGATCATCGTGAAAGCATGGAAAAAAAAAGGTCTTGACAGTAATTGCACCCAAAATTCTTCAAAGTCGGATGCGGACAACACGGCTGGCTACTTTTCTATGATAGAGATTATTTCTTATTAGCATGTAATCCCCACTTCTTTTTTTTTTATTTCACGATGGAAGATAACGACTTTCTGCCGTCACCATTGTAGCTACTTGGCTCGAGCAGTTTCTGGCTTGATATGTAAATATACAGGCAGCAGCAGCAGCAGCAGATGAGAGAAGCACCCAAGAATCCTCTGCCATGGACGATCCAGAAAAACTTCACGTCGTGATGTTCCCATGGCTGGCATTCGGTCACATACTCCCATATTTAGAGCTGTCCAAACTCATGGCTCAGGAGGGTCACCGCATCTCCTTCATATGTACTCCCAGAAACATCGACCGCCTCCCGAAACTACCTCTAAATTTGCGACCTCTTATCGATTTAGTCGAGTTTCCACTTCCCAAAGTCGACGGCTCTGAAACGCAGAGGCTACCACTGATCTTCCCTTTACGAAAAGGTTCCGTACCTTAAGAAGGCATCTGACGGCCTCCAAAGCCCCATGACCCGCTTTTTTTTCAAACCTCAAAAGCCGACTGCACTTGATGATTTCTGCCTCTCACTGGTTGCCGCCCATCGCTGATAAGCATGGGGTTTCACGGGCCTTCTTCTGTTTATTTAATGCAATCCATTCGCCTGGTGGACTCCACGTCGATCTTGATCGACGGTGGTGATCCACGCACGGAGCTCCATCATTTTTCTGTTCCTCCGGATCACTTTCCTGACCAAAATCGTGTCAGCTCTTTCGTGCTTTTGAGAAGCTAGATTTAAACAAGCCAACGTTTCTGGGGTTGCCGACACCTTCCGGACGGGGTCGGCTATTTCGGGTTGTCACGTGTTCGTGATACGGAGCTGTCCAGAACTTGAACCCGATTGGTTGGACCTCCTCGGTAAGCTTCACCAAAAACCGGTACTTCCAATAGGGCTCCTACCCCCCTCGGAGCCGGTTAACGGAGAAGATGAATCTTGGCCGCCGATCAGAGACTGGCTTGACAAACAGCAGAAACAGTCGGTGGTGTATGTGGCACTGGTGCTGAAATGACCTGACTGAAAATGACGTCACCGAGTTAGCTTTGCTAGAGCTCAGTGGTTGCCCTTCGTTTGGGCACATTGAGGAAGGGGCATGACTCGGTCGATTTACCTGATGGGTTTTGAGGAACGAACCAGAGATCGTGGAGTGGTTTGGAGGAATTGGGCACCTCAAATCAGGATACTGAGTCACGAGTCGGTCGGGGGTTTCGTGACTCACTGTGGTTGGAGTTCAGTTATAGAAGGACTGCATTTTGGACAACCCCTTATCATGCTGCCCCTGTGGGGGGACCAGGGGTTGAATGCTAGGGCTTTCGGAGAGATTAAGGCGGGGGTACAGATTCCAAGAGATGATGAAGAAGAAGGGCGGCTTTCCAGAAAGTCAGTGGCGGAGACAGTGAAGATGGTGATGGTGGAAGAGGATGGAAAGATTTACAGAAACCAAGCTAAGGAGATGAGCAAGTTATTCGGAGACAAGCATCGACATCGCCGTTACGTCAGCGATTTTGTGGTGAATATCTACAAAAACACAGGCCAGTCAAATAACGATTTATTTGCAATCACAAAAGTCAACAAAACATGTCGATGTAATGACGATCTTGGAACCAGAGAGAAATGTTCATCACAGGACCATTAACATATGTTTCAGAATTCAAATGGAAAATGTTAAAATACAAAGGACAGCTATTCGTCCACATTTCCATGTTTCAATATAGTTTTCAACGCTACAAAGGATTATACGAACTACTGTAATCATTCTCCGTTTTCAGTTCAATTTCCATATTTGAAGATTTCTACCCAAAAAAATTCATTCTAACTATTCTCCATTTCCATCTAAATGGAGATATGAATAATAATCACAGAGATATTAGTTTAAAAGGATAAATGAAGAAAATATTAAAATCTAACCTCATGCTTTTATAAAATGCAAAAATACCAATTTCTACAAAATTACCCTTTAAGAGTGTGTAACGTCTTGAAAATATCATAACAATATTATACCATGTTCAAGTGTAAAATAAATTAAATTATATTTTTTCGACGTTTAAATGGCTAAAAACGAAAAATGATAAAAACCCGAAAATTGTACAAGAGCCAAATAAATTTGGTAAAAATGTCAAATGAAGACCTAAGGATCATAAATAAGTAATGTAAGTACCAAAGTACAAATGAAATGAAATGAAGTGGGAATGAAAGTGAAATGAAGCCTTAAATATGTAAAAATGAGAAAAGAGGAATTTGTGGGCTAGCCAAACAAGGCTTAGTGTAGGATTTTGATTAAAGGCCAAATATTGGTCTTTGAGAGACATTTTGCACATTTGGCAAAAAAAATGGGAGAGAAAATAAGCGGCTTTTTCTACTATGAGATGGAGTAAGATTTACTGGGTTTTCCTTTATGAAATAAAGGATTAAGGTGATCAAGAGAAATAAGGAAGATTTGTTTTGAAGAATCAAATATTTAAAGTTAATAAATTAAACCCTAACTTTCCTTAATATTGTGTTTGAGTTTAGAAATAACCCTAAGTTGGTATAAAAATGATGTTGATTGGTTTATTTCAGTTTTGGGGGTTGCTCTAAGTTGTTATATGGTTGTTTGGATTGGTGTTAAGGAATTTTTGTATAAAGAAAATGTTGGGTTTTTAGGGGAGATGTTGTCAAAATTTTCCAAAACCTTTGTTTTTATTTTGGCCATAACTTGGTCATCACTTATCAAAATTGAGTGATTCAAATTTTTGAGTAAACTAGACTTCTAGGAGAACAAACTTCCCGAAATAAGCCAGATCCAAAAATTCGACCTACTGTAATCTTAAATTTGTCAAAATGGTACTGTTTCGTAAATTTGGTTCAATTCTAATACGCTGTGTTTTTGAACATGGTATTTAAATATAAATAGTTTCACTCATCCCAATTGAGCGATTCAAAATTACGATAAACTGTGACTTCTGGTGAGAACAAATCTTCGAAATAAGTGTATCCAAATTTTCAATTTACTGGACCCAAAAATTTAAAAGTGAGGCTATGTTTTCGTCAATTCGTTCAATTCGATACGCTGTTTAACGCTTTTGTGATTTAAACCATGCGCTGAGTTTCACTCATCCAAATTGAGTGATTCAAATTTTTTGTTAAACTAGACTTCTAGGAGAACAAATTTCTCTGAAATAAGTATATCCAAATTTGGACCCCATTAGTCCCATAAATTCGTCTAATGAGAGCCTTGTTCGGGGCAAATTCTCAAGCTATGTGTTGAAAATGAATAGTCCCTGATGTTTAGACATATCCTGAGTTTCCTGCCCGATATTGTTCTCTAATTCAGGATTAGGGTTGGTGACGAGGAAAACCCGATCTGAAATCGAGATTCCGGTGATTGGAATCAAAGTGTAAATGCTTTTGGTTTGTTCTCCACTTTTCTCTCTAATTCCAAAGTGTTTAAATGATTACAAATGATTTGAATCACGAAACGTATTTATAAGAAAAAACATATGATTTGTTTTAATTGATATGAGTAACTGGATTGTAAATGATTTGCATAAAAATTGCACGAGTATTGAAAATGAATTGCTCGTATAAAATGTACATAATTATATTGTATTTTTCTATGAATGATTTGAACGCCTCTTAATAACGTTAACTTCGTTAAATTCGAAGCTGGCGATGATTGATATACCAATAAGTGGTCAAATTAGCAAAGACTACGAACGAACGTAACGATGTGGTCACTGAGACCGTAGCCCACGACAAGATCGATAGCTGCCTACGAATCAATTTTTAATAATTAGTCGCTAACCTGTACGTGACCATATCGCGTTATAAAACAAACGCTTATATCGCTCGCAACTCAACGGACCGCATCGGATTCGCTATCCTATGCACCAAAAGCATAGGTTAAATTCGTTTAAGGGAAAAATGATAAGAATATTTGTGAAATGCATGATTTGTGTTTTGAATTATTTATTGCATAGGAAAGTGCATATTTGGAATAATCAATGAACTGTAAATGAATATATATGAAATGAATATATGTATTGTATTTGCATTGATCATTCAAAAGATTCAAAACATGGTTTAGAAGAATCGTGATGATTCGACTTAAACCGAAATGGAAGAGAGACTATATAGAATCACTAAGCAAGAAAATGTTTCAGGCGCTTGCTTTTAGATCATCGTGATAGGTACCGAGTGAACAAGTATGAAGATATAGACCGTAGTGACCAGAGTCATCACAAGTCACACTGGCGATAAATAAAGCCCACACATGCATACACGAAATTATTCGACTCATTTCCTTTGCGACAAACACTATTATGAAAATTGAACTCTGGTTATGTTTTGTAAATATTTGGATATTGAAAACGACTAATAATGTCGCATTGTATAAAGGTGGGAAATTGACCAAATGGGCATCAAATTCCACATCAAATGAAAAATAATTTTTTGATCAAATAATAGAGATCTTCTTTAGTAGTACCAATGATCGAGACTCGAATACTCTTCTCCTACCCTCCATAGCATCCACAGCTGCTGCATCCGTAGCATTATCTGCACGCTTTGTGCAAACGGTCACGAAGATTCGCCTGACAGCGGGCCTCTAACGACGATAATCTCCTGCGCCTTCCACTGACCGATACCCTCCATGGGAGGAGTCAGCCGCGAGGAGGAAACACGACCAAAGAACATCCGACGAGCAAGTACCTCCTCGCGCCGCCGGTGTACTTGGCCCTATCCGACCGGCTAGTGGCTTGCTCCGGGAGGATGGTGTTGCACAGTGCTCTGTGCCCATTGTATTATTACTAAGATTTCGACTATTTGGCTTTGCACTTATTATTACGACATTTCAGATACTTATTATATATAATGTCCTCGAATAATATTATTAATTATTCTAAATGTCCTTTAATCTATTGTTATGGGAATAACAATGAATTAAGATTAGTATAAAGTTTGGATTGATATTCATGGATGAATATGTGTACGAGATACAAATCAAATTTATATCTATTTGTTAAGAACAAATATTGACAGCCCGTCTCCTGAGATTGCTTTTAATACATGGATCAAAGTCATAAATTAATCTCTAATACAGGTTAAACTTTTGACCTCGAGATTGCTATAGTTCTCAACATAAAGAATATTGTGTTTTGATATAATCAAACGTTGTCTTTAATCTAGATGACTATAAAGATTATACTTGAACATAATAAGAATTATGTAAAGGAGATACGAAATGAGACAAATGGAATTTGTCCTCTTATTATAAGAGAGATATCTCTCGGGTCTCGCCACACCAGGATCGAGAAATGCATGGTCGTGCTCAAATGAATCACTGAGACTAATGTCATTTGTTTAGTCGCCTAATTGCTTCGAGTAATCAAAGATGTAACGATATAGCGCCGACTTTGTTCATGCCTTATATTCTATCAAGATATCACAGACAAAGGACATACACAACTATATTACATTATTCTGATCACGAGTTTTCATTTAACTCGTAGTCATAATGTCTTCACAGAGCCACTTATGACTCAGAGATCAAAATGTGATTTAGGCCTACTGCCACGTTTAATGAACCTAGGGTCGCACATTAAGAACGACACAATCTGCTATGGTTTTTCACTCGTAGCACTTAAAATGATGAGATTATTTTAAATTACAAACAATAATTAGTTGTTATTTAAATTCGAATTTAATTTCGAGAAAGTTTAAATTGTGATTTAAATTATAAATAAATAATTAATTTGTTATATTTTCTTATCGATAAGGAAATAATTCAGAAGGGTTTTAAATAATAATATAGTTCGTTTCTTATCTCGATAAGGAAATTCGTATTTAAATTGTTGGTTATTTAAAAGAGTTTTAAATATATAATAATATAAATAAATTCGCTTCCTTATCTCGATATGATTTGAATTTAAATTGTTACTATTTAAAAGCGTTTTTAAATATATAATGATATAAATTTGTTTTTATCTGATAAGGAAATCTGCTTTTGATTTAAAACCCCAGCGCACTTATATAGATATATATATGTGAGACATATATTTTCAAGTAGTCGCTTTTAAAAAGAAGGAACAACCAAAAATAGAAAAACCCTAATTTCCTTTTGAGAAGACGAACCTCGAATCCAAGATTCAGAAAAGATCGCTCATTATTTGTTCGCGGTGTGGATACTTGCAGAGGATGGTCGCTTTTTCGTAAAGGCAAAGACCTTTGGAAGATCCGAATAAACCAAGGCGCAGACTTTGAAGGCTCGACTTAATCGATATACAAGAGGTAAGTTTGCCACCCTTCCTTCGTCTATGAAACGCATGTGATCCTTGATGGGTTATGGATAAAAATTATAAATTCCGCCAGATTTATGTTCAACTAGATTGGATATTCTACCCGTAATCCAACAGATGGACAACCCGGATCGCAAAGCTCTAGGAAGCCTCCTCAGACCCTCATAAGGTGACATTTTCCGGAGCCGACTGGTCATTGAAACCCATTTCAAAGAACCCGAGATGACACCGCCCGCACCAACTCATTCGAGCGAAATCAATCCATTCCTGGCCATTTCGGATGGCATCACCGCCGGCCGAAGCTAGAATCTCACTTCCGCCTAAGCAAAGAAAGTGAATCAACCGGGGACATCACGTCCTCTTCCTCTTCTTCTCCCCAATCCGAGGGATGACTGGATC
Organism: Tetrastigma voinierianum; assembly: GCA_016808115.1. NCBI lineage: Eukaryota > Viridiplantae > Streptophyta > Magnoliopsida > Vitales > Vitaceae > Tetrastigma > Tetrastigma voinierianum. Next base: position 53,944 of record JAEQBH010007102.1, read on the forward strand.
TAGGGGGAACCCAAGGAACGAAGTCTTCCACTTCGGCCCCAGGAACGTTTTGGCTCTCGAGCGTCCTCTTCCTTCTCTTCAGTGTTCGGGGGTTAGGACAAGAGGCCTTTCTTTCTAAGGGGAGTCGCTCCAAACGACTACCCCTCTCACCCTGCCTATATGCCTCAAGTGTGACTTAATCCGCTAGCGCAGGAAGGTCAAGACCGTCGAGTGCTGACCACCAATTCCCGACCAGCCGCCTTGCTCTCCGTTTCCCTGGCTGGAGATGAACTACCCGGGATTAAGTTCAAAAGGTTTGCATAAATGAAGTGCTCACCCTCCACAATTTCTGAGGGTAGAGGGCGCAAGATTACTGAATTGACCGAAGGGAGACTCCGCGGCGCTTAAATCATGCAAGTCTCTCGCTTCTCTCCACCCAATGCACTAGCTCATCTCTAGCTTCTTCCCTATGCGAACAACCCATAATAATGAGACACTGTAATAATAAATGAGCACATGAAAATACACCAAAGAGGCAAACTGGCATTTGTACACACTTGGAAAAAACATTGAATGGTTTACATCAAATGGAAAGGCCAGGGGAACCCGGGGTCTCATCCCAAGGTCCCCTAACCAAGATCACACCCTTCGCCCCGCCTTGGCGAGTCGAGAGTCCCGCAACGACCAACCGGGGTCGAGGGTCGACATGCACATCCGGCCACCATGCTCTACCCTCAAGGTATAAGCAAAACAAACCTCCATCAATGAAAGATCAAGCTGGTAAAGAAGGTTTAGTACACAACATCCAGCTAGAATCCGAATGACGTTGGATGAATAAGGGTAGGTGGCGCTCTGGTAAAGTGCAAGAATTTCTTGACCAGAGATGGCACTAGGAAGCGAAGCCCGGCTGCGAGTTGCTCTTGGGTAAAATACATCGCGTTGTATTCTTCGCCCACGGTATTTCCAGCCGGGCCCTCCGATAGCAAGATATCAATATCATCGGGGATTTCACAATAGGCCCTCAACTCCTCCATAGACAAGGAGGAGATGATGCTGCTTATAGAAGGCGTCCCCCGGGTTGGCCCTCTCCTGCGACCCGCCTAGATGGTGGAAGTATCTTCCTGACCTCTCGCCATTTTACAAGCAAACAGACAAAAAAAAAGAAAAAAAGAAAGGAACTAAGAATCACCGGCCATGATACCAACCGGTAAAAGGAGAAAACCACTTGTAAGCCCAATTGCCTAAAGAGAGTCTCCTAGTCCTAGTAGGCTCTAAGGATGCCCCTCCACGCTATCCTGTCACCGGAAACGTGCCGGCAATCGAAAATCAATGGACCCAAAGTAGAGACAGTGTTCACCTATAAAAGGGAAACTAAACAAGCGACTGGAAGAACGGTTCACAAAAACACGCAAATGGCCACACTTCAGTATCCAATGTAAAATCTCGAGCAAGCAGGGAACAGATAACCAAGAAGAAACAAGTACGTGAACTAGTGAAATCAAATGATGGCTCTATATTGCCGCCTAGAGCCTCAGAGACGCATTAAAATGCAACTACCGACTCATCACCTCCACGACCAATTTGAATCTTGACAACGCTTCGCTTATTAGGGCACCGTGAACTTAACGCTGCCGCCTCAGGCCTCAGGCACTTATCTGACGCTGCTTGCGTCATCTAACCATGTTACTCTAGCCCTACCATTTCAAAGCATATCAAATACCATAGCCCTTGGCCATAAGACTCAATCCCTGTCACTAGTTGGGGATTGGGAAGCATGAGAACAATGTGTGCGGTGAACGGTAAATTTCGTGAAATGTAAATTCATTAATTCCACCAAAGGGCGTTCGTAATTACATAGCATCGCCTATAACAAAGTGATCATACTATGATTACATGATCCATCCAGACCAAATACAAAGGCTAAAAAAGAGGAAAAAATAGGCTCAGAGGCCAAAAAAAGAAAAAAGAGTTGAAGCAAAGGCTATGAAAGAAGGTCCTACGGAAGGTGGAAATGAACACAAAGAGCCCCGTTGATTTCCGTGGCGCGCCCTTTGGCCGCAGAGATTCCATTCTCCGCCTTTAATCCACCCAAGGACGCAATTAAAGGGCATATAACTCAATAATATTCTCTAAAACGCAAACAATTCCGACCCCGCTCAATCCTTACACCTTTCGGCTTGGTCCATACTTGGAAATCATGTTTAAACCCCCTTCGTAAGCCTTTTCCATGCAGAATCCATAAAATACCAACTTCCGACAACGCCAAACCAAACCTCCCCGCTGAAATACTAATAATAACCAGTGGCACAACGGAATCCGCCACCCTACAAACCTTTTGTAGAGACCTCCAGCCTTAAGGGAATCCCAAACAACCACATCAAATGTGACACCAAAAAACAAGAAAATTCCCCGATAATGCGCACGTTGGAACATACCAACATTAATAGTCCACTATTCCCCACACTAAGCTAGTCACCAACGTTTCTTTCCAACCTGGGAAGATCGCTTCTCCCCGCCATTAAGAAAATGAGGCATCATGGGTACCACGGGCTTCACCCGCACTCCACCAACAGCCCGACCGACGGCTTCCATAATATAATGGCCCACCACGTCTAATCATCTTCATTTATGCTCAAGCCCAAACATACTCTCAAATTTCGGCAGAGATATGGATACAATCTCTTGGTCGGCTATCATATTTAAGAAAGCAGCCAGAACCTCATCTTGAATGAATATCCACCTATGAGTCTTTACGTAACATACTGAGGCGTCGAGAAGCGTTCTTTGAGGTAGAAGATCTTAATTTGTTGGTATCTAAGGGAATAACAAGTCATAACGCGCGAACTATGCGCCACCTTCCCCTTAGTTTAATTTGAAATCATCTACTTCCCATGAGCGAATAACCTCCCTCACTTGATAAAGGAAGAGAAATGTGTAAAGGTATGACATTCTTGAGTGAAAAGGCTGATTCTTTCGCTCTCGATTCCACAGTGACTTGGCGTCGGAGCGTCAGTGCCTGCTGCAATTTACTTGTTTGTTTTGCAGTGCGTCTTTAGTGATTAATCTTCAGCGATCTGGTAGTGAGAGAAAGTGCAGGCTACGGTTTAGTGGTACGGCTTTGGCCACATGATACCATCGCAAGGTGCCAAACTCATTGCTCGGAAGGGTCATCCATTTCCTTTGTCTCCCACCCCTCGAAACATAGACAAATCTTCCCCAGTGCACGAGATTTGACGTTTTTTCATCTCAGCCGTTAAGCTCCCCTTACCCCTATCGGTGGGTTCTTGAGTCACTCAAGGTGGACCTCAATGGTGGAGGAACTAAGTAGAAACCCTCTCCATTTTCTTGACCTTTTTAAATTTGATCCAAAAGTTGAGCTGGTTTTCTACGAGAGAAAGAAAATTGGGTATTTGATCCCCCAATGAGCTTAATGGATAGTTTACTAGGGATGTCGTGGCCAGTGCTTGAGGCGGAGTGGTGGTGGAGGAAGAAGAAAGATTTACTAGATTAATTTATTAATTATGGATTAGCTCTATCCTCTATATTTAATTGTTTAACTCTTATAAGTAATTGTAGATTATTTGTGGAGATGGTTAAATATTAGCTCCTCTGTGTCCATTGTCTATGGTTCCTATCTTCAATTATAGATTTTCTTCAATCTCATTCATTGTAGATTTTAGAGATAAACTTGTATCTCTAAAGCTTATGTGATAAATAATGTTGGATTAAATATCGTATATATTTTTCTTACCAATACGGATTAATAAGTTTTTTGAACAATTAAGTTTTTATTTTTGTATTTTATTTATTAGGATTTATTGATTTTTGATTAATTATTTTTTGTCTCAATAAATATTTTTGATTTTACAAAATAATCTAACAATTGGTATCAAAACCCCATTAATTGGTATTAAAGCTGTTAAATTTGTTTATATTTTTGGGTCTTTTTTTTTTTTTTATATGTATTTCTGTTAAAGGGGAAATTGATGAACAGTAAGACAACATTGTGGTTTTGGGATTCAGAAATTCAACTTAATTTCGAGGTAAAAAAATTTGATAGAGTTTGGTTCGGCACTAAATATCTCCCATTTTTCCGTTTCTTTGTCGTTTTCTTCTATCCTTACTAGTCTTTTGATGGAGACCTTGATTTATTTTGGGGTTTGACTGTACTTTTTGAATCACCAACCAATGGTGAAGGGAGAGATGGTAAAATAATATTAGAAGTAATGTGTTCATGGTAGAGAGACGTGAAAGTTAAAATAGGAATTTGAGAATAGTTTTTCTTTTCACGTTTTTCAATAAAAACATGTTTTTTGTTGATTATGGCACATGGGCAATACATGCCACTTTTCTTTTCCATAAAATATTATAATAATATTTATGTATAACCAACATGACCATATTTTTTAGACTTACAAATATCCTAACTTTATTTTTCTATTAATCAAAGCATTAAATTTGGTTTTGACATAAATGAATTTTACCTAATTTTACAATATTTTTTACTATTTCATTTTTCATAATATTGTTTTAGCAATTTACTTTTATGCTATTTATGATTATTTATAGCATGATATTGTGAATAAAATTGAATGCTTATGAACTTGGGTAAAATTAAATAATAAATGCTTATGAACTTGGTTCACCGTAATTGAGCATATCGGATATTTTTTGAATTAATCTTTACGATGTAATTCTCATATCTTGTAGCATCAATTCTTCGTCCATATAGATAGTGAGGTTGTCACATCGATGAGCTTTGTTATTTGGTAGGATGTTTAGTTTGATAAAGATATTTCATACAGTATCATGAAGCCTTATGATTCTGCTCCCGGTGGGAAAGTATGCTCATTTAGTTGTAGTCATTATTGAATTGCTCGCTGCGTGTATGAATGTCTTTTCGTATTTTATAGATTACGGCATTTAGTGACCACTTTGTGGGTCATTTGGTAAGGCGAAGAATATAACAATTTGCATGTCTTTGTTTTATGTATTTTGACATTACTTTCTTGTTATTCTTGACTTTTAAGCTTTCGATTCTTGTCATCAGAAGATTTAAGTAGATGAATTCTAATGATGGATTAAATCTCTCATGATGAATTTGATGGTTATGAAGCTGAATTACACACCCTTCATAAGATTGAAATATACAAACCAGCTATTGAGTCTGTAAATGAGAAAAAAAGTTATGAGGAATTTGTGGTGTTCCAATAGTTGTTTGATGATCATGAAGAATCATATGGAGGAATCTATTTATGCAAGCATTCCCAAGATTGAGAATGCAAAAGAGTTCTTCGATGCTATTAGTAAGAAATTAACAAAGTTTTCAAAGAATGAAAAAATGAGCTACTTGATAATCATTGGGTGAATGTTTGTTTTGAATCACGTCTCGTTGATGTAATCATCGTGCAGTAGATTAAGATAGTTGTAATACCCGGCGCAATTTTGTGCAGCGGTGATGAACACATAAAGTCTAACTAGTTTGGACGTGCGTACATGAGAGATGGTACAGAGTCAAGTTGATTTACTACGGGAGTTTATTTAGATTGCTTGGAAGTTGGAAATACGGGGAAATTTTTGGGGGTAAGATGTGGCATACTAATAGGTGTGGATTGTATTAGCATTTATAGAGTGTTTTGCATGTATTTTTGTAACCAAAATGCTAGAATTCACTATGAATTCTAAGATTACACTAATCCTCAATTTAATCTATGTTTTGCAGAATGGAAAGTAAGCAGAAGCAAAGAAATGGTTGAAGAAGAGAGCGAAGTTGTGCTCGAAGGCACAACTTCGCCGAGGCGAATGACCAGTATGCTAGAAGAGACACATGCCCTTTCGCTTAGGCGAAGAACGTTGGGTTGGAACAACAAACATCGCATTTTTAGCCCATTTTAAGCCCATTTTAAGCCCATTTTTACCATTTCCTTTAAATATATGTATATGAGACATTATTAGGCTTCTAGTTTTTGGAAAGGGAACACCCTGTTAGGGTTTCTCCTCCCTTCTTCTTGAGTCATTTTTAGGGTTTTAGTTTTTGTTCATTTCCACTTTGTTTTGGAGTTGATATTATAGAAGATCTAGCTCATTAGAGGAGCTCTTGCAGTTGTGGTGTAGAGTTGGTAATTCACATTCCATTTGTTTTGTATCTCTAAACTCTACTTTCTCTTTATTAATCTTTCATCATTATATTTATCTTAAATATGATTTTGTTGGATTACTTAGATTGCAATGAGTAGCTAAACATCATAAAGGTTGAATTGGCAGAGTTGATGCTTTGTTTATATATATTCTATGATGATTTTGTGAATCATGTATGTGGATGTTAGTTGAATATGAGTTCTTAGGATTATTTATGGTTTTAACTAGTGTGCATACTAGGATTGGAGTGTTGATCCCACACTAGGGCATCCTTAGACACTTAGTTATGCCTAAATATGGTTTAGTCTCTTAAGGCATGAATTAATTGGTACCAGATTTTAATTAACCTGTCGAACAAGTCTAGAAAATTAGAACACAGTACTATGTGGATTTCATTAGGAGTAACCATCCTCGGCATTGTCTTGAGGATCATATGGACCGAGAGGTGATCGATAGGATTTCCCGAGAAAATAACATATAAAAATTATCATACTTAATGACCTAGATGGACCGAAAGAAAAATAGAGAATTAGATTGAGAAAGCGAGAGGAGATATGAAGTGTAAGCCTTGTAATAAAATTCCACTGGACATGCTCTGAGTGTCGTTCGGCAATCGATGCTTAATGAATATTAAAGCTGTAACACCACGAAATACCTGCTAATCAAGTTTTAAACATAATTACAAGTGTATTATAAATTCTGCATTTTAAATTTTTCGCAATTATTATTTCTTCAAGTGAAAAAAATTGAGGAAACACAGAATTTGTACACAAGATACAAGGAGGTAGAATTTGTAATTTGTTAAGCAAGAACTTTTAAAAGTCGCCAAAATAAGAAGGTTATGAGCTAAAATTAAAATATGCATAGCAGTTGCAATAGAAAGGATTTGAGGACTAAAGTGAAATAAAAGGAGAATTAAGACCAAGAGGATAAAGATCAAGTGGTCTCTGAATTTTTGAGCAAAAAAAAAAACGTGAAGAGGAAGAAGAAGAAAGAAAGAGAGAGGAAGAAGAAGAGGGAGAAAAAAAGGTATGAAGTCAAGGTTTTGCATGGAAAAATTATGGATTTTGTATGGAATGTTGGAATTTGTGTATGGAGACTTTGGATGGAGTGTCTATGTTTTGTATGGGAAAATCAAACCATGAACCCATTTTGATGAATTGAAGTGCAAATGAGGCCTCTTGGTATATTGGGTGGTGTTTTGGATTTGGGTTAGTTGAGTTATAATCACCAGTGAGGGAATATTTGTTTAAGGAAAATATATTGGGTTTTTAGGGGAGATGTTTAGTAAAAATTTCTCAACTTTGGATCAGGTCATAATTTCTTAGGTACGAACTCGTTTTGAATGTTTTGGACTACATGGAGAGAAGCCCTTTGAGTCTAGAATCAACTCATTTACTAAGCAGTAATATTGGAACTCATATTGGTCAATCACAACAGTGAGCCACTGGCTGGTTGCTCAATAACCAGCTGTTCATGGGAAGCCTCCATCGGACGGTCATAATTTATTCATCCGAACTCCGTTTCAGATGTTCTTAGACTCTATGGAAAGCCCTTTGAGTCTAGAATCCATCCATATATAGCTTGATGAAATTGTAATGATAGTAAATAGCTCATAAGCATACAAGGTAACCATAGTTATTCATGCATATAATGAGATATGAAAAAATACCGAATACAAAAATAAATGATTGTAAATATTAAATATGATTATCGAATGACAATAATTATTAGAATATGAGATATGTCTTGAACATAAAATACACATGGTTGTGCGCAGAACACAGTAAAAGGGATAGATGGGCATCTAATAGAGAAACGCTCGTCACACAAGCTTATACGATAAAGTTAGCATTTCCATTTGGGTCATTCTGACGCCTTCGGGCCCTTATAGATGGTCGTTGTATGCGTGCAATGATACACCATGACATATAAGGGAACTTATAGACCACTGGCTTCGTATGATGAGTCACAGCGCCTTGGAGCCTTATAGTTTCCTTTATCCAGCCAGGTTTATGCGAAATGAGAACTATAAACAAAACAAACTTAGATATGACATATGAAGTGATATGATATGATAAGAGAGCATGTCACGCTATGCGATGACAAGTATATAGTGTGACAGAACTTGCAGGCAAAGTGTGAAGATGATGAAATGAAACATAGTATAAATAAATAAATATAAATATCTATAAACATGTTTTAAATGATATGATATGTTATATGTGTATGCATGTGTATAGAAGTGTGATGACCCTTATTAGAGGTCATCCATATGTATTAATTCCCACTAAGTTATAAGTTTAGCACGGGTGTTTCATCAGGTGTAAGTCTGAGCTTGCGTGAAGTCTAGATACTCCGGCATCAGCAATAGGCAACACTGCTTACTAGGTGCCCACTAAAGAGGCCTTTTGGTCTATTTTTTTGTATATGTTTTTTGTGTTTTGTAAACTAAGCATCATCTATTATGGTCTTGAGTACTTCCATATATGGAGCTTGTATATATTTGTAATCTGACTGCTACGAAATATAATACAAGTTAAATGTTTAACATTATGAATGAACAAGCTTAAAGGTTATAAGTTTATAAAATGAAAAATTAAAAAAATGACACCTAAACGACACCGGGTCTTGGTTGAAATCACAATTTAGTATCGAGCCTAGAGTTTAGAAGTATTTTTTGGAAGAGCCTAGGTTTAAGCGTTCTAGTTCAAAATTTTAAACCTTTTAGATAGATTATAAGATAAACATGCCTATGATAAGTAATGTGTTGACCTCTTATGTGGATGTCACCTTATATTTAACATAGATGGATCGTCTTGAAAAAGAAAATTCTTGAGAGTGTTAACAAGGGAACAAGAGTTATCAAACAGAGCCTTTAAGTAATGCCTATTATTGGAAGCCTTATTTGAGAATGCTCCTTGAGACATGGCTGGAGTCTTGGATAGATTGGCCAGCTCCTAAAACTCTAATAGACACATTAAGAAGACGCCGACTGAAGGGAGATTCCATGGTCGGGCATGGAAGGGTTAGAAAGCTTAATTATGGATTTAGAAAAGCTAGAAATGAGTATTGGAAAGGGGTTCGATGCCCTCCGTCCTTAGAAACGACGATATATGCGTCTCACTAATACGAGGGTGAGGCATATGATTAGTGAAATTGGTGCTCAAAGTCCAGGATTCCAAATCCCATGACATGGGAATTCTTTGTCCAAGATTTTAGGGCAAAGTATGTTACAGACATGTATAGGGAGTCCAAGTGGAAATAGTTCCTAAATATGAAGCAAAGGAACTTATCTATGGTTGAGTATGAGAAAGAGTTCAGCCATCTCAGCAAATATACCAGAAACTGATCCTCACCGAGAAACCATTTTGATGCAAAACCCATTGAAGATGGACTACATGATTCAATCGAGGAACACTTTGTGACTTCCTCAACGGGTGAACTTTTATCGATTAGTCCAATTTGCAATAGAAAGTGGAGGCTTGGAAACCGACAAAGAAAGTCTCAAGAAGAAGTTCTCAAAAGGAGCCTCACTCCTCTTACGGTAAAAAAAGCTAGAATGTTCAAAATTGAGTGCGATGCAGGGGTTAAGCTACCTAAAGGTAGAAGGCAGTACAATGGTATCTAGTGCGGGTATAGGTGCTTGATTGGACGGGGAGAAATCTGGGTGCACTCATTCCATAAACTGACGACCGGGTGTTTGCCGGGTTCTATTGACAGAGGTGTTTCAACGGTGTGGAAGCCTTGACATTTGATATACAGTGTCCAGAGTCGAGGATAACAGGAAATCAGTAAAGTAGCGGGGAGGAAGGATGTGCGGCTGCTTTCGGCTCGCGATCGGTACTTGGGAATTAAGTAGTGGCCCATCTCATCATAGAGGGATAGGAGGCATAGTTTCGAGGAGACAATGGATGGAATCTATGCCTACGACACCGACAACGCGCATATGCTATGAAGGCTCATGAGGATCGGGATGTACGGGTTATAGCTGGTATATTTTCTTTTATATGATATTGAGATGCATACATTGGTTGATCACGGATCTGCTCATTCCTTATGTGCATAGAGGCATGTATTTGACAAAGTACTACGATGGAGAAAGTGGCATATGACATGCATACGACTAATTAAGTTAGGGCACAACGTTAGTGTGAATGGCTTATATAAATTGCCCATTTGTTATCTGAGCAAGAGTTTCTACTCATTGATAAACTTACCGTACAGAGTTTGACTTGATTTTGGGAATGGATTGTTGACTAAACACCTAGCCATCGTTGATTGTGGACAAAATACAGTAGTGTTGAGATACTCTTATCGGTATGAGGTCATATCTGAGGGCATTAGATCCAACAGCCTCCGATAATGATCTCGGTAAATGCTGATGAGAGATTTATAAGAGGATATGAGGCATTCTTGGCCTTGATATGACTCCAAGAGAGGTTAAGTTGATGTGGAAAGCGATTCAATGGTAAGGAGTTTCCGGATGTGTATTCCCTAAGAGTTACTAAGTATTCAACGAGGAAAGGGAGGTGGACTTATCCATAGAAATTATGCGGGGAACAACCCACGGTAATGCAGGGCACACTGAATAGTTCCCAATATAGAAGTTGAAGAGTTAAAAGTTCAACCTAAGCTTTAGATAAAGGGTTTGCACGACCCAATGTTTTGCCTTAGGGTGCACCTATTTTATTTGTGAAAAATAAAGATGGCGGTCTCACGAATGTGCATAGATTATGTGGATCAATAAGATGTGATGAAAAACAAGTACATTACAGGAATCAAAAGATCTTTGATCAGTTAGAAGGACGGTGTCTTTTCAGGTCGACTGCGAAATGCGAGGATATTATCAATTGAGGTAAAGAGGTAGATGTTCGCGAAGGCCGCATTAGAACCCGATATAGCCATTATGAGTTTTGGTAATGCCATTTTGGGTTGGCTAATGCATCGGCAGCATTCATGGATTTAATGAATGAGATTATTACGATCCCTGTGTGGATCAGTTTGTAGTGGTCTTTATTGATGACATCCTGGTGTATTCTAAGGATGCATAGGAACACGAACAACATATGAAAATAGTCCTGCAGACGCTAAGAGAAAAGAAGTTATATGCTAAGCTCAGCAAATGTGAATTTTGGCTAAAGAAAGTTTCCTTCTTAGGCCATATTGTGTTAGCGGAGGGTATAAGAGTTGACCCTACAAAGATTGAGGCCTTTGTGAATTGGAAACCACCTCGAAATGTAACCTATTTGAGAAGTTTCTTGGGTCTAGCAGGTTATTATAGAAGATTTGTGAGAGGCTTTTATGTCATAGCTTCTCCGCTCACTAAGTTACTCAAGAAAGGAATAAAGAGTTTGAGTAGACGAGACAAATGCTCCCGAGGAATAGTTTTGAGCAGTTGAAGGGATTCTTGTTGAAGCACTAGTATTGGCCAGTGACCTACTTCGGAAAAGTATACCTTGTATGAAGTGATGTGAGCATTAGTTTGAGATGCATATTGATCACGAGGATGGGAAAGTGGTAGCTTATGCTTCGGGCAGTTGAAAGCGCATGGAATAAAACTATGTCACTCATGATTTGGAGTTGCTTAATTGTAGTGTTCACTTTGAAAATTTGGCGACATATTATATAAAAGAAAAAGTAAATTTTTGCGATCATAGGAGTTTAGTATTTTCTAACTGAGAAGGACTTGAACTTGAGGCAACGTCGGTGGTTGGTATTGTTTAAAGATTATGACTGTATAATAGATTACCACCGGGAAACAAATGTAATTAGCGGATGTTTGGTGAAAAATGATTTACCTTTGTCTTTGAAAGATTGTATTTGGAGATTTGATTATGATGGAGCCTTGTTGGCTCAGTTGAGGATTATCGGGTTGAAGCAAATGATAATGCATCTCGGAGAGATGATGCAAGTTTACAAGAGATAGTGCGGTTAGTATTGATCTGGAATAAGGCCGGTGTACCACAGATGAAAGTGGAGGTTTGTTGTACCAAGAGTAGATTATGTGTACGAGATGATGGATTGAAAGAAGATATTATAAGAAAGCCCAATATTGTTTCCTGTACTGGAGGTAATAAAATGTATGGGATGTGAAACATTACTACTAGTAGTAGGGATGAGAAAGGGACATTTTAAATTACGTATCTAAATTAATAAGTGTCGACAAGTAAAGAGTTAGACACAAGTACCACCATCAGGTTTGTGAATCCTTCAATTCCCAATGGAACAGGATAACATTACTGTAGTTTCGGTATCCTAGTTTCCCTACTTTGAAGAGCACGATGCAGTTTGGGTAATTGTGGACAGATTGACCAAGTCTTCTCACTTCCTATCGGTCTGACTTAACTACTTCATGGATCGACTGGCGGAACTTTATGTGAGTGAAATTGTCGGTGCTGAGGATTCCCTTGTCGATGGTGTGCGGCCGCGATCGATTCACGTCAAAATTCTAGAAGGTACAGTCCGCTTTAGTATGAAAATGGATTTACCAACTTCACTGCATCCCACAGCAGATGAATGATTCGGAAGAGTAATCTTGGTGTTGGAAGATATGCTTCGAGGGCTGTGTATTGTTTCAAGGAAGTTAAGGATAGGTACATTCCACTCATTGAATTTTTCTCTTTCATGATTCTCCAGTCAGTAATGGTATAGCCCGTATAAACTTGTATGGAAGAAGATGTAGAACTCTATGTGTTGGACGAGGATTACTGAGCATAACATTATTAGTCTGATTTAGTAAAGACATAGAAGAAAAGTTCGGATTATTGTGGAGGTTAAAGGCACATTGATAGACAAGGTCTTAATTCACAATTTGAAGAGAAAAGGATATAGAGAGTATGAAGTGAAATAATGTTTAAAAGTATCGTCGAAAAAGATACTCTAGTTTTGGAAGAAAGGAAAATTGAGGAGTCTAAGATTCATTGGCCCATGAAGTTTTTAGAAAGAGTTGGACCAACAGCGTATCGTTTAGCACTCCCTCTGGAGTTAACCAAATTACATGATGTATTCCATGTGTCTGTGCTTGGGAATCTGCTCTCATAAGGTCGCACATAATACCAGTACAAGATATACAAGTACAAGAACACATTTCTTATTCGTGAAGGAAGTAAGAAAGCTATTCTAGATCGTGAAATAAGATAGTTCTGGAATAACAGTCTCTCTAGTAAAAGTGCTTTGGCAGCATCACGGTATGGAAGCGACATGGGAACCCGAGGTCGACAATGAGGTACGGTACCTCAGCTCTTTAGTTAGTGATTTTGAGAATGAAATTTATTTTAAAGAGGGAGGAGAATTCTCTTGCACCAAATACACCTAAGTCGTTTTTAAACATAATTAGGGTATATTATAAATTCGTTTTAATTTTCTAATTATTATTTTGCTAAGTAGAAAAAATTCGAGAGCCGGAATTTATGAAGATACAAAGTAAATTGTAATTTGTTGAAGGAACACAAAAGTCATAGATACGAAAGGTTATAGGCTAAAGTGAAATATGCATAACTTGATTTGCAAATAGAAAGAGTTTGAGGACTAAAGTGAAATAAAGGAGAATTAGGCCAAAGAGGATAAGATCAAGTAGTCTCTCATTTTGGAGGCCAAAAAAAAAAAACGTGAAGAGAGGAAGAAGAAGAGGGAGAAGAACAAAGGTATGAAAGTCTAAGTTCTTGTATGGAAAAATTATGGATTTTAGTATGGAATGTTTAGAATTTGTGTATGAAACTTTGGATGGGTGTCTATGTTTTTGTATGGGAAAATCAAACCATAAACTATTTAATAGATTTAGTGGAGTCTAAAGACCCCTACTTAGTATATTAACAGTGTTTTGGATTTGGGTTGGTTGATTAGATTACCGAGTGAGGGAATATTTGTATTAAAGGAAATATTGGGATTTAGGGAGATGTTGTCAAGAATTTCTCCAACTTTGGATGGTCGCCAATTTCGTCGAACTCCGTTTCGGATGTTCTTAAACTCTATGGAAAGCCCTTTGAATTAGAATCAATTCATATATAGCTTGATAATATTGGAACTCATAGTGGGTCCAGAAATCACAAAATAGTAGGCCACCGCTGGTTTGCTCAACCCTTGTTCATGGGAAGCCACCAGCTTGACGGTCATAATTTCTTCGTTCGAACTCCGTTTCGGATGTTTTTGGACTCTATGGAAAGCCCTTTGAGTATAGAATCCATCCATATATAGCTTGATGAAATTGTAATGATATTAAATAGCTCATAAGCATACATGGTAACCATAGTTATTCATGCATATAATGAGATATGAAAAATGCAAAGATACAAATAAATGATTGTAAATATCGCATATGATTATTGGATGACAATAATTATTCAAGAATATGAGATATGTACTGAACATAAAATACACATGGATTGTCTGCTTAGAACTTGGTAGAAGGAAATATGGGCATGCCTATTAGGGAAAAACAAGTGTGCAGTATACTGATCAGTTGGCCCCGTTTGGGTCATTACAACGCCTTTGGACCCTTATAGATGGGCATTGTCTCGTAAAGTAATGCTGAGTCACCCTTGGGCCTGCATAGATAGTCATTAATCTTGTGCAATGATAACGGCGCCTTCGGAGCCCTTATAGATATATTTTGTATAATGAAATGCGGCGTTATGCAATGACAAGTATATTGTGACAAGAACATGAAGTAAAGTGTAAAATGATAAGAAATGAAACATGGTATGATAAGTAAATATGAAATATGTATAAGCATGTTTAAATGATATGATATGGTAGATGTGTATGCATGTGTATAAAAGTGTGATGACCCTTATTAGAGGTCATCCATATGATAATTCAGCTCATTTATAAACAGCACGGATGTTCATCCGTGTGATCTGAAGAAAGCGAGAAACGAGAAGTCCGGACATTCCACATCAGCAACCAAGGCCAACACACTACTAGGTGCCCACTAAAGACCTTTTGGTCTATTTTTGTATATGTTTTGTTTTTGTAAACAATATAAATATTGTAAATGTTAAACACTTCCATATATGGAGCTTGTATATATATTTTGTAATCCTTTTTCTGAATATAACACAAGTTAAATGTTTAACATTATATGAATGAACAAGCTTAAAGGTTATAAGTTTATAAAATAAAAAAAATTGATACCCTCGCTTGACACCGGGTGCCGGGTTGGGGGCGTCACATAAACCATATATGCATCCATAGAGACAATCAACCCTAGTATCTTTCTTTGAGTTATATCCCCGATATTACTCAATTCCTTATGAGTCGACATTGATTATACCCTACTTTGTTTTCTTTTATTTTGTTTTTAAAACCTTTTTTCACCTACCCTCTAGTGGCTCGAATAGTGAGCGACTTCCAATAGCGAGTATTCAATCATAAAGCTAAAACCACACCTTCCTTGTGGGATCGATATTTGGACTTGCTAGTCCATCGTATTACTTGTGTGACCCGTGCCCTCACGAAAAATCGCTATCGAGTTTTTGGTGTTGCTGTTGGGAACTTAACATAGTCTTTGGTAGTTACGCTAATTACCGAACACATACATACCCTTGATCATGATAAATTTGATATCAATACCTATTTTGGATAGACTTGGATATAATTTTCTTTTTAAAACTGGAAAAGTTAATTTATATCGAGATTCTTTATTGATTGGCAATGGAATACTCTGTGGGAATATTTATAGATTAGAGTTGTATAGTTTGTTTTCTTTTTCTCCTACTATTAATACTGTTAGTAACACCAGGCGTCTAGGTCACATTTCCAAACAGAGAATGGTGAATATTATGGTATATATGATGATGAGACCAAGCGCAACCCTAGACCATTTGTGAAGTACCTTCAAGAATGTGGTATTGATGCTCATAATACAATGTCTAGTACTCCTCAACATTATGGGATTGCAGAGATGAGGAATTGTACTCTTCTTGATATGGTCCGATGTATGCTTGTTAATTTCTCACTACTTGAGTTATTGTGTGGTGAAGCTTTGAAGCTACCAAGCTTATATTTATTATCAAGTTTCTGTTAAATTACGTTCTAAAGACTCCATATGAGCTATGGTCACGAAGAAACCCCAGTCTTCGTCACTTCCATGTTTAGAGCTACAAGGTGGAAGTGAAACCATACAACCCTCAATCCGAAACGATCACTAAATCATCAATGAGTACTTTATTGGTTATTATTGTGAGATCAGAGGTTCAGGTTTAATATCTTATCGCACACCACCGTAGTAATTGAGTCGGATCAGGTTATCTATTTTGAGGATGATGCCCAACCTAAAACAGGGACAAGAGAAATTGTGTTCAAGAACACTTGATTTTTTATTCATCGTCTGTTGCTTTCGTTCCCCGATCTTTAGCCTATTGTTAACCACCATCCATTATATAGATGATGAACCAGTGGGATGTAGATCCATTAGCCCTAGATGTAGTCATTGATGCTCTAAAGGTCAAAGGCGCATAGGCCCTGAATTTAGATATTCTATGGTCTACTTACTAAGTAGATATGGAAATGCTACCCAGGCCCATTACGAAGCCCGGTAAGCGAGGTCATGGGCCAAATGGGTGAGACCTATCGACCATTTTATTAAGACCCAACTATTAGCAAGCCTAGCCCGTCCCTACATGGGTTGTGGGCTAAAAGCAAACGAATAATGTTAAAATTATAAATGCTAAACAATAATGTGAAATATAGATATATTTTTTACATCTTCTCATCAATATTTTACATATTACCATCCAATATAGCAAGTTGCCTACACAACCAATTACATAAAAATAAAAAATAAAAGATAAGATGCCTATATGAGAAGAAGAATTAATTCGAGAAGAACTTGGACAACCTTGTCTTCACATCCTTAGGCTTGCCTTCAATATCCATCTCCCCGTAATTCCCCACCATCATTGTCTCCACCACCTCAATCAAAAGCCCTTAACTCTCTCCAATTCATAAAATATTTGGTTGTGGTATTTTGTGTTTCTCTAAAAATGAATATGAATAAGATGTCTTGTGCATTGATATAAATTTATATACTAGACATGAAGAGTCCTTTAAAGGTGGGAAAACTTAAAATACTACTTTTCAAACAGATTTTAGAGAACGCAGCTTTTAGGGAAACCAATAAAATTCTTTTTTTTACGGGTTTCATGAAATGCAGTACTAGTTTCAATGATACGAGAGGCGAGTCAACCTTTGGCTACAATAAGAATCTTAAAATATTTTGATTTCAAATGTGGTTTTGCTTTAAGAAAAAGTTTAGGTATGGAAGGGATCGGATTTGGCCCCTTATGAAATTAATGAGGTTCCAATAAAGAAAAAGAGGGGAAAAATGAAGAATCAAAGATGATGAATCAAAGATGACTATTTCTATGGCAAAGCTTTATTGTTGAAGCCAACCTCACCTCTCTCTCCCCCAATGGAAGAAGAAAGCTGAAAGAAATGAAGAATGATAAATGTGGGAGGGAAGATTCCTCTAGTTTCCATATCATATTAGTTTGAGGAATCTTACTACGAAAAGGAAAATTTGTGCGTCGGTCGACATGTGAGAGGAGCAATGTAGCCACGTTGACGGTGGCACATATGAAGGAAACTGGCGCAGCATGGATAGTGCATGGTGTTGCGAGAGAAGTCTCTAGCAAGTGGAAATGGAAAAATCCAAATTGTGGCAAGCGGTAGTGAGATCTAGGGTTCTGAGAAGTTAGAGATTTATGTTTTAGGCATAAAAAAAAAAAAAGGTTAACTAGACCATTAATTGAATTACGGCTTTATTTGGGTCGAGGCCAAATGACGAGTTCTATTCGGGCCTTCATTTTTGTGACCCTCACTGGGAATTTGGGCCCGTACGCTCGAAGCTCATTAGGCTCGACCCGTATTCCTGTCTCTCTTGTAGGAGCAGGGTATGATGTGGGTGATCTTGTCGCTTCTATCAAACTACCTAAAGCGCCATTATTAGTCTCAATCAAACTACGGATCGAAGCGATGAAAGATGAGATGACTTCCATTTCACATAATAAGTATGGAGTTTGGTAGATTTGGCAGGATGGTTGCCGGACATAGAGTGAAAATAGGTTTCAAGACAGGCTTCATACGGGACAAAGTAGAAATATAAAGAAAATTGAAGTGGCTGGGGTTTGCGGAGTCAACGAAGGTATTATTCAAAAACAGCTATACTCTTATTAATACAAAACTCTCTTATATTATTATGGCTATAGTGGCTCATTTTGATCTAGAGTTATATCAAATGGATGTGATGACAAATTTCTTAAATGGAGACTTAGTTGAGAATGTTTACATGTCTCAACCTACAACACTGAGTTGGGAAGGAACACGTGGTTTGTGAAGCTCGAAGTCACTTATAGTTTAAAGCCTTCCAGGGCAATGGTATCTCAGGATTTGATGAAGTTGTCCTTGATGATTTTAAGGAGAACATCGGTCAATCGATTGCATATAACAAAGGTCGATTAGAACAAATACATATCCATTGGTTTATGTATGTTGATGATATTTTAATAAATAGCCAATCTTAGCTTTGTTGATTGAAGGACAAAACAATTATTGTTTAGCCATTTTGAGTATGACGGATCCAGGGGAAGCATCTTATGTCTTAGAGCATTCAGATCACCGTGATAGACCTAATAGCATTACGAGTTGTGTAAGCCGTATATTGAATGCATTATGAGAATGTTCAATATGCAATCAACGTTCTTCCTAGTAAGACACCCGATTGTAAAAGGGTAGCAGTTTCCAAGGTCGATGTCCTCGAATGATGTTATGAAGTCTCGGATAAAGCAATCCTTTATTATTCGGTTATGGACTGACTAATGTAACACTCAAATGTCTATCTGATATTTAGCTTTTTGTCAACCTATTGGGTAGGTACTTGATGATCACAGTCAAAGCCAGCAGACGACTAAGAAGGTTTTTTGAGGTATCTTTTGAGTCACAGAGAGGATCTCGTGTTGACATATCGGCGTGAGCACTCTTAAGGTGGTTGGTTTAGTGATTCGATATCTCTTTT
The DNA here is from genome assembly GCA_016808115.1 of Tetrastigma voinierianum. Lineage (NCBI taxonomy): Eukaryota > Viridiplantae > Streptophyta > Magnoliopsida > Vitales > Vitaceae > Tetrastigma > Tetrastigma voinierianum. The sequence continues at coordinate 73,076 of JAEQBH010007102.1, forward strand.
ATGGTGAAGGAAGCTGTTTTGTGGAAAAAATATCAAGCAAACATAGCTTCTTCTACTATGGCTGATGTATGTGACGTGTTATGAGGCTACTTGTCATGCAATATGGTTGCGGAACTTCATTTCAACTTTAGAGGTTGTTCACTCCATTTTTAGACCACTAAAATTGTTCTGTGATAATTTTGCAGCCATATCTTTCTCTGAGTACTAGGAACACTTCTCGCTCCATGCACATTGATATGAAGTTTTTATTAAAAGAAAAAGTTAGAAGAGTCCTCATTTAGATTGAGCCTGCCTCTGACTAACAATAGTAGACCCTACTAACCAAGACTTACCTATTTGTGTGTTTCAGAACAAATCACCCATAATTATAGGAGTTTAAACTTTTTGTTTTAATTAGGAGTTTTCATTTTCATGTATTTGTAAGGAAAGCTAGTGTTTTGTTATTACATGCATATTTGGCGTTTGTCATTATCTTATGATTTTGTATTGTCATTTTGACTATATAGACAACTTCAATGATGTTTTCTTTCTATTGAATCAATACTCTTATCATAGTAATGCTTCTGCTTAGTAGTGTCCTAATTATGTACAATTTAATGCGTCTTCTCGATGTATTAATTGTATATGATTGGTATAAATCTCTTATCCAGAAACATTTGAGTTATAAATTTGATGTCTCCTTGATTATGTCACGATCTATCATCATCTCAATGTGTTGGTGTATATGATTGGTTATGAATATGTAAATTTTGTAGAAAGCATTTGGAGTTATGATTATGTCGTTCAAATTAGAAGAATATTAGATTAATTTATTAGTATGTACTAAGCATAATCATATTACTATTTAATTGTATAATTGTATATTAGTATAGGTCATTAATGAGATGATTTAATATTAAATGGTTGTGAGCCTATGGTTTATCTTCTCATTTCTTTGGTAAGTCCGTTTTGACAAAAGCTCGATTGTTCATGTATGCTCTTTATATAAGTAATGGCCTAAATTTGACTTAAGAGGTTTGTAGGGTGTATTTGGGGAGAAAATAGTCATCTTCCTTTTTATCTTTCTTTCTGATCTCATCCATGAAGATTTTCGAGACAAATAATGATCCAATAATTCTAGATTCATGCAGTATAATAACCCCCTACGTCTGATTGATGTGCTTAACACGAATAATTAAAAATTTTTATTTTGTAATGTATTTTATTAGGTATTAATAAATTATTGATCAATTATTTTTTTATCACAGCTTGATTTTACAAAATAATCTAGCATTACAGAGGAATAAAGCCAAAAAGGAGATGAGAGAGATATTTGGAGACAGGGGAGAACAAAATAACTAGTGCGTGGATACTTTTTGGTGAATCATGAAGACATCGACATTCCAGTAGAAAATGCTCGTAGTAACTGAAGCAATTATTAGAAATGTTTGAGTGCTGAAGAAGCAAGTTCTGAGTTCTGAGCTTTGAGCACTTTGACTTAGCCTTTTTTCTGCTTAGATAAAACTTTTGCTCAATAGTCTTAATGAGATTGAGTATTGATTCTTTATTAAATGAATCAATTTTTTTTTAATTTTATCTAAATTTTAAATAAAATTTAAAAATAACATATACTTTTGTATTTAATTAGCATGAATTAGATTTTGAGAATTTTAATTTGGATCATAAAGTATATAATTTTTTTCATATTTGAATATCTAGTTTTCTTAATAAAAAACATTAAAAAGGCATTAATACAAAGCTAAAAATTAAAAAACCAAATGTTTTGGATTTTTCTATTCAACCAAAATTTTTAAAAAATTCAACAAGAAAATTGCTTTCAACAAAAAGCCAAAAAAAAAAAAAAAAAAAAAAAAAAAAAAAGGAGGCTTTGTTATTTTTACTTAATGCTAAATATAACTTTTGCTCTTAATGGTGTAGCATAGGTTAAGTGCTAAATAGTGGTAAATCAGTCTTTAATTTTTATCTAACTTTTAGAAATAATTTTTTAAAATAAATATATAAAAATACTTATAATTTTATTTAATTAGCATGAAATGAATCATGAGAGTTTCAATTTGATCATAAAATATATATATGATTTTCTCATATTTGAATATCTATTTTTTAATAGAAAAACATTAAAAAGTAGTAAAAAAAATAAAAATAAAAAGCTATGGTTTTTTGGCTTTTTCTATTCAAGAAAAAAAATTTAAAAATTCATCAATAAATTATGAAAATTTAAAAGGCAAACAAGTTATAACAAATTGCTTTCAGCAAAACACAAAAAGAAAAAAAAAAAAAAAAACATGCACCACTTAAATATCATGTAGTGATATACATATTGCATCAAAACAAATAGTTTGATCCTCAAATTATAGTTTTGTTGCAGTTGATCTTTCTAGGCTATGAACTTATATAACGTTTTAACCTTTAGAAAGAGTTTTATTTTATTATATATATATGATAATTAATGTTCGTTTGATTTAAAAGTAAACGAAAGTTTAATTATTTTAAATTGAAAATATTAAGTTTAGTATCGATTATTATTTATTTTAGTAGTATATTAGATATTATCGTCTCTTTCTTAGTTGAAATCACCATTTCATCATTCATCGTTCATCATGAGGACTCCAAATAACAAAAATACAGATTGGGAGCTGGGTTTGTAAATTAAGGTCCACCGTCCACCTTAGCAAGAAAAGGATGGCTTTACCGTCAAACTCCTTCAACTTATGGAGCAAATACTATTTCTATACCAGAACTTCATTATAAATTCGGATTTTTCAGGAGTATTTATTCTTCAAAATTGGATCTACGTTGTACATTACATATTCACAGAATTTAATTCGTACTCTTGTATATATGATTTAAACACCTCCTCAAAAATAAACCAACACGTATATTCCACCGTTCGTTGCCTTTTATTGTAGCAATAAACAAAATGCATAATCGTTTGATCAATCTAACTCCTGCCGAACACCAATGATTTTTCTCTTAACTCCTGCCTAACTTTTTCAATGATTTTTTCTCTTAAGAAAAAACTTTTTCATTGATTTGATTGATCCTTTGCATTGTGCCTAACTTTTTCAATGATTTCAGTGCAAACATAATTAGATTTCAAAGACAAGTAAAATATTAGATTTCAAGTATAAGTACAATATTAACTAACCCGAAGAAAGGATGACTATAACGTCCTGTTCATGTAATCGTGAGATCGTATATATATATTAAAATTTTTTTTAATTAGTTAAGTGTCATAATAATATTTTTTAAAGTTGCTTTTAAAGATGAAATTATAAAGTTTTCAAATAATTATAATTTTACAATTAAGGAAAATGGAGGATGAAAACACAAATTATGGAAATTTTAATTGAACCAAGGATAATAATAAATTTCTAGAATGGTTCAAGAAATCCTAAAAAATTATCTAGATCTCGGATAATGAAACGGACTGCCTCGTTAAATTTGTCCCGTGAAATCTAGTGACCTAAAAAAGTTTCGTCGAATTCTGAGACAAGCAAAATATTTTACGATTTTCTGGATGATAAGCCGTTTAAGTAAACTCTTAGGGGCGAGATTTCTGAGAATCTCAAGAGTCGAAATTATTAAAGTTAAGTTCGTTTTAAAATAGAATTAGGCGAAAGAAATACAAAATTTTGGGGCAAAGCGGATGCGAGATGAGGGTATTATGGGTCATGCTCTCCAAATAATAATAATAATAATAATAAAGGATAAAATAAAGAAACGGACAGAAGGAAGGCGACAAGAGCGCGACGTGAGAAGAGATATTTTAGAGAGGAAAGGCACTGCACCTGGATCATAGAGAATGGATCGTAGGTTTTCGTCGACGAGAGACAAGGGTTTATGCATCACCTTGAGAGAGTACATGCGTGGAAGCGTAAAGTTTAAGCGTTTAGTCATTCTGAAATAGGGAATTTTAAATTATTGATATCCTAAATACTATAATATTTCAGATTTTCTTAGCGTGAGAAACGATAAATTCGGTCCCAAAATTTTGGTGAGTTTAGAATTTTGGGATTGTTTTTGAGCAGTCAGGAACAGATTCAGAGGATTGTTTTTGGACAGTTCGGGTTGAAATTTCGGGATTGTTTTTGGGCGGATAAGCGAGATTTTGATTTGTTTTTCGGGGCGATCGGTATCTGGGTTTGGTTTTATCAGGCGTGTTTGAGGTTTGTGGTGTGTTTTGGTATCACAGTAATTTGGTGACGAACCGTGAAAGGACCAAGAGGTGCCATGTTTTCTATGGGTCGAGATTTAAGCCATTTGTAGGTTAATGTGAGAAAAATAAAATAATATGCTATTATGTGATAAATAAAGGAAATTATATATAGGAGTAAAAGCGGAGGCGAATAAATTTTGAAGTTATGCTCAATTATTGTAACAAAAAAATTTAAAAATATTCACGAACTTATTTTCAATACTAGTGTATTGTTATAGAAGCCGTTCTACTTATTTGGTATGTATAAGTTTTGATTGGTTAAACCATATTTTAAGCTTCTGGTTTTAATTTGTTAAACCATATTTTATAAAGCAAGCAAGCAAGCAATATGTTTTATTAAGCAAGCAAGCAAACTTATATTGTTATGGTTTTAATTGTTAAATCATATTTTAAAGCTCATGGTTTTGATTTGTTAAACCATATTTTAAAAAGCAAACAATGAAAACAAAAATTACTCTTTTTATAAATCAAGCCTTAAAGAAATCCCTAGTTTTAGCAAAGCATTACGGGTGGAGAGGTATTACGTACGTGCCTGATGAGATTAAGACATGATTGCATTGCATTTTAGATTTATCTGGTCGATGAAACTTAGGCTCTATGCGTTATGGCATATTAGAGGAGGGCCAGAGTAGCGCGTCTTTGGGGTATATAGGGTTAGTGCGCTAGCTATTTATGTGGTGATGAAGCATTCCACCATATTTCTAGGAATGAGTGATGTGGACGGAGGTCCTTCCGCAAACCTTGTAGAGACCTGAGTTTCCGTGTTTACCGGGGTACTTGGGTGATGTGGACGCGGGTCGTTCCGCAGGCAAGTGAGGCTACAAGTTTCCACAATCTTTGCACAGGTACTTGGGTGATGTGGACCGCGAGGTCCTTCCAGAACATGGTAAATCTGAGTTTCCACAATTTACTAGAGGTAAAACTAATAGCCTTTCTCTAATTAGTTGATCATTATTTTTATAAGCATTTTACATACGAGTTTTTAAATCGACCACTTGATAATAACATCAGTTATAAAAGTTTTAAAAACTTTTTATAGCAAAGCAACAAGCAAGCGATTTATAGCTTTAAAAAACTTTTATAGCAAAGCAAGTAAGGTTTTCTGAAAATGTTTTGTAAAAGATAGTTTTACGGTTTTTAGCTCATTATTTTCCTGGTTTTAAAAATTATTTTTCAGGTACAAATACGCCGAACACTGGGATAAATCAAGGTCCTCCTGACTACTAGTTATATGCGTTGTATTTACCCACCATTGTATATATTTGTAAGAAAGTACTTTTTGAATAATTGTATATGTATGTACATAGTTTATTTATGAAATGTGACTGGGCTCTTGGGGAAAGTATTGTTAGTTTGCATATTTTGGAAGTGTAAATTGTATTTATAGGTTTTCGGGCATGCCCTATATGTAGCTGTTATGCTATTGAAATTTTATAAAATCACAAGTTTAGCAAATAAAAATTTTTATACGGGTTTTCAGCAAGCAACACGGCTTAGCTTCACAGGATTATCTAGTCGTTGGAAGTATCGGCTAGGGGTTTCTATGGGGTTGTCGACTGCAGCGCGCTAGTAAGTGGGGGTGTGTCGAAAGTTGGTATCGGAGCGGAGTCTTAGGAGGCACGTGTTATTAAGCATAGTTGTTTTCTTATACCTTTATTTTACATTATTAGCAACCATGCATTTCAAATTCAAAGTACATACATATTAAGTGTTTCAAAGTACCACGATTGATTTTCTGAATAAAGCTGCCTGTCGGGCGGAGGACATCGGGGTGGTCCTGGGGAGAGCCATTCTAGAGGCTTTGGTGTACGCGGTCACCGCCACGAGGATTGAGCACGCGATTAGTTCTTCTACCGCTTCATGAATCAACCTCCGGTGGCGGGTCGAGTGGACCATCTCGACCTGCAAAGGGAGCTCAAGTTCGAGTTGTTTCTTATGGCGGTGGCATGGTTGCTCGGATAGTGGCTATAGCCACTTGTCGCGACCACGACCTCGACCACCTTCATTGCCGCCCGAGAGGGTTCTTAAAGAGCTGGGAGATGCATAGAGAGCAGTTGGGTGCCCGAAGCCATATGACGGCAATGGCGATCAGGCCTAATTAGGGGTTGTATGAGGATTTCCCTTCAGTAAGAGATTCATTATTGCACCTAAGCGAGGTAGTCGAGGAGATATTAGAGTTCTAATTAGAGGGACGGGAGTTTCCCAGCCAGTTTTGTGGCCACTAGATATATGAGGGATTTTGATGTGGTTCGGCATGGATTATTTATCTTGCCATATGGCTACATTAGATTGTTATAAAAGGAAGTAAAGTTGCATAGACCGAGGGGAGTGGAGGTAAGGATTCGGGGAATGCGTAGAAAGGTATTTTCTAGTATGATCTTACGCCATGCTTGTATGAGAGGGATGTTGTGTAAGGAGTTGTGAGGTTATCGCTGGCTTATGTGGTGGAGAGCAGGGGAAGGAGGAACTCTAGTGGATGAGATTCCAGGTTGTTAGAGAGTTCCCGGATGTATTCTTGAGATGATATTGCGGGATTACCTCCGGATAGAGAAGTGGAGTTCACCATTGATTTGATCTCGAGGTGAGGCAGGGTTTCCATTCCTCCTTATAGGATGAAGCCTGCAACGAGTTGAGGGCTTCAGGCTCGTTGGAAGGGGATTGTTGAGTAAGGGATCATTCGGCCGAGCATATCTCCATGGGGAGCTCCAGTTCTATTCGTTAAAAAGAAAGATGGGGAGTTTGCGGTTGTGTATAGATTACAGGCAGATTTGAGTAGAGTTCATCCGCTGGTGGTATCCCTCCCTGGATTGATGAGTCTTGTCGGCTCGGGGTCTCGAGTGTACTCCACGATGGAATTTGAGGTTGGGGTATCATGGAGTTGAGGTGCGAGAGTGATGTTCCTAAGACCATTTAGGACCGCCTTCTGAGGCATTATGAGTTTCTAATTGATGTCGTTTGGTTTGACTAATACTCGGTGTTTATGGATCGATTAACCCGGGTATTTTATTTGCGTATTTTGATAGGTTCGTCATAGTCTTTGTATGGAGTAATATCCCTAGTGTATTCGGGTAATCCCGGGGAGGAACATTCGGGGCTTATCTGAGTTGTGTTGCAAGATCCACAAGGGAGGCGCGGTTATCTGAGAGTTGACAGGAGTGCAGTTTAGCAGCGGGGTGACATTCCTAGGTCGTGTGATCTTGAGTTGAGGGGTGAGTGTGGATCCCCGGAAAATAAAGTTGTGGTAAATTGGAAATCATGAAATGTGTCAAGGTTACTGAAGCTTCCCTTAGTTTAAGTAGGTATAATAGGAAGTTTGTTGAAGGGTTCCTCAAGACTGCTCTTCCTTTGACCAAGGTTGACAAGGAAACATATCAGAGTATAATTGGGTGATGCACACTAGCAAAGTTGAGGGTTGAAGAGTAGAGTGGCTTCAACTCAGTTCATACCAATGGGAGAGATAGGTTTATGGTTTGATGATGCTTCCCGACAGGACCTTGGTTGTGTTTGATGCGGGAATGGGGAGAATTACCCTACACACGACTGGAAACACGTGATCGTGTTTGCCACAAAGATATGGAGGCATTACTTATATGGTGCTCATGCGAGGATCTTTATAAGATCATAAAGTCTTCTGTCTCTTTCACCTAGAAAGAGTTAAACCTAGAGCCAAAGTGGCTTGGGTTGATTAACTTCTCTATTTGTACTATTGAGTACCATCTTAGGAAAGCTAATGTCGTAGCCGGATGCCTTGAGTAGACGGAGGTTCTTTGTCCCATATGAGATCAAGTTATCTTCCACTATTGGTGGATCTGAGAACTTTAGGGGTGATATTGGAGGCTGAGGATTCCAGGAGCATTATTATCACATTCATGTTAGACCTCTCCTAGTGGATCAGTTCGGGCGAGGCCGGTTGCGGGATCCCTGAATGATTAAGCTAAAGGAAGAGATAGAAAAAGGGAAAGAAGCGCGAGTTTCAAATTAGGAATGACTGACATGATGGTGAAGAGGCGAAAAGTGTGTGTACCCGGAGTATGGCGAGTTGAAGAGAGACATTATGGAAGAAGCACATTCATTTAACTACATGTTATCTTATCCAGGGTAATTTACTGAGATGCTCTGAGGACTTTGAAAGAACATTATTGGTGGAATGGGATGAAGAAAGAAGATTGTAGGTTTTGTCTCAGTTGCTAACATCCTTGGTGAAGCCGTCCCGAAGGCCGTGGGGGGAAGATACAGTTACTCCCTATTCTAGTATGGAAATGGGAGAAGATCACTATGGATTTTATTGACGGGTATTCCGGGACTCGAGAGACGGCGTGATCTTTATATGGGTGATAGTTGATCGATTGGCCAGTTTGCTCATTTTCTACCGATTAATGTTGAGGACACTGGAGGAAAAGTTGGCCGGAGTTGTATGGATGAGATAGTGAGACTTCATGGGGTTCCAATTTGATAGTTTCGAATCGAACTCGGGTTCACATCCGGGTTTTAGCGGTTTGCGAGCACCCAGGTACTGCCTTCATTTCGAAGCCTGACATTTCATCCTGCGGCGGATGGCCAATCGAGAGGACCATTCGGGCGTTAGAGGATATCGAGAGCTTGTGTGATGGAATTGAGGAAGTTGGGATACCATTTTGGCACTAATGGAGTTCGCCTAACCTGCCCGGCTATCGAGGCAGTATAGAGATGGCTCCATTTGAGGCGCTATATGGCAGGAAATGTAAGACTCCAGTGTGCTGGGATGAGATGGGTGAGAGGGAGACTGGTAGGCCTTGAGTTAGTGCAGATCACTTCAGAGAAAGTGAAAATTGTTCATGATAATTTGAAGATAAAAAGAGATAGACAGAGAAATTATGCGGACAACCATCGCAGAGACTTGCAATTCGAGATTGGTGACCGGGTATTCTTGAAGATTTCCTCTTGGAAGGGTGTTTTGAGATTTGGGAGCGAGGCAAGCTCAGTCCGAGATTTATAGGGCCTTATGAGATTGTGAGTAAGGTGGAGACCCAATAACTACCGGTTGAAGTTGCAAGGTATCGAATTCATGACACCTTCCATGTGTTCAGTAAGAAATACATCGGATCCTTCACATGTCTTTGAAGAAGCGACCAATGCGCTAAAGGAGGGCTTGATTTATGAAGGAAACACACAGTGCGAGATTGTAGATCGAAAGGAATAGGTGTTGAGGGTAAGGTGATTCCTTTAGTTTAAGTCACGTGGGGAATAATCGCAGAGATATGAAGCTACTTGGGAGCTAAGCAGGCTCATATCAAGTAGTGGTATCCTCCAACCAACACATAGAGAATCAGTGTGCTGCTTTCCTTTGAGTTTAGTTTGTTCATTTGCAAGGGCGAAATGTTCAAGGGAGGATTGAATTTTGTATGTATCATCCCAAGAGGGTGTACGGTATGTGTAGCAGTGAAATTACTTATATATGCCTGAGGACTTGTAATTAGTTGAGTGCCATAGTAAGTATTTTTGAAAGTTGTTTTTAAGGATGAAATTGTAGGATTTTCAAGAATAGGTAGCACTTTTGCAATTAAGAACGTGGAGAGGGTGAATGCAAATCATAAAAACTTTAATTAGTTAAAGGATAATAATAAATTTCGGGAATGGTTCGTGAAGCACAAAAAATTATAAGTCTCGGATGATGAAAGCGATTTTGTGATTAAGTGATCTGAAATCTAGTGACCTAGAAAAGTTTCGTCGGAATTATGAGACAAGCGGAATGTTTGCCTTTTCTAGGTAATAAGGCGTCGTGACTCGAAACTAGATTTTTACGAAAGTCTCGGGAGTTAGAAAACAGCGAAGTTAAGTTCATTTAAAATAAATTGACGAAAGAAATAACAAAAAATTTTGGGAGAACGGATCGAATGAGACAATATGACCTATATCAAATAATAATAATAATAATAATAATAATAATAATAATAATAATAATAATAATAATATGTAATAATAATAATAAAAATGATAAATAAAAAAAAAAGACGAATGAAGGAAGGCGTGATGGCGTGAGGAGAGAAGTGGCACAGAAGAAACTTCTCTCTCATATCTCTGAATCGGATCGTATTAGGTTTTTGTTGGAATAAGAGGCAGGGTTTATCTACGCCCAGCGAGAGCTACGGCGTGGATACCAAAAAGCAAGTGTTTCATCAAATTTCAAGAGATAGGGAATCTTCCTACTTGTATTATTTCTAGCCTAAAGACTATGTAATGACTTTGAATTTTCTTAGAGGTCGTGAGAGACCGTAAATTTCAGTCCCAAAAATTTTTGGACTAAGTTTAGGAATTTTTTGGACTATTTTCGGACAGTTCAGGCTGAATTTCAGGACTGTTTTCGAATAGTTCAGGTTGAAATTTCGGGATTGTTTTTTGACAGTTTGGACATGATTTTTAGAACTGTTTTTGGGCAGTCCCGAACTATGTTAAGGTTTGGTTTTTATCCCGGAACTGATGTTTTTGGGTTTTGTGGTGTGTTTTAGTATCACAATAATTCGGTGATGAACCATGAAGGGAGCAAGAGGTGCCCTGTTTGTTATGGGTCCAAGATTTAAGTCATTTTGTGGGTTATTGTGAGAAAAATAAATAATATGCTATTATGTGATAAATAGAAATTATATGTAGGGTAAAAGCGGAGGCGAATAAATTTTGAAGTTATTAACAAATTATTATAAGCGGAAAAAATTTGAGTGTTCTAAACTTTATTTTCAATACTAGTGTATTGTTATAAATGGATTTTATTTGGTATGTTATGGTTTTATTGGTTAAACCATATTTTAAACTACGGTTTTAATTTGTTAAACCATATTTTATAAAGCAAGCAAGCAAGCAATATGTTTTATTAAAGAGTAAGCAAGCAAGCTTATATTGTTATGGTTTTATTGTTAAATCATATTTTAAAGCTCATGGTTTGATTTGTTAAACCATGTTTAAAAAGCAGCCAAGCGAAGCAAGCAAGCAAAAATTATATTTTGCAAATCAAACCTTAAGAAATCCACAGTTATGATTACCGGTAAGGAGTGATAAGGTACATCTGCGGTGAAGTTAGGAACATGATTGCATTGCATTTTAGATTTGTGCACGGTCGGCAAACTTAGCTCATGCATTATGAAGAAATATTAGAGGAGGGCCAGGTGGCACATCTTGGGGTATATAGGGTTAGCGCTAGCAATTTATGTGTTGATGAAGCATTCCACCATATTTATCGGAATAAGGTGATATGGACCGGAGGGAGAGGTCTTCCACACACGATAAGACACATGTTTGGTGTTTACAAAGGTACTTGGGTGATGGACCGGGTTCTTTCTGACCGCAGTAGAGACACAGGTTTCCCATGTTTACTAGAGTACAACAAGCAAGAAAGGCCTCCAGTGGTTTATCATTATTTTTATAAGCGTTTTACATACAGTTTTAAATTGACCATTGATAAGCAAGCAAGCAGTTTATGAAAAGTTTTATAAACTTTTATAGCAAAGCAAGTAAGGTTTTCTAAAAATGTTTTGTAAAAGATAGTTTCTGATTTTGAAACATTTTCGAAAAAAAGCAAGCATTTTATAAGTCTGTTCATTGAGTTAACAGTACCGTGTTTCTGGTTTTTAAAATTATTTTTCGGTCTGTTGGTCACGCGACATTTGGGGCAAAATCAAGGTTGTCACGACTACTAGTTATATGTAGCGTACCCACCATTGTATATATTTGTAGAAAAGTACGGCTGAACTGTATAGTTGTGCATATGTATATATATTATAGTTTGTTTATAATGTGATGAGCACCGAGACTCTTTGAAAAAGTTTTGTTGGTTGCCATATTTTGAAAGTGTAAATTGTATTTCTGAGGGTTTTGGGACATGTCACATATGCGGCATTTGTTATCTTTGCCGAAAATTTTATAAAATGTGAAGTTTGAAAAAGAAAATTTTTTATACAGGTTTTCGGCAAGCAACACGACTTAGCTTCACGGGTTCTCTGTGAATGGTTGGAGAGTATCGGCAGAAGGGTTTAAATAAGGGTTCTTAGAAACACCTGCCTGCTTGCTAGTAGGGGTGGGGGTGTGTCAATGATAATTTTCTTTTAAGCCCAATCCAAATAGAAAAATGGTAAGGAGTAATATTTTAGAATCAGTATAGACCCCCAAAATTTGAAGGCTTATGAGGTTTATTCCTTTGTGGGAAGCAATCCCACAGTGGAAATTGACAAAGGAGAGAGGTCTCCCTTTCCCTATAAAAGGGGGCCTCTCACCCTTGATTTGGAAAAAAAAAAAAAAGAAACCATAGGCCTTACCCACCAAAAAAAGTGGAGAGACCTAATATTTTTAATTAAATGTTTTTTGGGAGAATAAATTAGGGCATGTGCCTATATAATTTAGGCCCTATTAGTTCCTTAAGATTATTTTTTTAAGGAGACTATGGGTCTTCCCCTACATTGAGTGGGAGGTCCTAACTGATCTCAAAGTTTAAAGGTTTGATTTAAAATAAGATAGTATTGGGGAAAATATTGGCTTGAGGGCAATTTTGGGAGACGATCCCAACTTTGGAGGCAATTTCAGCTTGAGAGGCGACTCGGTTTGGTGAGCTACCCGTCTACCAGGTAAGTTTTCTTGACTTTCTTTTTATTCTTCTTATATATTGTTATTTTTTTAATTAATTGTCTTGTATATATATTTAATTAGTCATTTAATTTATAGTCTTATAATTTTATTTTCCTTGTAAGTATATTGTTGCTTTTTGTTTATTTAATTAAATTGGTTGTTTATGTTTTTTTAATAATTTAATTTATTTTTCCTTAACATATGAACTATCACTCACCCTTAATTTAATAAAATCCCCAAATTTTAAAAAAAGAATTTGATGATGCTTTTTTCAACCGGAACTGGGCTGGAGCGTGTTGGGGGTCGTTGGGTTGGACCAAGACTACTGATGGGCTGAAGCGGAGGATCTTGGATCGTTTGGGTGGGGAGGATCATTTGCGCGTCGACACTGCGGGCCTCGGTAATTGCAAAAACCCGGGGAAAGAAGGGGGTCGGCGGGGGCTTTGCCCGTAGCCGCTCCGATGCCTAAGTCAGATTCTTCCTTGAGAGAAAGAATGCTTAGGTTGTTGTTTGGTAGTGGCGTCGAGTGGCGTACCTTTTCACTTAGATGGGGTGGCCTTGTATTTATAGTGGATGATGGTGATGACTAGGAGTCCCATTGGAGGATATGTTTCCTCTGGTAGCAAATTTAGCAACGGATTAGTCGGGGGTTTATTTGGGGGAATCCTCTTTTTATTGGAGGATTCCATTGCTGTACTTTTACGAACCACGATATTAGGACTTGATTGGGCGAATAGGTTGTTATCTTTTAGGGAATATTCTGCGCTTGCACGTTGTGGAAGGATTTGGGTTATTTGGTGAATATGGGCCTCCCCTTTATTTTTTCAAACCCATGTTTTGGGCCCGTGAGCAGGACACTCCTTTTGAGGCTGTATGGAGGGACATGGGTGGGACACGGCCCCCATTGCTTTTATCGGGCTGCGAGTGGGACCTAGGTCAATTTTCATATCCTCATCGGTTGCCCCGGCCCTTGTGTCACGAGGCTGCGTGGCCCGAGGCATGGTGTTCTGCGTCGGCGCCGTTCCGGCGTGTCCATTCGGATTAGCCGGTCGCGCCATTGAGTCGGATATTAATAATGACCTTTGGGTTTCGCGCCTGTCTCTTCTGTTTTGACGACCTCTTCAGTTTCGCGTTCCTCTGGTCTCTTAACCTTCTATTTATTTAGGCGTTTCGAATTAGCCGCTTCCTTCATTCCGTTGGGTCCTGGGTGTTTCTTGTTTATCTTGTTTGCTTTTGCGATGGGCTCGAATCGTTCTTCATCTTTGCGTATCCATGCTAGTCCTCCCTTTGATGTCGATTCTGATCTAGCTAGGGAAGTCCCCAGTCGTTTGATCGTCGTTAATCCCCCGGCGCTCTGCTTGACGCCTCCCCTCCCCTTTGGGTAAAGGCAAAAGGAAAATAAACCTGATCACACATCCTAAGGGGTCGGATTTCCTCAAAGTTGCCGTTCGTCATGTGATGAGTATCTTAAATACTCATTTTATTCCTATGCTTTAGTTAGTTTTTCTAGTGTTTTTATGTTAAATAAGTGCCCTAATGCTCTAAAAGTTCACTCCTATGATCAGGTCATCCATTTGGTGGAGGTATTGCAAAAATTGGTGGAAAAGCGCTAAAGCAACAGGAGAGGCTACTGAATTTTGACATTTTCAAAAACCATATGAGCTCCTATTGCATCAAGCCATATATGTATGGATTCTACACTTCAAGATCTTTCTAGGGATACCAAGAACACCAAAATTGGAGTTCGAACAAAGAAGTTATGCAAGTTCCAAAACTTGAAGAAAATCAGCAAACATTTCAGCACCTTCAGCAGGAGAGGCTACTGTATTTTGAAGTTTTCAGATATCATATGAGCTCATATTATATCAATCCATATATGGATGGATTCTACACTTCAAGAGCTTTCCAACGGTACCAGAGGTACCCAAATCGGAGTTCGTATGACAAAGTTATGGCAGTTGAATAACGAGGGGAACTGCAGCAACGTCACGACAGTGAGAACTAACGTCGCGGCGTTCTTGGCGGCACATCCCGACGTCGCGGCGTTGCTGCCGCGACGTCGCGGCGTTCGAGGGTTGGTTGGGTGGATTTTAGCCCATTTTGAGCCATAATGGAGGGTTTTTAAGCTCCAAACCGAAAGAAGGCGAAGAAGGGAGGCGGCTAGGGCTCGGAAGAGACTTTGTCCGCACTTTGGGACGAGAGGAGGTTTGGAGTTGTTTTTGAGATTTTGGAGAAGATCATGAGATTTGTGGAAAATCCGAGACTCACCATCATTTGATCATTATAGTTTCTTCTTCCTCTTTTCTCATGTTTTTATCCTAAGTTTATGATGTATCGAACTATCATGCTTTAAATTCGTAGATCCCCAGGGTTTGGTTGTATATTGAACATGAGTTTTATATCTATTTGTTAATGTTCCGTTTTCTATTGTTTCTTGTGAATGCACCTCTATTGATTCATGCTTGGTTCCCCTATTTACATATTGATTTAATTTAATCTCAATGTGGTGAGTGATTCTTTGCAAGATGCGAGAAGGGAGTAAGAACTAGACATAGATGAATCAACTTTAATTAGCTGATAGTGTAGAAATTATCGCGGTAGTGGAGCGGTGTGAGACTTTTGGATCTTAAAGCATCTCTAATGCCCCAGGGGTTGAGGCGAGAAGCAAAAGGCGCAGTGTTAGTTGGTGGTTGAAACTAGACCTCGAGAGGCTTATAGTGAAATTAGACAGGTCGACTTGGAAAGCATTTTCGTGAAACGATAAAATTACCAAATTTTGACTTGGGTCTAAGAGGATTGTCGATTACCAAGTACTCTAAGATTTATCATCTTTCTTGGTATCCCTTAGTTGCGAACTTCATTAGTTAGATTTAGAAATTTCATTAGTTTAGTTTAAATTTTGTTTTACTATCACAATTGTTAGTTTGGATATTAAGTATTATAATTTTGGCACTTAGCATTCCCATTTCCACGTGGATCGATATCCGTTACTTAAGTACACTTTATTACTTGACAAGCGTATACTTTGCGAATGAGGCGCCTCTTTTATATTTTGAGATAATTTTATATACACATCACAAAATACGCCTATCAAGTTTTTGGCGCCGTTGCCGGGGAAGATCGGTGTTTTATGCTAATATCAATACTAAGTGCTTCTTTAATACTTCAAACATTTTTATGTATATATTTGTGTGGTTTTTGAGTTTTTGATACTTTTTGTTTTCATTTTGCATAAATTTTTAGGTTAAAATCACAATGGATCCTATCATCGAGTTGACAAATGTAGTAAGCTCACCTTGACGACAACTAAAAATGCGACGAATTAGGCGTGAGCATCAAAGAAGAGTGACGACTCAAGTGAGAAGTCAAGTGTAACAACCATATGCATCAATAGATTATGCTTAATATGCAGGTACCCCATACTTGAGCAATCATAATTTTGGATGGAGCCACCACCCAAACACCTCATGGAATACAAGCTATAACACTCTTCAATCTCCTGAGTCCAAAGATCAAGCTAGAAAAGCTATGGATGAGGTGGGAAAACTCAAGCTGCATTTGCAGCGCAAACCACAATTTTCAAGATCGATAAAGGTAGAGTGGACTACTCTCAAGTTGGGTTGCCTCGGTTTTTAATCCCAAATGAGATAGTCAACCTCATGTGAGAGAATGGCGAAGTTAGAAGCTGACATTAATTGAAAATGAAAGAGTTCATCTTTGAATGTGTGACATCTCAAGTTCAATTCATGGAATTGACAAGGGCTAAATGTTTAAATTCCTTTGCATTCAGGAAAACGAAAGAAGAGATGGCTCCAAAGGCCACTTCTTATATACTCAACTTGGATTCGAAGGGCTGGAAAAACTAAAGAAAGAGGAATATGAGTATAGAAGCCAATGGCAAAATATATGAAAAGAACAAAGAGAATTTGGCTACAATGTCCTTTGAAGGACAACATGAAATTCACCATCTACTCTTGGGGTGAATATAGAAGAAAACTTTGAGATATAATGAAGAAATCACCTCAAAAGGATCTTGAGAAGAACTTGAGAAGTTCAAGCAGGTGGAGAATGATGCACAAATTTGGAAACCTTAGTTGTGAAGGAAGATGAGCCAACTTCTCCAGAATCACATGAAAAGACAAATTATGACGTTGTGAAGACTATTCCGGAAATGACTCTTTGGGTTCCAATGCATGAGGAAGTGAAAAATGAGAATAAAACCTCAACTTCCGAGGTGGATGAGTACATCATTCACTTGAACTTGAGTGAGAGGGAATCATTGTAAATAAAAAAAGAATGAAAAAAATAGAAAATATAAAAAATTAATAGCCTTGGAAGATTAATATTGCTCAAATTGCTGATTGAGCACAATTATCGCCTCTTAGAAAAGGATGGAGGCAAGAATTACCAGCATATCCGTAGTTGGTAGAGTCTAGCTGGACTCGAAAAACGGAGCAGCTTCTTGGGAGGCAACCCAAGTTCAAAAAAAAAAAATTTTCTTTTCCCTTTTCTTTTTTTTTAGTTACTTTTAAGTTTGTTTTTTTTAATAAATGTTCTTGCTTGATCTTATGTTTCTTAGTGTTGTTTTTCAGGTTTTTGGAGTTCAAAGTTGGCTATGGAGGTGGAAAATCTTGAAAAGTGAAAGTCTATAGTATCTTGGAGGGTTCAAAGAACAAAAAATTAATTAAAATCAGTTTTTCAACATCTCTCATTTCATTCCATATAATGCTTCTATTTTCAAGTCTCCTCTCATTTGGAACTAAAGTCTAATCCTCTTAACATCTTTGCCTCAAGCAAGCCATATTCATTGGAACTTTAGGAGACTTGATCAACCTGGGGTACTCGTTATCCATTCTTGCTTTTGTTTCACATTGAGGACAATGTTTAATTCAGAAGTTTGGGGGTGAATTCAATTTATTTATTTTTTTTCAAAAATCCAACTTTTGTATCTCCTTACCTATTTTTAGTTATTCCTTTATTTATTTAGGTTGTTCATGGTTTCTTTCTTTCTTTTGTTTGTTTCATGTCTCATATAGTGAGTTTGAAACCTTGTTGGCTTGTAGAAGGTCATTTGAACACAAACATTTGAAACATCAACAAGTGCAAAGTGGATTGGACCTTAGGTTTTTAAATGATTTGGAATTGTGTGCTTGCTTGGTATGGGTGACTTAGCGAGTCACCTCCCTTGTGCTGAAAAGCTATTTCTCAAAGATCTATCACACACACACACACACACACACACACTTTTGGTCTCCCTTGTATACCTTGGTCCCGGACTCTTTGCCTTGAATTCAACTAACCTTGGGGGATTCTAACCATCTAAGTGATGGGACACCCAATCAAAAGAGGATTGCCATTTAGCCCCAACTAAAAAAAAAAAAAAATGAAAAACAATAGAAAAGTGAAAAGAAAAAAAAGAAAAAAAAGTCAAAAAAAATAGGCTTATGTGAATTAGAATAAGTGGATCGTGTGAATGTAAAGGCACAATCCGAGGGGCCTTTCAAAGCTAATGCTAAGCCCCGGCGGCAGGAGTCATTGACTTCTTGTAGCTACGTAAGGACAGAAGATGGATCCTTCCCACAACCTAGGGCCTTTGAGTTTGGTTGAGTGTTCGGGGTGAAGTTTGAAGAATTTAATGCCTAGTGCCCTCTTAACAGCGGGTGGGGAGTCTGATGGATCCATGCAGGGAACACTCTTCTAAAACTTCTTGGCACTAGTTCTCCTTCACTTTTTAGGTATTTAGAAATTTTTTAGGTATTTTGATATGAATAAAAAGGGTGCGTTCTTATCAACTTTCTTAGTTAGCTTCTTCGAATGGGTGAGTTGAGCTTAAGTTTGGGGGGGTCTTGGGCCTTCTTATCTGTTGAAGATCATGTTATCACCCTACACTTAACTTAGTTTCCTTGGGGAAGATCACTAGGGACTTAGGGGGTTGATTTAGCTTTGCTTACCATGCTTTAACTTTGCCATGTTCATAGAAAGTTTAAAAGTTTAAGGATCCTAGAAATTTTGGTTGAAAAAGGCTAATATTGCTAAATTGTGTTCATATTGATTCTTCCATTTGGGAGAAAATCATGTTATCCTTTCATCTCATTATTTTTTTTAGTTCATGTCATTTTCAATTTTTGTTTTGTTTAGGTTGGTCTCTTTGCTTGAGGACAAACGAAATTTAAGTTCAGGGGTGTGATGAGTATCTTAAATACTCATTTTATTCCTCTATCTTTAGTTAGTTTTTCTAGTAACATATTTAAATAAGTGCCCCTAATATAAAGTTCCTCATGAGTCAGGTCATCCATTTGGTGGAAATTATTGCAAGGAGTAAATTTGGAAAAAACTGCTACAAAAGCAACAGGAGGCACTGATTTTGACATTTTCAAAAACCATATGAGCTCCCTATTGCATCCAAGCCATATATGTATGGATTCTGCACTTCAAGAAGCTTTCTAGGGATACCAAGAACACCAAAATTGGAGTTCGAACAAAGAAGTTATGCAAGTTCCAAAACTTGAAGAAAATCCAGCAAACATTCAGCACCTTCAGCAGGAGAGGCTACTGTATTTTGAAGTTTTCAGATATCATATGAGCTCATATTATATCAATCCATATATGGATGGATTCTACACTTCAATATCTTTCCAACGGTACCAAGAACACCCAAATCGGAGTTCGTATGACAAAGTTATGGCCTTACGAAGTTGGAGCAAAAACAGGGAACTGCAGCAACGTCGCGACGTGAGAACTAACGTCAGCGGCGTTCTTGGCTAAGCATCCGGCGATCGCGACGTTGCTGCACGGCGATCGCGGCGTTGAGTCGGACGGGTGATTTTTAGCCCATTTTGAGCCATAATGGAGGGTTTTTTAAGCTCAAACCCGAAAGGCGAAGAGGAGGCGGCTGGGGCTCGGAAAAGGGGGACTTTGTCCACACTTTGGGACCCAGGAGGAGGTTTGGAGTTGTTTGAAGATTTTGGAGAAGATCATATGATTTGTGGGAAGAAAATCCGAGACTCACCATCATTTGTCATTATAGTTTCTTCTTCCTCTTTTCACCGTGTTTTTATCACAAAAGTTTATGATGTATCGAAACCTCATCATGTAAATTAGGCGAATCTGGGGTTTTGGTTGTATATTGAACACATGAGTTTTATATCTATTTGTTAATGTTCCGTTTTCTATTGTTTCTTGTGAATACTCTATTGATTAAATGCTGATTTATTTACGTATTGATTTCGGCTAATCTCGATGTGGTGAGTGGTTCTTTGCAAGATGCGAGAGGGAGTAAAGAACTTAGACATAGATGAATCAACCTAATTAACTTTGGATGGTGTAGAAATTATGTCGGTGGTGGGGCGTGTGAGACTTTTGGATCTTAAAGCATCTCTAATGCTTGGGGTTGAGCTGAGAAACAAAAAGCCTGAATATTGGTTGATAGGTTATTCGACCTCGAGAGAGGCTTATAATTAAATTAGACAAGAGTCGACTTGGAAAGCATTTTCATGAACAATAGAGTAGAATTTTGACTTAGATCTAAGAGGATTGTCCGATTGCACCAAGTACCCTAGGAATGTATCCCTTAGTTGCGAACTTCATTAGTTAGATTTAGAAATTTCATTAGTTTATTTTAAATTTTGTTTTACTATCACAATTGTTAGTTTGAATATTAGAAAAGTATTATAATTTTGGCACTTAGCATCCCCATTTTCCCCGTGGATCGATATCCGTACTTAAGTACACTTTATTACTTGACAAGCGTATACTTGCGCGGAATAGGCGCTCTTTTTATATTTTTCTGAATAATTTTATATACACATCACAAAATACGCCTATCATCATGCCATGAAAGTAGGACCGAGTAAGGTTGGCCCTTCGTACGAGTCGATTTTTGTTGACGATGCCGACCTTTCACGGTGTTCGTATATGGTCTCGATGACTTTTGACTCGTTCACGTTACCTCGTGCCGAATGGTATGTTTTTCGGTCGCATTTGATGCGGCCTCCGTTTCCACTTGCACCCCTTTCATCAGCAGGTTCTTCGGCATTTTCACATACGTCCTTCAACGGCCTAATGGTTGGGGCATTTTTAGTGGGTTTTGCTGGTCCTTTAGGAACGGGGGACTTGGCGTCCCTAATGTGGCTTTGCTCCTACATCTCTTTAACCCGACGGCTACCGCCGAGGGGTTTATTCTATTTCCACTAGATGTCCGGGCCACAGCCGGTGATTTCGGACCTTCCTTCTCTCATAGGACATGGAAAGTTCGATATTTCTTTGTCAATGGCTCCAACTGGGAGTACAATTCTTTAGACAGGGAAGACACTCTAGGCGTACCCAGAACGTGGAACCTGATAACCTTCGTGAGGATCATCCTTACCTTTGGTTTAATTCATCTAGCGTCGATTGAATACTTCTGACCCTAGATTTCCCTTGCCTTTTGGGCGGCTCGTCTTGAGCTTAGCGGCGAAGGCTTCCTTTGTTGCTGCTGCTTTGGCCCGAATGCTGCGCTGGTTCTACGCCGAGCTATTAAGGTCGGATGTCCCCAACTCATCCCGATTACGAGAAGCCCCTAAAATCTTCAGTTTTGGGGCCTTCGCCTCCCACCCACTAAAATTTTCTCTTTCGGACCATTGCAATTGCTCACACCCAGAGGAGATCTTGGCCTCATACGGAAGGGATATCTCGAAAACCTCGGAGTGCAAGGAGGAAAACAGTTCTCCCTAAGAGGGATCGACCCAGTCCTTAACAAAGGATTCGGGTAGAAGCGCCTTGAAGTCCCACTCACCCCAGGCAGGCGGTCCTGCGTCCCTGGATTGGTGAGATTTGGTTCTTTGTTCGCTTCCACTGTAGGAGCCTATCGCAAAGGTGGGGAATCCCTCGAGCGAAGGCGGCGATCAGTCGTTGGCGATTTGCCCTAACTATATGAGAACCGCTCGCCCGGTTTGTCGAGCCATCTCTGGGAAGATTGGTCGAGTCGAGGAGAAGGAGAACAAATTGAGGTTGATGAGAGTCAAGGATTCTTTGCACATCCAATGCTTGGAACTTTCGGCGGTGCCGTCTCATCCATCCTCAATGATTCTGATATCGAGATCAAAGGAGTTGCGGTTGATGAGGCCTTGGCGCTGTCTTTCGGGATTTGCTTGTTAAGCATAATTATGCTAACTCTCTGGCGGCTGCAGTGTCGAGTTCCGGTGCGTGTTTGTTTTCGCGGGGCTGCCCTTCATTTGAAGGGCTTGGCGAAAAAGCCAAAGCTGAATGAACATGTAAGGATCGCGAATTTATAAAGCGAAAGTGACTCTGCGACTTACGGCGGGAGCGGCTGAGACAGTCTGCTTATTTAATACGAAAAATAGAAAGACTAAGTCGGTCTGACTTATACTTAAATCTGCTCGTGTTCGGGCCGTAAATGGGAAAAGCGAAGGTCCGGGTAACTTGGCAACTGGCGAGGGAAGCGAGAAGGTTCGAGATGAACCGAGGTTACTGCGAGATGATTTGATTGAGCCCTTGGCTGCAATCTACCGAAATTGGTAGGGAGAACTCATCATCTCGAGGCGGAACTGCGGGATTTGCAAATGGAGTTGCGCGCGGTCACCGGTGGTTTGGGCGAAATGGAGAAACAATTTGAAATTGCTGATGGTGAGATTTTGGGGCAAGGCTATTCTTGGAGGCGCCCGTGAGTCACTATCTGGCGTGGTTGTCGGGGCTGACTAAGCGGTGTTCGCTGACTGCCTTAGCGAAGACTTCATCACAGATGATATGGTTGTTAAAGGGACGAGGTCATTAGGCAATTGCGGGACCAGGCTGGTGCTCAGTGGGCTTCTGAATGGCTTGCTTTTCGTGACGGCTCATGGCGTGCCGTCGGGATTTCGACTTTGACCTCGGCGATGGAGAGGCAGAGGAATCTTTTGTACTAACGAATCCCCAGAGCCTAGTACTCATGCTGAGGCCCCTTCTCATTCTTCTTCGTCTGATACTTGACATCCGAGGCTCGTCTCCGCTAATTTTATTATGCTTTTCTTTTCTTTTTTTTTTTTTTTTTTTTTTTAGACCAGTGCACTACGTATTATCCTTCTTTTAATGGATACTCGTCCTCTAGGAATCATAAGGCCCTTGTGAGAGCCCCGATGCCTGCGATAAAAGCGCTTAAGATGCTCTTGCATTCCATGTATCTTTAGTAAGATTTTTCCTTCCTACGTTTTGGAGCTCATAGTACGGTCGGCGGCTCGAGATGCGATATAAGGGCCGCGGTGGGGCCTGGCACCCACATGTGTTGGATTTTCCTTGCGGGTAGTAGCTTTTCAAGACCAAATCCCCGACACGCGTAACCGGGCCTGGCTCTCTTGTTGCTTTAGTGCCTAGCGGTCTTCCTTTGGTATTCTCGCCGCGTTGTTGAACACCGCTCCGCGCTTCTCGTCCGGGAGCTCTAGAAGTTCGAACGCGAGGGCCTCATCGTTTTTTGTTCCTCAGAGGCTGGCTTCGATTAAGGAACTTTATTCTAACTTTCAACGGGGGCTGCGCTTGCATTGGCAAAAAGCTAGGGTAATCGGGTCTCCCGGGTTGGCCGACACATTATTAGTCTTTATGGGCCATGTCTTGAGGGAGGTGTGCCCGCTCCTTCGACTCTTCCGACTTGGTTTTGGGGCGTCTTAGGGGTTGATGGTGACCCGGCTTGGTCCATTTGATTGTGTGGGTGGCGCGACGAATAGTAATTTTTAATTCCGAGCTCGGCACAAAAGTCCCTGAATTTTGCGTTGTCAAACTGTTTTCCGTTATCTGAGACCAAGGCTCTTGGGACACCAAATCTGCATATGATTGCTCGCCATACGAAGTTGCGTATCTTCTGCTCTGTGATTGTGGCTAAGGGCTCGGCCTCAGCCCATTTGGTGAAATAATCTACCGCCACGATTATAAATTTACATTGGCCTTTGCTAATGGGCAAGGGCTGTGTATCCAACCTTCTTTGGAAGGACCGGGGGATGGTGATTGGCGTCAGGCTCTGGCGGAGCGTGATATTTTAGCGTGTTCCTGGCAGATTCTGCATCTTTTGACCAGGTGGGTTGCATCTTTGAGCATTGTGGGCCAATAGTATCCACGCCCACCAAGCTTTCGACCAATGTTCGACGATATGGTTCCCGCATATGCCTTACGTGCACTTCATAACACGTGATGAGTGTCTTCTCCTGCGATGCATTTTAGGAAGGGTGTGAAGAATCCTCGTTTGTAGAGGCTTCCCTTGTGATTGGTAAACCTGGAGGATCTTACTCTTATCTTAGCCGCTTCCTTGGGGTCGTCTGGTAAGGTTCCGTCATTAATATAATCCCAAATAGGGTCCATCGGTTGAGTGCCGGACTATTTGTTGTGGCGACTCTTATCGTAAGAATTCGACGGAGGGCTCTGCGAGGTATTCGATGGGCGTCGATACCTGATGTCTTGCCCTGCGAGGCGTAGCCGGTTTTGTCAAACGTCGACGGGAATTCTCCGTTGGGGCGTGCTATCCCGAGAGCGATACAAACTTTTTTAATAAATCATGGACTTTGTGAAGATATAAAATCATCTTCTCACTTTTGGCCTCGTATGTGTCTTCAATCTGTCTGACCACCAGTTGGGAGTCGCTATGGACCTCTAGCTGATCGATCTCTAATGAATGGCGAGATTGAGCCTGTATTACTGACCTCGTACTGTACCTCGTTGTTGGAGGCGTGGAACCCCAACACGGCGCATACTCAATGTCTATACCCTACGGGTGAGGTCGAGGATTAAACACAGCTCCGCTTCGCTGGCATTTGAGGCTCCATCCGGGGGGCTTCCATATGGGGAGGTAGATCCTTTGATTGGGTGGGCTCGGCGGCGCTCTCTTTGAGGCAGAATTCCATGTGTCGACTGGGATGCGTCGCTATGGTTGTTTTGGCTTGTCTGCAGAATGTCGGTCGCTCGGCTCATGGCCCGTTTCATCGACCTCAGGGAGACCTCTACGGTTTATGTAACACACACGCTTCATGGGGTATTCGATTGGGACTTCTATGGTGTGAGGCACGATGGGACGGGAGTCTCAGGGCTGCGCTCACGAGCTAGTATTAATTTTTCCATTTTTGGATGCCTCTCCTCCCATTTCCCTCGGGACTCGGCGTAGTAGTAGATTGGGTCTTTGTGCAGAGCTCCTTTGTCTACGACGACAACTGCGCTGGATTGAAAAAATTTGATCTTGCCGAAATATAATGTGAGGATTTCTCCTTCTCTGGGGCTTACTAGAATGGGTGGCGAGCTCAGTATGTCTTGAGGTTACAAACGCTTCTTCATTTCTCATCCCATTGAAAGGCTTTCTTGAAACTTGGAAGAAAGGTTGGCATTTGTCACTTGCCACGGACACGAATCGACTTAGGCTGCGATCCTCCACATTGGTCGTTGTACTTCCCTTTGTCGGGATGGTGATGGCATGTCAGCAATGCTTTTTATTTTATCGGTTGCTTGATTCCCACGTGGTTGACTAGCAAACGAAATTTTCCAGTGACCGCAGCCGAGAAGCGCATTTGCCGAGATTCGGCTTCATGTGAAGTATAATCCCTCGGGATGCAGAGCATCTCGGAGAGGTGAGGCGATGTGGAAGCCATTTGTAGCGGATTTTACCAGCATGTCGGTCTATGTATACCTCCATTGTTGTACCTATACGTTTACGAAGACATCCGGTTCACTAACCTCACGGTAGGTTGCCCACATTCTTGACCCAACGGCATTACGAATATGATGGAGTCCCACATGCACATTGATGAATGACGTCTTCTCAAGTCAGGGGTCCATGCTGCTCTGGTTACTCTTAGGGAAGCATCCATGAAGCTAAGGAGCTCATGGCCTCTTGTGGCATCTAATAAGGTCGATCTGGGTGAGGGGAAGGCGTCCTTTTGGGCAGCTCTTTGTTTATATCGGTGAAATCAATACGGCGCCATTGCCATTTGCTTTCTTGGCGAGGCACAACATTGACGACCACTCAGGGTATTCTACCTCCACCCGATTGCCCACAGCTTTGGAGGAGCTTGCCGACCTCTTCGTTGATGGCCTTTTGTCTGCAGTGCGGCACCACAACGTTTTGCTTAAGGCGAGATGGGTTGGTGTTTGCTTATGAGTGATGACTGGGTCGATGCCACTCATGTCGACACGCTTCCATGCGAAAGATGTCCTGTTACGTCTTAGGAGAGCGTGAGGGGGCCTTTGAGGGCCATACGCTGGTACGGGGCGATATAGGCAAGATGCTCCGGTCGTCATCCGTGTTGCGGCTCGGCTCTTCGGGCTCGGTAGAGTGAACACTTCATCACGCATATCAAGCTCACCCATGCTCACATTGTCGACCGTTTTTTGTTTCATAGAGGCGGTATAGCATTCTCGTGCCACTCGCTGATCCCCTCGAACCGTCCCAACGCCGTTTACTGTCGGGAATTTGATTACCAGGTGGTATGCTGAGGGGATGGCTTTTATCGCGTTGAGAGAGGGCCTGCCCAGCAACATGTTATAGGCTGACGGGGCGTCCACTATGAGAAACCTTGCTGTCGTCGTTGCTTGGCAAGGGGGCTCCCCCAAGGTTAGCACCAGTTGGATCGATCCCAACGGTAACACCTTTTCTCCTGAGAACCCACGGAGATGAGTGTTGACAGGTTCTAGCTTTCCTCTTCCAATTCCCATTTTGTCGAAGGCCGATGCAAAAATGATGTCGGCCGGAGGCTCAGTTGTCTACTAGGCCCGATGGACCGTTGTATTTGCCACAATTGCGCGGTTACCGGAGTGAATTAGATCATGGAGATGTGACACCCTTCAAGTCTGAATCGAAGAATGTGATAGTAGTAGTGTGGAGCCTTCGGCATTTTAGATCTTGGCCCATGCCTCCCCATGTCTGTAGATCTTATCTTTGTAGCAGTGGGCGCTAGAGCAGACTAGATTCTCACTCCTCCGACAAATCCTCCGAGATCACGTGGATTTCCCCGGGGGGTTCTTGATGCGGTCGTCGTGGCGGGTGGTGACGGCGAACAGGGTCGATACGGTTACGGGTGGCGAAGCGGTTCCCAGAAGATATAAAGCGTAGTAGATATCGTGTTGTGTCGGATACTCTATCTCTCTTCTCAGCGTATCACAGGTTGTCAGGTCGCGATGTCCATAGTCTGCAGTGGAACAGTACTTGGGATTATCTCTGGTGGCGGAGATTTGATTTCATCTGGCCATCTTGGAGTATCGTTACGTGCCGTGCCCAGAACTTTGCGACGAGGCTGTTAAGGGAGTGAGGTCTTGAGGCGAATAGCGTCGTGGGTCTTTTTCGGGCTGCTTGACGGGCCTGGCGATCCCTAAGATTCCTCGTCTTTTGAGGGGATCGCTCTGCTGCCCCGGAGATTTCCTCACGGTCGCTGGCCTGTGGGGCTCCGTCCCCGTCGCTTCTCTGTTGATCTTTTTTGCTAGCGAAAGGAAAACTTTCCTTCTAACGACGGAGGGCCTCACCTCTCCGTTTATGTATTTTTCGGCTTTGGCAAAAATTTCACGACCATGTTAACGAGGGTTCTTTTGGGAATAGAAAGTGCGAGTCTTTGGGCTACGTACTCCCAACACAATGAAAGGCCGTGACAACGAACTTTTCGTCAAGTACATCTATCTTCAAGGACTCGGCATTAAACCGTTGCACGTATGACAGAATTTTCTGTGTTTCTGCTTGATGGTTAACGGATGGTGCTTCGGCTTCTGTATGTCCCTAGCCCGATAAAGTGGAGGCGGCAGCGTTGACAACTGCTGACGAGGAAATCGTTGAAGAGGGGATTCTGTGGAACCAGGCCATAGCCGAGCCTTTTAAGGTGGTGGCCCGAATGCTACGCCGGCTGGAGATGGATACCCGTACAACTCCATCTGATTCTTATAGGTATTGAGACCAGATCTCTTGGATCTTTGTGCCATCGGTACACTTCTACTTGAGGCATCCTGAATTTGGCCGGGAGTGGGTAGTTTAGCACCTCCGGGGTGAAAGGTGATTCTGTTTGCTGCACCAAGGTATCCATGGTGTCTGGGGTGCGCCCTTTAACTACCTCCTTTACATGGCTCAGCTCTTGTTGGAGGTCCCTGAACCTTTGCTCCCATGTCTGCTCTCTTGTGATTGGTGAGGGATGTTGTGGTTCTACGTTCTTGCCCGTCCTGGTAATGCTGCTCGACTTTCTTCCCCCTACGAGGGGCTAGTTGTGGTCGTGCCCCTACGGCAGCTAGACTCGCCTACGCCCCGGTATTTCGAGGGGGCTGCAGAGGTAGCCGTGTTGTCCCTCGCGTGGAGGAACATTGTGACCTTCCAGAGTCTGTCGCTCTTCTCGGGGGTGTTGTATTTGTCGGTGGCGGGATTGTTCTATCTCCTCTACCAGCGGTTGTGAGGCGGACGCTTCCGCCGTTTGTGTTGCACGGATCGCCCTGGCGGTTTTGAGGTGGCTGGCGTACGTATCTCTGGTGGATGCGGCATCGCAGTAGGATTAAGCGTTGCTCACTGCTTCCGTGTTCTGGTTGATACCATCGATAGCGTCGGTTATGTTTGTATAAAACGGTCGTTCATGACGGCGCCAGCGATGATGCTCAGCCGGGCTGGCGGAGCGTGTTGGGAGTCGTTGGGTTGGACCGTGCGATGGGCTGAGCGGAGGATGCCGGATCGTTTGGGGCGGGGAGGATCGGCTACCCAGCGTCGACTGCGGGCCTCGAGTAATTCTCGCAAAAACCAGGAAAGAAGTGGCGGGAGCCCGTGGCCCGACCGATCTTTTCGTCGGATTACTTCGCTTGAAAGAGAATGCTTAAGGTTGTTTGGTATTGGCGTCCAGTGGCGTGTAACCGGCCGTGGGTTGGCCTTGTATTTATAGTGGATGATCGTCGATGACTAGGAGTCCCTCCCCGTTGGAGGATATGTTTCCTCATATTGTTAGCCTTAGATTTAACAACGGATTAGTCAAAAGGGGGTTTATTTGGAGAATCCTCCTTTTTATTGGAGGATTCCCATTCCATGATCTTCTTACTTTTTACGAACCACGATATTAGGACGATTGAATGAAATAAGGTTGTTATCTTTTAGGGAATATTCTGCGTACATTATTGGGATTTGGGTTAGTGCTGGTATGGCTCTATTTTCAAACCCATGTTTTGGGCCCAATGAAGCGGGACACTCCTTTTGAGAACTATGGAGGGACATGGGTGGGGGCCGGCCCCATTGCTTTGCTCCCGGGCGCGAGTGGGATACTGGGTCGATTTTCATATCAGTCGAAATTCAAGTTCTAAATTTTTATTTCTCAAATTTTAAGTGTCCAAATTTCAAATTTCTCATTTTCTAAAATTCAAATTTTCAATTTTAAAATTCAAGTCCTCAAATCTCCAAATTTCAAAATTTCAATAGGTCCAATTTCAAAATTGCAAATTTCTAATTTAAAAAATCAAGTGTCATTATTTCCAAAATTCAAGTTCCCTGTTCCGATTTCAATTTTAGCTTTATAATTTCAAATTTACAAAATTCATAATTTCAAAATTCAAACGATCAATTTCAAATTTCCAAATCTCAATTTCAAGATTTAGTTGTCCTAATCTTAAATTTTGAAAATTTCCAATATCTAAAATTCAAGTTCCCAAAAATCTCAAATTTCAAACTTTAACTTCAAACTTCCAATTTTCAAAACTTCAATTTCAAACCGGTCTTCAAAAATTTCAAACACACAATTAATTCTACAATTCCTATAAAATGGAATCTTGGGGAGTTAATTTGTGTAACATATAAATGGACTTGGGTGGGGCCCGACATTCTATGTATCATTTTAATAAATAATTTGACATATGATTTATAACAAATTTTTAATTGAATGTGAATAGTTTGTATTTTGTTATTGCACTAACATTGTTTCCCAATTGATAGCGCTTCTAACATGCAGGTACACGTTTTTCTCATTTGATTTGGCTTGATTATTTATTTATATATGTCTTGCATGCTTTTATATTGTTATTGCTTATCTTGGTGATACGTTGTTGATTAGTCGAAAAGTCGTATTTTCCTTAGTTTGTTTAGTAGAGACCTGACTTTAGGGGCTTAGAGGTTCTGCAGCTTCATTGTACCTTCCCGATAAGTAACGACCAGGACCTAGGCTTCGATTTTCTAGGACACATGCTTTTCTTATCAAGAGTCACATTTAGGGTTTTTCTTTCTTATTTTGTTTTTCCCTTTTAAAATAAAACAAAAAAAAAAAGTGACTCCAAACCATTTTCTAAAAATGGTTTTTTCAAAAATAAAAACGAGTCTCGTCTTTTTAAGTAGGAAACGCATAATAGCAAAAAATGCGGGGTCCACACTCAGTATGATTTTTCATGAATTCATATCACAATAATTCTTATTATTGTTATATGAAAAATTATTTTTAATATTCATGATTTTATAAAACAATTCATTTCACCATGGGTATCCAATCACCGAATGGATGTGAGGATAGAGATAAAAAAATTAAATAGAGATGGGGTGAGGATTAATCTAAAATCCTACCCATTGTGATCCCTAATTAAGATAATAACATCACCTAAAAACCTTTTTTTTTTAACAAGTTGTCAACCATATACTTCCCATTGTTTGCCAGTGAAACAGGCTTTAGGCATCTCGGCACATTCTATTTAACTATAGCACCAAGCGAGGCTTTTAGTTGTGAACATAAGATTACTCACGGCCATTATCGTACTCATTCTGGTTAACTAAATGGCTCGCGCTGAAATGTTGTGAGCCGTTTTGAAATTCTAAGTCTCTACCTGCATTTTTTTCTCTATCTCTCTCTATATATATGTTTTACTTTTTTTAAATTATTGGAAGTTCGTGAAAATTGGGTGTAAAATAGAGAGTGTGGTTGAAGTGAATTTTAAAAACTTGTCAGCTAAAATAATAAATTTAATATTTAAATATATTTTGAGTAGCTATTTTGTTAAGTAGTTGGAGATCTTCCATGTATGCATCTTTTACTTTGATATATGAAGGCCGGCAATAAAATTCTAGGAGGGGTGTCATGGTTTTTGTTTTACCCTGGGAGCAGTAGTTGGTCTGCCAGCCACTATCATGTTATAATAATATTATGAATGTTTGTACATATCATTTGCACATGACTCTTTTCTTTCCAGCTTACCATTAAAATTTTTAAATTAATAACTTGTATTTATCTGCAACTTGAAATTTTAATTCAAATCACGCTTCAATTTAATTGTGGAAAGCATGGAAAAAAGGTCTCACAGTAGTACACCAAAAATTCTTTCAAAGTTTTGATGCGGACAAATAATGTCGGCTACTTTTCTATGATAGGGTTATTTCTTATTAGCATATAATCCCCACTTCTTCCTTTCCTTTTTTCTGATCTCACGGTGGAAGATAACGACTTTCTGCCGTCACCATTATGTCTGGCGAGCAGTTTCTGGCGATATGTATATATACAGGCAGCAGCAGCTTGAATGAGAGAAGCACCCAAGAATCCTCTGCCATGGACGATCCAGAAAAAACTGCGTAGTGATGTTCCATGACTGGCATTCGGTCACATACTCCCATATTTAGAGCTGTCCAAACTCATGGCTCAGGAGGGTCACCGCATCTCCTTCATATCTACTCCCAGAAACATCGACCGCCTCCCGAAACTACCTCTAAATTTGCGACCTCTTATCGATTTAGTCGAGTTTCCACTTCCCAAAGTCGACGGCCTCCCTGAAAACGCAGAGGCTACCACTGATCTTCCCTACGAAAAGGTTCGTACCTTAAGAGGCATTCGACAGCACTCAAAAACCCATGACCCGCTTTTCAAACCTCAAAAACCGACGCTGGGTAATTTACGATTTCGCCCCTCACTGGTTGCCGCCCATCGCTGATAAGCATGGGGTTTCACGGGCCTTCTTCTGTTTATTTAATGCAACCGCCATCTGTTTCGGTGGACCCACGTCGATCTTGATCGACGGTGGTGATCCACGTACGGAGCTCCATCATTTTTCTGTTCCTCCTCCGTGGATCACTTTCCCGACCAAAATCGCGTCGCCTCTTTTCGTGTTGAGGAGAAGCTTAGGATTTAAACAAGCCAACGTTTCTGGGGTTGCCGACACCTTCCGGACGGGGTCGGCTATTTCGGGTTGTCACGTGTTCGTGATACCGGAGCTGTCAGAACTTGAACCCGATTGAGTTGTTGGACCTCCTCGGTAGCTTCACCAAAAACCGGTACTTTGCAATAGGGTACTACCCCCTCAGGCCGGTTAACGGAGAAAGATGAATCTTGGCATCCGATCAGAGACTGGCTTGACAAACAGCAGAAACAGTCGGTGGTGTATGTGGCACTGGGAAGCGAAATGACTCCGACTGAAAATGACGTCACCGAGTTAGCTTTTGGGTTAGAGCTCAGTGGGTTGCCCTTCGTTTGGGCATTGAGGAAGGGGCATGACTCGGTCGATTTACCTGATGGGTTTGAGGAACGAACCAGAGATCGTGGAGTGGTTTGGAGGAATTGGGCACCTCAAATCAGGATACTGAGTCACGAGTCGGTCGGGGGTTTCGTGACTCACTGTGGTTGGAGTTCAGTTATAGAAGGACTGCATTTTGGACAACCCTTATCATGCTGCCTGTGGGGACCAGGAGTTGAATGCTAGGGCTTTCCGGAGAAGATGGAGTGGGGGTACAGATTCCAAGAGATGATGAAGAAGAAGGGCGGCTTTCCAGAAAGTCAGTGGCGGAGACAGTGAAGATGGTGATGGTGGAAGAGGATGGAAAGATTTACAGAAACCAAGCTAAGGAGATGAGCAAGTTATTCGGAGACAAGCATCGACATCGCCGTTACGTCAGCGATTTTGTAGAATATCTACAAAAACACAGGCCTCGTGTCAAATAACGATTTGCAATCACAAAAGTCAGCAAAAACATGTCGATGTAATGACGATCTTGGAAATCAGAGAGAAATGTTCATCACACAGGACCATTAACATATGTTTCAGAATTCAAATGGAAAATGTTAAAATACAGCGATTGGAAGCATTCGTCCCACATTTCCATGTTTCAAATATAGTTTTCAACAACTACAAAAGGATTAGCATACGAACTACTGTAATCCATTCTCCGTTTTCCAGTTCAATTTTCCATATTTGAAGATTTCTGCAAAAAATTCATTCTAACTATTCTCCATTTCCATCTAAATGGAGATATGAATATAACTTTTAACCACTAGAGATAATAGTTTAAAAGGATAAATGAAGAAAATATTAAAAATCTAACCTCGTAACATAAAATGCCAAAAATACCAATTTCTACAAAGTACCCTTTAAGAGTGTGTAACGTCTTGAAAATATCTAAAAGTTTTATAACATGTTCAATGTGTAAAATAATAAATTAAATAATTATTTTCGTATTTTAAATGACTAAAAATGGAGAAAATTATACAAACAGGAAATTATACGAGCCAAATAAAT
Source organism: Tetrastigma voinierianum (assembly GCA_016808115.1). Classification (NCBI taxonomy): domain Eukaryota; kingdom Viridiplantae; phylum Streptophyta; class Magnoliopsida; order Vitales; family Vitaceae; genus Tetrastigma; species Tetrastigma voinierianum. The sequence continues at coordinate 106,314 of JAEQBH010007102.1, forward strand.
TTGGTAAAAATATCAAATGAAGACCTAAAGGTCATAAATGAGTAATGTAAGTGTCAAAGTATAAATGAAATGAAATAAAGTATGAATGAAAGTTAAATGAAGCCTTAAAAATGCAAAAACGAGAAAAAATGAATTTGTGGGCTAGCCAAACAAGGCTTAGAGTAAGATTTTGATTAAAGACAAAATAGGGGTCTTTGAGAGGCATTTTGCATATTTAGCGAGAAGGGGAGGGAAGAAAATCTTGGGAGCTTTTAGGTTGTGAAAGAGGAAAAAGATTAATTGGTATTTCCTCCATGAAATCGAAGGATTGATTAGTGGTACATTTCCTCCATGAAATCAAAGATTAAGGTGATCAAGAGAAAGAATGAAGATTGGTGTTGAAGAATAAAAAATTTAAAGGTAAAAAATCAAACTCTAACTTTCCTTAATGTTGTGTTTGGGTTTAGAAAGAACCCTAAGTTGGTATAAAAATGATGTTGATTGGTTTATTTCAGTTTTGGGGGTTGCTATAAGTTGTTATATGGTTGTTTGGATTAGTGTTGAGGAATTTTTGTATAAAGGAAATGTTGGGTTTTTAGGGGAGATGTTGTCAAAATTTTCCAAAACTTATGTTTTTTTGTTTAGTGGGAAACGTAGGTATCATTCGTCCAATTGAGTTATTGAATTCCCAAGTAGCGAAACTTTACAGGAGAGCAAATGCCCTAAAATAAGTGTATCCAAATTTGAATTGTAGACCCCGAAATTTGTCAAAAGTGAGAATACGTTCTCGGGTCAATTACGATTCCAGGTTAATATAGTTTTGTTGTTTCGGAATAGTTTTGGTATTTAAGCCATAAGTTAAGTTTCACTCATCTTAATTGAGTAATTCAAAATTCTGGGTAAACTAAACTTCTAGGAGAACAAATCTTCCTGAAATAAGTGTATCCAAATTTGGACCTCATTAGACCCAGAAAATTCGTAAAAGTGAGGCTATGTTTTCAGGTCAATTCTGGTTCAGTTCTGATTTTGGTGTTTCAGAATAGTTTTGGTATTTAAGACATAGGTTGAGTTTCACTCATCCAAATTGAGTTATTCAAATTTATGGGTAAACTAAACTTATAGAATAACAAATTTCCCTGAAATAAGTGTATCCAAATTTAGACACCATTAGACCCAAAAATTTGTCTAAAGGGAGCCTTGTTTTTGGGCCAAGTGCGGTTCTATGTTGAAATAAGAATAGTTCGATGTTTAGTACATATGCGGGTTTCGATTACTCAGGTGATGATTCCTAATTTATGGGGCAAATAGTTTTATAAGAACAATGGACTTGAAGAAAATTGGGTAAAATATGGCTCATTTTTTCCCAGAAAAATTTTACAAGTGAAGGTGTGTTAGATAAAAAACAACCCTTTAGAAACATAAATAAAGCAATGATATTGTTCTCTAATTGTGGTGGATTAGGGGTTGAAGCTGAGGAAAACGAATTAATCGAGATTCAGTTAGAATCAAAGTGCAACAAGCTTTTTGGTTTGTTCTCCACTTCTCTCTCTCTGTCTCTCTAATTCCAAAGTGTTTGAATGATTACAAAATGATTTGAATTGCTGAAATGATTTATAAGAAAAAAAACATATTGATTTGTTTTAATTGATTTGAGACAATTGATTGTAAAATTATTTGCATATAAAAAATTACATGAGTATTGAAAATGAATTGTTTATATAAATGTACATACTATACTGTATTTTGTTATAAATGATTTGAGCATACATAATAAAATGTTAAACGTTAAATTCAAGTTTAGGATATATTAATATACCAATAAGGGTCAAATTAGCGATGCGCGAGCGAGCGTAATGATGTCCTCCGGTCGTAGCCCAGCGGAGACGATTATCATTGGTGTTTATAAATTGATTTTTGCAATAACCGTCGGCCGGCCGGGTGGGGCCGATCTTTGTGTTATAAAACAAAATTTTTTTGCAGATGTGCGGCCCGAGGCGGGACAGTACGATGATTCCGTTATCTATGCACGAAGCATAAAGTTAAATTCGTTTAAGGGGAAAATGATAAGAATATTTGTGAAATGCATGATTTGTCTTTTAAATAATTTATTGCATAGGAAAGGGAATATTTGGAATGATCAATGAACCTTAAATGAATGTATATGAAATGAATATATGTATTGTATTTGTATTGATCATTCAAAAAGATTTAAAAGTATGGTTTAGAAAAATTGCATGATTTGACTTAAACTGAAATGAAAGAGAGTACTATATAGAACCACTAAGCATGAAAATGTAACGTGTTGCTATCATCGTATGAATGCAGTGAACATATCACGAAGGTGAAATGGTAGTGAATCAGAGTCATCGTCAAAGTCACACAGAGGATAAGTAAAACTCCGTCACATGCATACATGAAATTATTCGACTCATTTTGTACAAACACTATTATGAAAATTGAACTCTGATTATGTTTTGTAAATATTTGGATATTGAAAACGGCTAATAATGTCGTATTGTATAAAAGTGTGAAATTAACTAAATGGGCATGAAATGCCACATTGAATGAAAAAAGTGTTTTGTGATCAAATGATTGGTCTCCTTTATGTTAAAGTGGTATTTAAGTATATATATATTTATTGAGTAATTGAATTGTATTTGGAAAAGTGGTGTATTTGGATAATTAAATGATTAAAAAAAAAAAAAAATTATGAGACCACGTCCCCGGGATTTGGATTAGGCCTCGGGTCGGTCGGAGTACGGTGGCGCGGCCGTCATAGAGAGTCCCTCCACATCACCCCATTTCCCTTTGCTTTCTCTTTTGGTTTTCTCTTATGGGTCTCTTCTTTGGCGAGTCCATTTTACAAGCCCCCTACAAACAAGCGACACAAAAAAAAGATCGTGATCAAAATTATATGTAATGGTGTCAATCGCATCATCGTTTTCTTTTTGCATTTATTTCTTTTTAACCACTATTCTAATAAAATTGTGTAGATATTGGTTCTGAGAAAAAGCCACAAACGAAACCAGAAATTGGAAAAGGTAACACGGACTCCTAGTGCAAAAGCAAAACCTAAGTTTCATTGTTTCCTATTTTGATTTAAGTTCTTCAAAATCTCGTATGAACTTTCCTTGAAGTGTAAAATTCTCTAAATGTTGTATTTTGGGTTTGTTTCAGTTGAAAATGGAGGAACGTTTGTAACATATTAGCTATTTAGTTTAAACTTAACTATCGTTAAGTTTTATTTAAACAAACTTAAAGGGAGTTAAGTCCAAGTTTGTAACACAATAACTATTTAGATTGAACTTAACCATCATTAAATTGGTATTTTGAAAAAACTTGAAAAGAGTTAAGTCCAGATTTGTAATACAAGAACTATTTAGATGATTGATTGGAGCTGAAAGGGAAAAGTTGGGCAATCATCTTCAAATAGGAGTGGCAGTCTCGGTGTTCGTAGATTCGGCTTGGGTGTGTTTGAGTCGTGTCGATATGAAAGGGTTTTACGATATTTGTCAATCCCAGAACAAGGCAACGAATAATAAATGGTCAATTATCGTATTCAAACATTATATAATTAGTAATACGTGTAACACAGATTAGGCAGATATCTTCAATTTATTAATTTTGTAATTTAAAAATAATATAAATAATAACTAATTCATTAACATTAAGCACAAATAATATATATAATGAGTTAATCGGGTTAAATATTAGTGTTAACATGTAATTGAGCGGTCAAATGCATTGTTATGTGGGTCAACATGAATATAACTGTTTATTAAGCGGATTATCTTGAGATCTCTACCCGAATTTGATCGTAACACGATTATACTGAATCTAAATCCATAAAAATTATGTTGAATTCGTGTCATGTTTACATAACGTGTTAAATTTACCAATCCTACAAAAAAAATGCTAATATGAAAAAAAATGCTAATTTGATGGTGAAAATGGGTATTTATGGTTAAAGCCCTAGTTTTTCTTTTATTTGATTTGACAAGAACCAAAACGATAGGATTTCATGACAAAAGTGGAAAAGGAAGAAACAAATTGAAGATCCCTGCTAACTTTTTATCGAGAATAGGTTTTGTCAGTTGACATCTGTACATCTTTTGTTAAAAAGTGCATTATCTTACAACCCATCACGTCCCACATGTGTGTATTACTTTTTAAGACAGATCACTTCCTCAGAAATAAAAACAACTCCTTTTTTTAATGTTTTGTTTATATTTATATTTAAGGCTTAGATATTAAAAAACCTTAGTTAGGCTTTAAATTGTGCTCTGGTATACGCATATTCTCATAGGCATCAGTCTAGATCAACTCCAAATATCTTCCAAATGAAGTAAAACTCATCACAAAATTGTTTTTGATTTTCCAGTGCGGCTACTCAGCCCGATTCTCGCATCCGACCACCATTACTTCCGTGGAAATTAAAAATAAGTAAATCAATGGGGGGGACGAAATTCGTAGCAGATGATGAGAATATTATATAGCATCTTGAAGCAAATAGCGGGAGGAGGGATCAGAAGAAAAACCATGGAAAGAAACCATGTGTATGGTTAAAGATATCAGGATCGATCTTGATTCACTTGTTTATTTAATTCATTTCAAGAGGCATATTGCATGCGTAAATAAAATTAATTAACGTTAAAAGAGACGTTAATAGGCGTGTCGGCATTCGTCATCAATAAACAAGTAGAGTCGATCCCAGTTCCCACACGTAACAAGGAGATTGGCGTCACTCCAGAAGCTAATAATTGAATATTTAAAAAATAATTAAGTTGGTTTTGTTTGTTCTTACTTCTTTCTAGCTCTCTATATTTGACTTGAGCCACGGTGGTCTTCTATGAGGGTAGGCGCCATGGATTCTCAGGCTCTGCTATCAGGAGAGGCTGATACTAATAAGCTTCATGTCGTGATGTTTCCATGGCTAGCTTTTGGCCACATGATACCCTACTTGGAGCTGGCCAAGCTCATCGCTCTCAGGGGTGGTCATCGTGTTTCCTTTGTCTCAACTTCTAGAAACATCGATCGCCTCCCAAAGCTGCCTTCAAGTTTGACCCCTTTCATCTCTTTCGTTAAGCTCCCCATGCCTCATGTGCCGGACCTGCCGGAAAATGCAGAGGCCACAACCGATGTCCCCATTAACAAGGTCCAGCTCCTCAAGATCGCCAACGATTTGCTGCAAGAGCCACTGGCTCGCTTCCTGGAAGCTGCAGCTCCGGATTGGGTGCTCCACGATTTTGCTCCTTATTGGTTGGAGTCCCCATAGCAGCAAACTCGGCATTTCCTGCGCCTTCTTCTGTATATTCGAATGCGCCACCGTGGGTTCCTCGACTCCGGCGAGGAAAGACGCGATCGTACAGAGGCGGAGGATTTCTGCAGTTTCTCCCAAATGGGTGCCAGATTCCCTTCAAAGAGTATCGTTTCGGTACTTTGAGATTAAGAAGATATTTGAGAGTGTAGAAGGTGATGATTCCGGGCGTTTCAGTTTATACCGGTTTTCTACGGCAATGAAAGGCAGTGACCTTTTGGCCGTGAGAAGCTGCTTCGAGTTGGAAGACGAGTGGTTACGCCTCCTGGAGCAGATTCACCGGAAACCCGTCATCCCGGTGGGCCTGCTTCCCCCGGCCTTGCAAGATAATCATGAGGACGATGACGAAAACGAGACGTGGTTGGAAATGAAAGGGTGGCTGGACAAACAGGGTGGAGGGTCTGTGGTGTACGTGGCATTCGGGGGCAGGCCAAACCCAATCAAACTGAGTCAATGAAATCGCTTATGGGTTGGAACAGTCAGCCTACGCACTAGCTCTGGGTGCTAAAATTGCGGCGCGCTCGCCTCAGAACACTGAGGTTATCCGGCTCCCAGATGGGTTCGAGCAGCGACCAAGGATCATGAGATGGTGTATACGATCACGGGCGCCTCAATTCAAGATACTCCAGTCACGACTCCATCGCGGCTTCTTCAGCCACTTTGAGGTGGAGCTCCGTCGTGGAGCTTTTCATTTGTGGCAATAAGACCTCTGATTCTTTTTAACTTTCTTAGCAGACCAAGGGGTTGAACGCCAGCTTTTTAGGAGAAAGAAGGCAGTTGTATTTAATACCCAGAAATGATAAGAACGGATCGTTTACCAGAGACTCAGTGGCTCGGATCTAAATTGAAAATTGGTTCACCTGGAGGAAGAAGGCAAGATTTACAGGGACAAGGCGAAGGAGATGAAAGGGCTGTTTGGAGACTGGGACGAACAAGAACCAGTACGTGGATAGCCAATTTCCTGAGCTGCCTCAATCTCGCCAGACAAATCCAGAAAGCAAAGACACCAACTCATCGAGTAAATGGAATTCGCACTGAGTGAGGAGAGATCACCTGATGCCCTGGATGATCATTCTTCAAAACCTCCATGACATCCAAGTTATTTTTGTTCTTATTAATTAATCTATTTGGTTTTGATGATCTCTGCACTTCTTATTCATCCTTCAATGGAGTCCAAAAATCCTTCATCCTCGTCATTCAATAAAAAGTTCCCACCTGTTTATTAAGTACATGATCCAAACCCTTCATCTTCGTCATTCAATACAAAGTTCTGAAACCATAGTCACCGTCTACAAAAGAAATTCATGGAGTCAATAAGAAATTAAAGCACGGATTTCAAGTACTAATTATTCCTTTTAGAAACTTAATGGACCTATTTCTCCCCCCTCTCCACATTGATATAATATTGTTATTTTAATGGAATATTGACCCACTACTAGTGATAATTACATGGGACTTTGTATGCAAATCAACATACCATTCATAAATAATTGCATCATTCCATCCTTCTCAATCTAAATAATCTAAATAATTGAGCAATTTTTATGGTATGGAAAAAGAGTGAAGAAATCATGAGGAATTCAAGTTTTCTATTGTACTAGGGTGGGCCGAAAAACCAAACCAATCGAACCAATCAAGAAATCAACCAAAAAAATTGAACCAATCAGAAATCAAATCGAAAATTTAGTTGATTGATTCAATTTTTGTTTGTTTTATACAAATCAGTTTTGGTACAAAAATGCAAAATTACAACTTCAGTTAACAAACTAAAAAAAAAAATACTAAAATAGGTTTCCTTACTTGTGTCAATCTTGATTTTCCTTTTCCTAAAAATCATATAAACAAATTAGCTACTTATGTGAGTCTGTGACTTTTCTCTCATTTATTCATTTTTTTTTCTTTGTATTTTTTATTATATTTACATGAATTATTTTAATTTGAACTGATTATGAAATTGTAAAAAGGAAAAACCGATATATGATTAATCTAAAAAAATAATTAATTAAAAATTTGGTTAATGGTTAGCTTGTACTTATATAAATAATAGGAAAATCACCATCTATTTTCTGTGTCTGGTGGATTAACTGACTATGACATCCATATCCCTTTTCGTAGACTGTTGAGCAGAACTATCTTTATCGATGGCCTGTAAGCGACATTGAAAAACTAAAATATATCTTATCAAATTGGCTGTAAGCATGGTATAGGGGGTGGGTACTGTCTTCCTTATATTTCTCATCAAATATGGGGATTATAAGAAAACACCATGTGCCATCTCTTGATGGATTGAGGGTGAATTTATTCCGCCCATATAGAAACCACTATAAAGGAAAAAGTTAATCAGCTGATGCTTCCCTAAAATGTTTTGGTCTAAACTATCATTGTACATCTTTAGATACATTGATCATTTGAAGCGTCATCATATTTCAACCTTATATATTTATTATGACACTTTTATGAGTGTTACTGATTTTTTATTGTTCTTGTATTAGAATCTTAACACTCTTTATAAGTGTCATCATCTTTCTTACATTTAAAATCATATTTTCATTAATTTTATTAATTATAAATCCTAATATAATATCTCATAGTTATTGAAAATTTGCACATAATATGATAGTCAAATATATAAGAAAAAAACTATATCAAAGTTATATGGATAAGGAAAAACAAAGTCATCTATCCATTAATCCAAAATTACATTTATATATATTCACAAATTTTCATAGATTTTATGAGTGGAAATACAATTTGTTAGTATGCCGTCGAGGATCTTCCTATGAAAGAATGGACTAAGCCCATCGAAGCCACCACTTGAGGCTTTCTGTTCCTGTTCGTAGAAATAAAGTTAGTTCAATAAATTACATTTATTATAAGACTAAAGTTTAATGTTTTCGACAAGCCAGATTAGTTGGCATCCTCTTTTATTTATTTTTTTTGACAAGTAGGATCAATTGGCATCTAGATTCTAAACTGCATTATAAAATTCTCAAACGATGAAGACAACGATCCAAGCCAAGCTTAAAGAAGCCAGAATTGGCCTCTTTAGTAATGCAACTAGTATTTTAATACTATTGAAAATGAGAGAGAATAACCTCTAAAACCAATGCAAAGGCAAAAGACCATTGACTCAGGCGAGGGATAGAAGATAGACCAATATAAAACAGTATCCAAACCTAGTTTAAGAAATATAGGAAACTGGTGCTCTCTTGTAACAAATCTCATATGTTTACAATTCTGTGTCATTCGGACAGTTTAGCTTTGGTCTTTTTGTTGAGTAAAAAAATTAGCATTAAGTGTAACATTACTTTGGGATTTAAGGAGCGCACATGCAATTGAATCATGACTTGGCCATTGGTTCATGTAGGAAAGCAATTTTACTTGAAGATCACGAAATATGACATCTTCAATTGCTAGTTTAGAGACTATCTCAACAACATATACTTCTCTTCATATTTCTTAGTCACAAACTCAAAAAGCCTAAAGTGAAATTTATTGTCATAGCTTCCATGAAGTTTGAGTTCAATAAATGAGGAAAAACACAGGTTATCATCTTAATAGGTACCGATCTCTTATTTGAAGATGCCCTTTTTGTGATTTCATTTAGTCGATTGTCACATCTAATTTTATAAGAAAGTACCATAATGAAGGAGAACAACTCACAAATTCCTGGATTTTGTGTGGCATCACTCAATTTCTCTTTGAAATCCATAATCACATTTTCTGATGCTTCAACCTATCAGGAAGTAGAAAAAGACATTTAGTTTAATATCTTTCTTTTTTTATATTTAAGTTTCCAACATAAATGCATTAAGATCTTAATAATAGCTTTTGGTTGGATGTTTGACCAAGTTCAATCTCATCATTTCTTACCAATATCTTTCAAGGCAATAACAGAATCAATTTGACAATCCCTAAATTATAACAAGTTTAGGTTTCACTTGTTCAGTGATGTTGATAGTATATTGGTAGCATTACTGATGTTAACACATTTGTTCACAAGATATCAATTTATTATACAATTTAAATATGTTTGGAGATGAAACATGATAGGGTTTGAAAAAATGGGGTACCGCGAGGGCCCACTCGCTAAACGAGGAGAGACATGCCCGTTGGCGTTGGAATTAACGGCGTAGGCAGGGATGAAGGCGAATCCATTTAGGCATGCTGCATTGAAACGTCGGGCACTTTGGCCTTGACCCGAATGAAGGCCCGATCAGCTGATCAAAGGCCGATTATGGGTGGGTCGAAAACCCCATTACGCAAATCAAGCCAAATCTCATAGATAGGAAATAGAATAATCCCAAATAATATATTATCTTGCAAATCGACTAAATCTCTTGATAAGGAAATAGATAATTCACGATATAACAGCTCATCCTACGGATCAAGCCGGATCCCATCACCGAGAAAGAAGGATAATTCTAAATAAGCTACCTTTCTTTCTATATCCAAGTCAGATGTAGATAATAGTAAGAAATATCCGTCTAATGAAAGAATCCTAATCACCATATGGCGGAAAAACAAATCTGTAAATGCCAGTCATGCAGTCGGTGAAGTGCGCAAAAATGCGCAGCACATTCGCCCTACAGCGGTTCTCTTTTCCCTCGAGAAAGAGCCGACTTGGGCGCATCGGGCGGTCACGGGCGGCCTCGCCCGACTTAACTCTTGTTTTGCCGAGGAGGAGAGGCAACGCCGGCGCCGCGGATCGGCCTGACGAGCAGGAATCCTAACTCAGGCAGGCTTCGATCGAAGCACGCGAGAGACCAGCCACGCCAGCGATCCGGGTCCGGCGGCGACCCAATGTCAGCTCCGGCCAGTCGGTTGAAAAAAGCATCATCAGGTGGCGCCGTCTGTGGGAGCGGCGGTTCGCTTTACACGAAATAAAGACTAATCTCCGATTCTTGATGGTATCAACGGAGCATAGCGGGAGAGCGGCGCCCGTCTGCCGGGATGCGGGGCCGACCAAGGCGAGCGTAGGCGTGGAGCCTCCGGCACATTAGAGGCGGCGTAGCGAGCGCGAGAGCGAGGTGGAGGCACTCCGCCTCACCAACCAACGCATGATAGGAGAGTTAGAGCAACTCACCCGGTCTGGCGCTTGGAGGCGCGGCAAACCTGAAAGGTCCTGACTTTCCTCCTCGTGAAGAGCGACACAATCAGACATTCCCGAGGTCTTTGAAAACGGCGAGTCTAGCAGAGCCGGGGCAGGACCCTGGTGGCCCTGGAGGGGAGGCAGCCGAGCAACACTCGGAGGGCATGTCGGAGGCAGCAGGCTTCTCGCCACCTGCGGCCCGAGGAGCCGGAGAGCGATCATGGGACGAGAGGTTGAGAGCCTCAGCGAAACTCGGTAGTGTGAAGGAAGTGGTTTGAAGGGCGGCATCTCTAACACTTATAGACACCTTGGTACGATAAATTGAGTCACCTTACAGTGAGAGGTGCTTCACTTCCCTCTTCCGGCAAATTTGGGGATGCCACGAAGTGAAGCATTCGATGGTGTGTCGGGGGATCGGTCGATCATCTCAACACTTACAAAAAACCAATGGGTACGCATGGGTATCAAGATCGGTGCGATGCATAGCTTCCGTATCACATTAAAAGGCGACGGCACGGTTTAATAGACTTCCACCGTCCTCATCAATCTCCTCGTTCGAGAAATTTGTAAGTGGGTCGTCTGCCATTTCATTGGGCCCGAGGGCGTGTAAAGAAAGCCAAGTTATCATCTGGCGACCATCAAGCGAGCTCGCGAGCACGGTCTTATGTCAGGAAGTGATGGGGTCTACGAAGGTAGATATATGCGACGGATTGTGAATCATGCATTCATTGCTGGATTAGGGATTCAGTCGAAAGACTTGATGTTTTCCATCTCCAAAAATCCCTAAGCAAGCATGGCTGAGGTGCTCGCAAAAGCAGAAAAATACATTAACGGTGAAGAAACCCTCATATCCAAGAAAGGGAGCTCTTCCACCATGCCAAAGAAAAAGGGGACGAACCAGCGGCTTGAAGGGACGAATTTGAGAACTAAGCGATCGGGGAAGGTCTCGAAAGATGGAGAAGCGGTCCCCAAAAAGCGTGGGAACCTCGAGAGATCGTGCGGGCCGCGGTCGAAGGCGGCGACGTTATTCGCCTCGGCGGTTCACCCCCTTAAAAGGCCTCGATATCGGACGTCACTGTAGCGAGAAATGCGAACAACCGATTCTTGGTGGCCAGCTCAAATGAAGTCGGACCCGCCACAAGACAACACCCGGATATTGCGAGGGTTCCGCGGTGAATGCTGAGGGCACGCACGGATATTTGCACATGCGACAGAAGAAATGGGGTATTTAATGCGGTGGTATCTCAAGCGATTCATGGCCTTTGAAAATCAGCCTCGATCCGGGCTCATAACCAAGCTCGGCAGCGGCCACCACCACTGCCTCGACGGGACGGCAACTCGGCACCAGCAACCCTTGGGAGAATCCCGCGTGATATCGGGAGGATTTGCGGGGAGGAGATCGGCGGCAGGGAGAGGCCCATCTGCACGCGGCATTGGGTCAGCGAGATAGCGGAGAGAGGCCCTGGCGGTGTCCCGAACACCTCGGCTCGACATCCATACAGCTTTCTCGACTCGGGCACGGAGGGGATGCAAAGCACCCCATGGCGACCCGCCGTGGTGAAGCCGGTTGTGGCCAATGGCGGTCCTCCCGGTCTTGGTTTACAAGCGGAAGATTGGTGACATATGTCGCCTCGGCATAGATAAGATGGGCATTGGAAGGGAAAGAATGGAACTTCGTCGACACTCATCTGCTTGATTCTCCGAGAAAAGGTATTACCCGCGAACGTACAACTAGTACTCACCTTGGGGAGATCCCCATGCGACGGCGGCGGCCGGTGGAGCCCTCGTTTGGCAGACCGCCCGATACGCTTATAATGTTGCTAGGCGGGCCCTGTATGCAATAAAAGCTTCCCTCAGCTTACCACATGATGAATCCAAGTTTCCTACCGTAAGCGGAATAGGGAATGGTTCGAGGAAATCAACGAGTGGCGGGGATCAGCTATAAACATCCATGAAGCAAAAAACGGTCGATAACATATCCCTGGATGAGCTCGAAATGTACGATGAAATATTCACCCGACCTGAGCCCTCGGAAGAGCTGGAGCCTGTACAATTGGATGACGACCCTGAACACCTCGCCTACATCGGCTCCCAGCTAGCGGAGGATCTCAAAGACCCTCTTACCCAATTTTTGAGACAAAACAAAGATGTCTTCGCGTGGAAAGCGAGGCGGGCATGGGAGAATTGACCTATGGTAGTATAGGCTGAGCACGTCAATCCATCTTTCAAACCAGTAAGAACAAGAACTTCTTTTTGACGGTAAAAAGCGATCAATGAGGAGGTCGGCAAACTCCTCTCAATAAGGAAGCGATCGAGAGGTAGAATATCGAATGGCTAGCCCGGCGTTGTACTAGGTCAAAAAACAAGCGACAAGTGGCGACTGCATGCGACTTCACTTGACATCAACGGCGTACCCAAGAGGCGGTTCCTGCAACTGCGGTCGGCCTCATCGTAGATGCCCACGCTAGCCATGAACTCCTCGGTTTTATGGATGCCGCTACAAGCTACAATCATATCGGCATGGACCGGATGACCAAAAAAGACCTCGTCGTCACGAGGCGCGGGGAGCCTATTGTTATCGTGTGATGCCTTTTACGGAGCTGAAACGCGAGGCTACCTACGAGTACGGTAGCCAGGATGTTGAAGCGAGATAGGAACAACCATGGAGGTGTACGCCAGATGACATGCTAGTAAATCCGCTACCGAGATCCACATAGCTCATACGTCGAGGTGTTCGGATCACGGTACAACATGGCGAATCGACCCTGAGTATTGCCTTGAATTGTCAGCGGAAAAATTCCCTAGGGTTTCATAGTCGACCAACGAAGAATTGAGGCAAGTCGGACAAAATAAAAGTGTGCTTTCGACATGTAGTCACCCTCGAGGTATAAAAAAAAGGAGGTCGGCGGGGAAGGATTGCTTTGCTTTAAGCGGAGTCGTATCGAGGCTAGTGATAAATGTCGGCCTTTCTTCCAAGTTCGAAGAGGCCTTTGATGGGATACGGTGCGAAGAAGCATTCTGGCATTGAAAGCATACTTGAGTTCCCAGTGCAGTAAGCGAATCGAGGGAGCTCCTCACTCTATGCCAGCGGTATCGAGACTTCTCGACCAACGTCTCAAATCGAGACAAGGCAAGTGCAACACTTGGAATTTACTATTGCAATCGTGCCACGAGGAAGGGAAGCGGAAGAGAGGTACGAGATGGAGAGAAATTAATCTTGGCACCTAACCGCGGCTTCCCGGAAGCTTCGCCCTTACTTTCAGGCTCATACCATAGAAGTTCCAATAGAATATCGATGAAGCAAGTGCTACCTGACCCGAGACCTTAGGAAGGGCGTGGAAATGGGCACGTAGGCGACGAGTTAGACATGGATATAAGTCGAAGACTGAGGAAATAAAGAGCAGATCTTAGCAGTTTCGTCATCAGATTCACCTCGCGAGAGCCTACCAAGAACAATCAAGCCTTGAAGTAGGCCTGCCCATCTGGAGGCTTTTACGTAGGCCGGGGCCCTGCCTGAGGAAGCCGGGGCGGCTTAATCGACCTCCAGAAGGAATAGACATTGAGTATGCGCTCATATTCGGATTCCAAGCCTCGATAGCGAGGCCAAATGTGGGACTGTGCCCATGACGAGGGCTCAACCTCGCCCATTCATTAGAAATTGACCGGCTTGAGTGCACGTGACTCTCGGTGGTGGTAAGGCAGTAGAAGATACGAGGCCGAGCGGAAGAATGATCCTATACCTCAAAAGGTGCGAGATCTATTGAAAAAAAGTTAGATGCGGGTCCAGGTCAGAACATATCCCCCCGGAGCGAGAGAGACTCAGGGCCGTGCTTAGCGAAAATAGCGACGACCTGCGAGGAAGACCTCGGCGGTCGATGCACGTCGGAGAATACCTTACGAGCCTTATGGTCTACGTGACGTGGAAGTTGCCAAAATCGGATCCGAGCCGAGTTGGATGGACCCCATTTGGGATTACATAATAGACGGACGTCTACCCGACGACCTGAAAGAAGCAGCTAAAATCAGGACGAGGTCGGCCAGGTTCACTAATCATAAGGGAAGCTTGTACAAGCGAGGTTTCTTCACCATCCTTAAAGTGCATCGCGCGGGAAAGATCTTGAATGCGTGCTAAGGGGAAGTACATGAAGGCCTTATGTAGAAATCATATTGGAGCTCGGGCATTAGCGGGGAGATTCTTGAGGCAGGGGATACTGCGGCCTGATACTTAGAGAGGCAGACGACGATCGGGGAAATGCGGGCTGCGAGCACGCGAATCTCACGCCTCCCATCGAGCCCTTGAGCATCAGTACAAGCGCAGCCTTTCAACGGTGGAGTTTGGACATGCGGGACCTTTGCCCTTGGGAGGGCGATGTAAATTCATCATTGTCGCGATGGGTACTTCACGAGTGGGGCGTAGGAACTTTAGCCCACAGTCTAGCAGAAGATCGTAGTACATTGTGGCGAGCCATCATATGTAGGTATCCCAAGTGCTATGGGCCTATAGGACTCTGTGAGAACTCAACAGCCCGAGGAAACCACATTAGCTACAGCCTTTTGGCATTGAAGCAATAGCCCCTGTCGAGGTCGGATTAAAATCCCCAAGGATCGAGTTAGCGACAGTGGAACACAATGACGAGGCTCTCCGTCTAAATTTGGACCTCCTAGATGAAAAACGTGAGCAGGTCCTAAGGCGCACGAAGGATTACTAGAAGAAACCGGTGAGTATTACAACCAAAGGTCAAACCTAGGAGCCTACGGTAGGGTGACCTGAATGCTTAAGAAACTCTGCCCGACGGGAAGAATCCGGCGCATGGAAAACTAGGCTAGCGGAGCCTATCATATCCTGCATCGCTCCGAGACCCGGGCAATTACGAGCTCAGACAAGGAGGAAAAATTCTACTCCATGCTTGATGGATGATTATTCGCAGTGGTGTCAGTGGACGTTACCAGGTTGTAATCTTAAATGAAGATTTATCAATTTTTAGATGACGATTCGACGTTCTTGGTTATTTTGTTAAACGTCAAACTTAGCTGAACATATAATGTTGCAAAAATTACATGCAACAGAATGAGAAAAGTTCATAGTCATAAAAAAAAAAGAGTCACTTTATTCCAATCAGAATTTTTATTTCAGTACAATCATAAGTGTCATCCCTTGTCTTGAGAGATACATAGTACAAGCAGTTCCCTCAAAAAAAAAAAAAAAAAAATTTAGGGGAGAAAGAGGAAGAGGCTTGAGATGAAAATAAATTGGAAAAGAGGAGAAAGAGAAAGAAAAAGGGGATGGAAGAAAAGAGTTTACATTAGAAGGAAAGAAAGAAAAGGGAGAAGAAAGGAAGGAAGAGAGAATGGAGGAGGAGAAAAAAGAAAGGAGAGGGAAGAGAAAGAAAGAATGAAAAATAGAAAGCGGCACAAGATAATATGCTTGCTTTCTCGGGACACATTCACAGCATGACTGGGGAATAACCTGACTCCGTAAGGGAGACTAGGGAAAAACTGAAACTCCCACGACGAGAAGTCGATGGCTGAACTAAGATCTTCGGGATCCCTGACAGAATGATCAAACTTAGACGCTTCTGCATCTCGAGCAGATCTCGTCACGCACCAGAAGGCGAGAATATCCCAAAGTATAAACTCCATAGCGATGAAGCATGGTTATAAGAGACGAAGCACTTTCGGGGTCGCACGAAGCGGCGGTCCTCCGTAAATCGATACCAGGCCGTAAAGGCGGCTCGCACCTTTCGAGAAAATCATAAGTCGAGATGGCGCGTGCAGCGACTCACTTTGGCGACCGACTACTCTTTGCCACGCATGAGCTAGGGTAGATCATTTCGGTATATGGCCAGCAAGCCTCAGCGCCGAGGGCCCGAGTGGCTCGCCCGTGACTTCGACTACTCACCGCGGGCCCGCGTGGCAGAGTCGGATCGCGGCTCGGGGTGGATCGCCAGCAAGGGCCTCGGCGCCGGGCCCGGTAGCTCACTTTTGACCCCAACTCGACTACTGCACAGGCCATTAGCTAGGGTCGAGATCTCAGGCTATATAAGCGTGAGGCCTCGGCGCCAGGGCCCGGTAGCTGGCTGGCGGCTGGGCACTGCGCCGCAGGCCCACGCGCGACCTGGGGTCGGTGGGCGGCTGGTGCGAGATGTGACAAGGCCTCGGCGCCCGAGGGACGATGAAGCTCACTTTTGACGAGCTGAGCTTCCCTTTCTGCTGAGGGCCGCATCTGAGGTCGGAGATCGGCAGGGTGGATGCTTGACCTGGGCCTCAGCCGCCAGGGCCTAGTAGCTCGCAGACGAGCTCGACTACTCTGGGAGCCCGGCCTGGGAGTCGGATCGGCTCGGCTGGATCGTAGCTGGAGCCTCGGCACCGAGGGCCTGGTAATAGCTCCGCTTTGACGAGCTCGGCCGCTCTGCTACACGGGGCCGCAGCGACTGGGAGTGGATCGACTCGGGGTGGTTAGCCCGGTGGGCCTCGGCGCCGGGAGCCTAGTAACCACTTTGGCGAGGAGCTCTGACACTGCGCTGACCTACCTGACCTGGAGTCAGATCAGCTCAGGCTATATCTCCAACAAGGCCTCGGCGCCGGAGGCGGAAGCTCACTTTTGCGAGCTGGGGCTTCTGCACGGGCCCACGTAGCCTAAGAGTCGGATCGGCTCGAGCTATATCATGCTCAGGCCATAGAGCCGGAGCCAGTGGCACACCGCGGCGAGCTTCATTACTCTGCACGAGCCGTAGCCTAAGATTCCATCAGCTCAAATATATGGCCAGCAAGGGCGCGGCGCGGGAGCCGCGGCCGGTTTGGCGGGCTCGGCGCTACGCGCAAGCCAGCGCAACCCCAAGAGTCAGATCAACTCAGGTTATTTAGCCCGCAAGGCCTCAACGCCAGGAGCCCAGCAGCTCAATTTGACGACCTTGACCACACTACTCAGACCATGCGGCCCCTACAAAGTCGTCGGCAATGACGGCAGCGAAGCCTCGGCGACCCGGTTCGAAGAGCTGTTTGCTCGACTCAGCATCCCATGGCACGCTTTCGTGAGGGCGATGCGGCAATCAGCCACAATTCATGTAGAACAATGTGAATACAGTAGGGTTGTAGTAGTAAAAGTGATTATTGGAAAAGACACATATGTTCGGGGTCAGGCCCGTGGCTCATGAACAAAATCGAAGGCCTTGACTTTACGCCGGCGATCAAGGTGAGGAGGAAGCAGGGTGAAGGGAGAGTGGACTTCGGCCCGGGGGGGTGCCGGTTCTCCCGGAGAATGTCGACGAGAGGGATCCTTGCGTCACTCACTTGCCATTTGGGAAGGTCGTGAAATCGATCCGAATAGTACTAACGACCTTCTTACGAAAATGAGCCATAGAAACCCATTGAGTACAAGCACCATTTCCGTCTTCTATAACCTCATCCCGGCGAGCAACGGGGCCACTTGTTGATAGGTCCCCAGCGACCAGCGACGCTCGCCAGTCGGGCGTTGGCCGTGGCGACCTGAACAACTGCTGACGAGCCAGATCGGTAGCGCCAGTCTTATCCGCGAGGTGCGTCTTTGATCGCCTGCGTATGCTTCCTTAGACTCGGCTTCGCGCAGGATGTGAGAAGCTCATCTAACCATGCGAAGTTCATATTGGCGACTATGACCCATCCTAACCTCCTTAGAATCATTTTTGTGCGACCTGTCGTTCGAACCTCCGGCTTTGCCGCCGATTGCGAGCACCTCAGGTTGTTTGATTTTCGTCTTCCACACCCTCGGCCGGCACGTGCCGATGTGGTGACTTCAAGATCATGTTTACGAGCTTCCCGCGCCTCCTCGGTCATCTGTTGCACGGAGCCGTCAGCTCGGCTTTGCTCGGATGAGAGGAAGCCACCTCGCCTAATAGTAAGCCCGGGCAGCTTTGGCATGACTTTCGTTTAGTTTGGCCTTTTGGCCAAACCAGCTGGAAATGGTAGCCTTTGCCCCACCCGACATAGAATCAACATCCGCCTTGGCTTCGACGCCGACTCAAAATGGAATCGAACCACGACAAAGTGCGAAGAGGAACTACGGAGCGACCTGAATAGGGCCAAAACCTGCGTCAGCAGCGGCGCGCACCGACCTCTTGAGATCGAGAATCATGAAATGGAGCGAGGAAGCTGCGCTGCCGCGAGGGTGGCGGCTGAAAGCGAAAGAAGTCCCCCATCTCTACGCACATTTAGGATTAGGATCTTTCCTCCCGCCCGACTCTTCGCCCTTGGAGAAGGTGACCTAACACTCTTCGTTGGCGGATTCGGCGATAATGGCATGGCGCGCGGCGCTCAAGCGACTCCCACCCAGGGACCTTTGCCTTCGCGGCCCGGACGAAGCAGGCTGCCGGGCTCAGGAGGTAGTAAGAGCCTCGGTAGGAGGCGACTCGCCGCTTCAGGCTTTCGGGCGTGAGTAGACGGAGAAGATGGCATGATTTAGGAACTTTGACCAAGCGAATCGATCTTTCTCACGAGTCAGGTTTTAGTTTCACGCTCGGGCTTCCGAGACAACGTCTCAAGCGGAAACCGATAGTTCTCCCGCCCAGTGGGTTTAGCAACGGAGGGCCTAATGGGAGAAACTTTCATGGTGGAAGGGGTGAAGGCCTGGCGACAAGCGAGCCTCGAGCTCGAAGGGCGGGGAATGTCGGCTTGATCGGCTGCATAGGGCGAGGACACTCAGCCAACGCCCGGCGCTATGAGCGTTAGTATCTTCGACGGCCCGAGATCGATTCGAGCGCAGCCTAAAGTATGTAAGAAGCAATGCAGAATTAAATACCCGAGCCAACCTATAAAGGTTATGCAAAAACATAAGCGAACACTTGAAGATTCTCGGGGTGGTCCCATGCACATAGGAACGCCAAGCTGGAGTCCTTGTCCAAGAGGGTCATATTCCCAGTGCGACCGCTAACAAAGAAATAGCGTCCATTCAAAGCACGTGGGAAGAGGGAGATGGGAAATCACGGAGGAGCGTCCCGGACGTCGAAAAATAGAGGAAGCCCTCGGAGGTTTCCTTCGACGCTAAGATAAAAGGAACAAAGCTATCTTGGGAGACACCAAGTCCCTTGTCCCTAAAAGAAAACCAATAGGCCAACCAAAATACCCAGTATTGGGCGAGGCGAGGGCCAGAGACATTGAAATCTTTGCAAAAACCCAGCTTTCATGAAAAGGATGCGAGGAGGAAGCGAGCCATTATCGAGGCCACTTGAAGCACACCATCTTAGGCACGGAAACCACATAAGAGGTCAAAACGTCGGGGGACCACACTCGAACGCCAAGGAGGAGGTCGATGCGTCTAGAAGGGTGGCCCGTATGAGGGACTGCCGGCCTGCTGAGCTGGTTAAAGCATGCGAACGGAAGATTTCGGGTATTCGACCCTCGAGATATTTGATCAAGTCTACTTTCTGCTCCCTTACCCTTGTCTAAGGAAAAGGGCGCCCACAGGGCATCTCAGGATCAACCCGAGCCGAACTACCGGGCGCCGCCTCAGGCAGGGCAACGGTCGAAGAGTCACCTCTGATACGCAAAGAAGATGAGCGACCCGGACCCATGATGAGAAAGCAAAATAATGAAAGCAAACTTGGCCAGCCCGATCTGGCGCCTCGTCGTATTGGTCGAAAAAGACCCGAAGGGATAAGGACAACGGTCTAGGGAATAAAACAAAAGAAACTATCTCGAAAACGCCAAGAAAAGTTAAAAAGCAAGAAAAGAGGTTTGCAATATCAGGAGCACACAAGACAGAGGAGGGGTCTACGAAAAGCGAGAAGAAATTGAAAGGGAGTGGGAAAGATGACGCGAAGCGAGAGTCATCATTATGTCGCCCAGGCGTATGGCGGCGATCGAAGCCTTAACTAGCTTGGCCCCGGGCGGACACGTGGAAATTGCATCCGATACGGCGTTGCAACCGCGCTTGCCTTGCGTCGTACACAAGGGCTGGGGAGACGGTGATAGGGTTTGAAAAAGAATGGGCTCGCTGTTGTCGCTAAGCCGAATGAGAGGCGGCATGCCGTTGAAGCATTCGGGCCTTTAGAGCGCTGACCCATGATGAGGCCCGATATCCGTAGAGCATGCCCATTGAAGCACATTCGAGGGCCTTTAGCGCCATCGAGAATGAAAGGCCCAATCGCTCGATCCAAAAAGGTCGATTATGGGTGGTCGAAAACCCGTGTTAAATCAGAAGCCAAATCCCATAGATAAGGGAAATAGAATAATCGATAATATATTATCACGCAAATCTGACTAAATCTCACTAATAAGGAAATAAGATAATTCACGAGATAGCGATCATCCTGCCCGGATCAAAAAGCAGGATCCCATCAGCGAGAAAGAAGGATAATTCTAAATAAACTGCTCTTTCAATATCAAATCTGATACCAATAATAGCAAGAAATATCGAGTCAAATGGGAAGAGAATCCTAATCATCTAGCTTCGGAAAACAAATACTATAAATACCAAAGCCACCCCACATCGGTGAAAGTACGCGAATACCGCGGCGCGTTTCTTGCTCACAGCAGTTTCTGCTGCTCTCAGAAAGAATCTGACCCAGACATCGGAGCGGCCACGGGGCGAAGCCCTCAGACCACTAGCTGCTTGTTTTTTGCGAGAGGAGAGCCGGCGTGGCGCCCGCAGATCAGCACCAGCGGCAATCCCTGCCGGGCCCGACAGTCAAGAGCCTGCGGACCCGGCCATCGCGGTCAGGTCGACCCAACTACTGATACGGCTCCAGCCGTCGGTTGAAAAAAAGCATCATCAAAACATAATGAGAAGGGGCATGACGAGGAAGATAACCTGCTTCATTTTTTTATCGAGAAAGACACTCTTCATCTCACCACCAAGGAAACCACTCTAGTTAACTCAAAAAAGATAACGAACTATAAAAGTGAGGCTAGAACATGAGACTTCAATCACTTTGGTGTTAATCATGGCTTCTGTGGTACTGACAAAAAATTTTTAGCTTGGACATTTGAAAAAATTTAAAAGTTATAGAAATTAACATCAAAATTTTCCTTTGCTTAAGCAAAGATTTTATTGAATTAAAAAAAAAGGCCAATGCAAAGTAGTGTACATGGGATGAAAAACAAAGCAAAATTGAAAGAATAAAAAAGAAATAGGCATAAAAAAGAAAAACATCTATGAGACTAAAAGCAGAGACCTATCATCAATCTTGAAAGTGAATGATGTCAAAAATACATTAATTTACACACATTTGTTTATTAAATAACATCCACTTTCTAAATCGTGCCCATTCCTATAATTAAAATACATTATCTTTTTTTTCTTTGTACCACAACTTCTGTGCTCAAATAATCACTCTTCATAAATTACAGTAATAACAAAGCCACTTAGGCACACCCCCACTATGATGACTTATCATAAGCTAATCTATCATTATTGTTCAGGTATATGATTGTGTGCTTCTTTGCATAAATGCTCAAAATACTCTTTTTCTATCCTTATTCAATGCCATATGATTATGACTAAAATATGATAAGAACAAATCAGTGACAAGCTCACTATGATCAATACACCCGATATCAAGACAAAGACTAAGTGAGGGTAGCTATAATAAATAATCAAATATTTAGAATTTTCTAAGTCATTAGCATCTTGTGCTTATGTGCGACTGCCCAAGTCACAGTCCCAAACCCCACGTCTCTAGTACTCTATATGCCCCCCTCCATCTCTCTGCCAAAATTGAAATTTTGATATGGCAAGTGGGGGGTTAGCATTAGCAACAAGCAGGTGGTTATGAGAGACTATGCCACTGGCTATCTCAAAGAGTAAGACATGTATGTCACTTCCACCATTCTTGTATTATGCACCCCTAAATTATACCATAATAGTTTATTACAGTTTAGAGTTATAATAAAAGCAAAACTTGTATTTTTTCGAAATTTAAGTGCTAAGAGTGAAAATTGATAAACCCGGAATTTATCCAAGAGTCAAGGGTATAATGGTCAATTACAAAATAATGACTCAAAAGGCATTATGTAAGAAGATTATATGCTATTATGGAATAATCATAAGTGATTTGCAAATAGAATGAATTTGAGGACTAAATAACAAAAGGGAAAAACTTAAGCCAAAAATGAGATTTTTGCAAACATGGCCCTTACAACAAAAAGAGATAAGACCACATTTTGTCTCATAGAACAAGGGGTTTTGACTTAAGGGAGAGCTGGGGCCTGGAGTTTGGAGAAGAGAAGCGAGAAGAAAGGGAGAAAAAAGGAAGAAGGAAGAAAAGGAAGAAGGAAGAAAAAGAAGAGAAAAGCTAAAAAGGAAAACTTTGAAGCTTTAAGGTTAGGAAAATCCTAACTTCCTCCATCTATGGGTATATTTTGATTTAGGGTTTGAAGTTTGGTTAAGGTTTAGGATTTTCTTCTTCTATTTTATGTTTATTTGTGTTGTGCTTTTGTTTTGGATCCTCAATGAAGGAGTTTGGTGTGAAAAAATGAGAAGAAAGGAAGAAAAGAAAAGAAAAAAGAAAAGAAAAAAAAGGAAGATAAAAGCTAAAAGAAAGCTTTGAAGCTTTAAGGTTAGGAAAAATCTAACTTCCTCCATCTATGGGTATATTTGATTTAGAGTTTGAGCGGGTAAGTTGGGTTTGGGATTTCCTTCTTCTATTTTTGTGTTTTTTTGTGTTGTGCTTTTGTTTTGAATCCTCAATGAAGGAGTTTGGTGTGAAAAAATGAGTTAGGGTTCGTATGAGTCAAAGGTGTTGTCCTTTTTTTTTCCAACCCTTGCTCTTTGTCTGGCCATAACTTGGCCATTAGACCTCCAAATTGAGTGATTTCAAATTTTTGTGTAATCTAGACTTCTGGGAGAACAACTTTCATGAAGAAAAGTGACTGCAAAATTATTACTGTTGGGGTGTCATTTGCTAAGGACCATTTTATTAGTAAAAATGAATATGATAGAATTAAGGAAGTAATTGTCAAAATTTCCGAACCTATTTTCTTGTATTGGCCATAACTTGGCCTCATGACCTCCAAATTGGATGATTCTAGTTGGGGAAGAACCTTAAGAGGTAGACCTACAAAAATCTAGAGGGCACTAAGAAGAAATTCTGACCCTAAGTCCTCTTTTTTTATACTAAAGTGAAGATACGGGTTTTTATTTTCTTATATGGGTAGGTTACGTATTTGGCCATAAGTTAAGTATAATGATCCAAATGAGATGATTCCAATTTTTAGCGAAAAATAGACTCATAGAATTACTACTTTCATAAATAATTTTGGGTAAAATATGTCTCTTTTGTTCCTAGAAAATTGTGCAAATGAAGGTAAAAAATCTATTTCTGGGTGGGAAGAACATTTCTCATAATTTGACCTCTTTAGCAAAAATGCATTGTTAATGCATGATAGTTATATTTGAACATGTTAATATGTATGAAGAAATTAGATTCATAAAAATTGACTTGGAAAATAATATGAATGAGGTTAAACCTCTGTAAAATGTTCTGAATCACATATAATTGTATGCTTGCTTAAGATCGGATAGTGAATAAATAGGGACTAGTGCTACGACACTCCTAATTAGTGCTTCGGTAGTCCCAATTAGTGCTATGATACTCCTGTTCAGTGCTATGACACTCCTGTTTAATGCTTTGGCACTCCTGTACTGTATTGTACCTACGGGTACCTACTATACCGTGTACCTATTATTCATTCTTACTGGTCTATGCATCAGCATACTTCTATACCATACTATAGTGTACCCTTTGGTTCCTTCTGTTCCGAACTGTATGATATGTACTTCTACAAGAGAGATGAATATGAATATATATATATATTGCATGCTTGTTTACTATATTTGAGAATAGTTATAAGTGGTTTTGTTTTTATGTATTTTCCTTACTAAGCTATAAGCTTAAAATGGGTGTTTAATCCATGTGAGTCTTTGAAAAAAGTTCTCAGATATCTGCAGTCTTTAGGCTAGGAGCCCCCTTTGTAGGACATTGCGCAATAGAAGTGGTTGTGTAATTTATTTATTTTGTTATAGTGAAACTTGTATTGATACAAGTTTTTTTTTTTCTTTTTTTTGAGACTCAAGCATATGTACATGACTTTTTAAATACTATTATGGTGGTAGTTTTACTTGGTTATATATTTTGTAGTCTTGAATTTTTATAATTCAGACTTTTGAAGTATGATTATGTTATTTTTTACTTTTTGCTTGAGTTGTTCTTAATTATTTTCCAAAGGCAAGTTTACAGGTCTCAGCATTGTGTGGCATCCCTTCACTTGCTATAGTTAAGGCGTAGGGGCGTTATAATTACCCTCAGGATGACCCAAGGGTAGTAATCATCATAGTAATTCCCTTTCGTTTCTCCACTCTAGCTAGACCCCAAAGGCCTTGCTCTTCTTCAAAAGTCTCTTCTTCATGTTGGGGGTAGCATATTTCATTAGATGGGGAAGGGGTTTGTCATAGGTTTGGTGAAATATCATACCATATCATAAGGTGTTGGATCATATTCTTCAAATTTTGGCTCATTGTACCCTAACTTATTGTAAGATATTGTGATTTGGGGGTGAAAAGGACCATAAAAAACGTCGAGGCAGAAGCTAAAAATGACTAGCCCGAGTCATAAAGAGCGGGATCATAGCCCAAACAAAGGATCGTATAGAGATTCATAGCAAGTAAGTTAAGGCATGGTGGTGACTTGGATGTTGTATTTTAATTTTGGATTAGTATTAATCAATTATTAAGATTTGTTTATTGGATTATTAAGCTAATATCAATTATGTAATATTATTATATTATGTAACTGATAAAGCACTTGACCCAGTGTACGTAAGCGGCGTATTGATGGTCGTGTACGTAGCTGACGTATTGATAGTCTATGATGGGTTGGACTATCCATGAGTACCTATTTATGAGAGGTCCACACACTCTCATCGATATGAGCCTCTCGACCCATCCGGTAAATTGGGATTTTCATTTGGCATATCGAATGAAAGCGATCATCTCTCTCTCTCTCTCAGTTTTCAACAGCAGTCACTTTCTAGAGAAACTATGGATCCTACTTTGGTGCCAGGTACATGGTTTGAGTCTCAATTTCAGATATGTGTGTATGAACATGCTATATTGCGTATCTACATAAGTTTTTTTCTATCAATTGGTATCAAAGCCAAATCAGATAACGAATTATGGTTGTTCATCTATATGAACCCTAATAATTTGTGATTGAAGAACTACTTGTTTTTATGTGAAATTTTTTCCACTTTTAGGGTTTTGTTAATCTCATATAGTCTCTATTTTGGATATGTTCGGAATCAAAAAGGTTTGGGATTATATTGTTCATATTTATACTTTATTTTTGTCAAGTGCTAAAAAAAAAAAAGAAAAAGAAAAAAAAGAAGATGTCTTTGGAAAACATACGAGTGGACATGAAGAAACCCTGTTGTTTTTTCCTTCGATCTACACGATACGGGTGATATTTCGGTAAATTTACAAATCTTAAATCATATCATCGAAAATGGTGGAGAAATGAGGAGTTCGAAAGCAGGCAAGGGGAGATGAAATCGAGTTTGGTTCTTTGTACTCTCGATTTACGGGCCCAAAATATTTTTGGTTAAGTGATGTATTTGTGGATTATGCAATTGTATATTGATATGTACCGGCTTAACTATGATATTATTTTTCATAATTATGATCTTGCCTATCGTGAGCATAATTATGCAAAACATTAATAGGGTAAATAATTTAAATTCTTTTAGAATTTTAGTGAATTCATATGAATGTTTACTAAAAATAATTATACCATATCGTTATGTTGTTATTAGTGTAATTTGTTATTAATGCGTTGTACTATTTGTTCTAAACATGTCAAATTATGTTTAGTACCACTATCGGTATTAAATTTTGGTGACATGAGATCATGTACATTGTATACTATATTTCTTTTTATTGTGATTCGTGACCCTTAGGCAGGATCATGATAAATAAGAAATCTGTTTAATAGGCATGTTTGGTTGTACGTAAGGAATCGTTTATTTGTGACCGCATGGTAATATTATGTTACATGCATATTAAATGTTTCCCTTTCTACTCTGGTGCCAACCTCATTGCCTATGCAATTGACTTCTGTCAAAACTCTGAATGGGCTGAAATGGAAAAGGTCCCATATGCTTCCGCTGTTGGAAGCCTGATGTATGCTCAAGTTTGTACTCGTCTCGATATTGCATTTGTTGTTAATGCTTTAGGGAGATACTGAGCGTCGAGGTTTGAATCATTGAAGAAGCCGTGAAAAAGGTCATGGTACTTACAAGGTACCAGGACTATATGTTGACCTATAAAGTCACGATCAGCTTGTCGCGGCTATTACGATTACGATTTGGCGGGTTGCCGGATGACCAGAAAATCTATACGGTTTATTTTTATGATGGCGGAGGCGTTTCTTGGAAAAGTGTTAAACGAGCACTATGGCTATGACTATGGGCGAGTATGTCACTTGTTATGAGGCTACTTGTCCAAGCCCAGTGGCTAAAGAAAGTGATTTTGGCTTTTCATGTGTTGAGAGCATATCAAGCCCTTTTGTTATATATTGTGACAATACAGCTGCTGTACATTTCTCTCAAAACAACAGGAGTGCTACTCGCTCAAAGCACTTTGATATAAAATACCTGTTTGTCGGAGAGAAAGTTCAGGAATTTCAGACTAGGATTGAATATACTGCTACAGGACATATGTTAGCAGATCCACTAACAAAAGGCTAACCTATAGGAGTTTATCAACGTCATGTAACTCATATGGGTTTGGTTAAGTCTTTTGATATTTTGGGTTAGTGGGAGTTTGAATTTATGCATTTATTTGCTTTGTAATTGTTTGAGATATGTATTGAATGACATGTCAATAATATCATCATATATCTGACAACATCATCGAGATGCTTTGACCATTTGTTTGAGAAATGCATATTTTGTTTTATTCACTCATGCAGTTCTCTATTCATAATCTCTTTACATGAAATATGAGTTTGTTGATGTGTATGACATTTTTTCCCTATCGGATAAGATGTTCTGCACGTTGAAGGCTTTATATATATATTCATAATCTCTTTACATGAAATATGAGAGTTTATTAAGTCTGTAAGCTATTTTTCCCTAACTCCGGATAAGATGTTACAGTTGAAGGCTATATATATATATATATATATATTTTATTATTGGTTGTTATGTGCTTTGGTCATAGTGATATTTTATCATAGTTATAATAATCCTTATTCTAATAATTGACTAATGCTATCAGTGGGAGAATGTTGTATTTTAATTTTGTGGATTGGTATTAATCAATTATTAAGATTTGTTTATTAGTTATTAAATGTATCGATTATGTAATATTATTATATTAAGTATGATATAATAACGACCCGATTAATACGTAACTAATGTATTGATAGTCATTAATACGTAGCGGCGTGTTGATAGTCGTGTACGTAAGCGGCGTATTGATAGTTTATGATGGTGAATGTCATGATACTGTTATGAGTGCACCTCTCATCTGATATGAACTCTCGACTACGTCAGGTAGAGATTAGGTTTCATTTGGCATATCGGATAGAAGCGGTCATCTCCTCTCTCTCTCTCTCGATTTTTAATGGCCGGTGCTTTGCGGAGAAGCTATGGATCTACTTTGGTTCCCGAAGCGGCGTGGTTTGAGTCGATTTCAGATACGTGTGTATGAACATGCTATATTGCGTATCTACATAAGTTTTTTTCTATCAACAGAATCATAACTACCACCGTAAGGGATTGGGAGGTAGACACCAAGCTCAGCCTCATAATAATTGGATCCAAAGTAAGCCATCATAGATCAGTAGCTCTATTCTCTATCTTGTACTTGCCTCTCGAGAGTCCAAGTAGAAGCCAAGCTGAAATCTTTAAGGATAACTCTTTCGAGGGGAATTAATAGATATATCAAATAAAATGGAAATAAAACAAATCACTCTACGCACTACCAGGAAGAATAGAAGACACATTCATGTCAACAAGAATATTATCTGTAAATATTCTTCTAGTTGTAGAAAACCTAATTATATTAGCAAACTATAAATAAAATGAATCTAATTTTCAAGCAAAATCAAAGATACAAAAGAAAGGAGTGACGTTGTCGGCTAACTTGGGATCTTAAATCTTTTTGCAGAGAAGAGAATCAATCAAGGAACTGAGTCTTCAGATCTTGGAATCAAAGGAAAGGGCTTGCTGACAAATAGAATGTTCTTCAAGCGACTACTTCCCAGCAACGCTACACATTTGCACCTGTACATACTCTGCATCTTCTTGTACTCTACCCACATCACCGACTCCGTCATGTTCTACTTTGATCTTCTCCAAGTCCAGTAGTAATCTACTCTTATCTTCTCCATCTCCCGCTTCGGGAATCCACCTCTACAGAGACGAAGTTCAGATGGTCCAGGTTAAGGTTCGAGATGGAAGGGCAAAGGCTTCAACCTCGGGACTCCATTCTCTGGTCAAGGAAAGGCTAGCATTTAGGGAGGCCGGGTAGAAGCCTTGAGGGAGAGGTTGAGGGGGAGAGGAGCCATTGGATGGATCATTGTGGTTTGGTAGTAGGATGAAAGTTAAGGGTTAGGGTCTTGGAGAGTGAAGCAATGGAGGTATCTTGTCTCCTGTGGGTATCGGATAGGGTATCGGGCAATACATATGGGTTTGAATGTGGGAGTATTGATTATTTTCATTACAAAACTTAAAAAACATCATAGATTCGGGATGTATAAATTTCAAGGATAGACAGGGACGTTTTTTTCACAAGCGTCATAAATAAAACATCATTGATTTAAATTTTTGTAGTAGTGAACTCATCTAAACAAAATGATTGTAAATAAAAAAAAATAACAATGAAGTGATTAAAGTGGCATGTGGTTAAAGGTGCATTTCTTGATAATAGTCACCAATGCGCCAAAATTATCAATTCGAGGATTTAAAATTAAATTTAAATTAACTTTGTTAAATTGAATAATCTTAATATTCACTTTAAAGTTTCACTCGAATGGTAAAAGATGAATAAATGGTTCAATTAGTAAAAGATGGATAAATGGGATGTTTCGGCTTGAATTTTTATAAAAACATAATACTAAATGATAAAATCTTTGTCGCTGTAACGAAAAATTAGAGTATAGATATTTCAACGAGTATTCGTTCAACTTGATATTGAGAAACAGTCACCCTTGTCTGCAGTCGATACATGGAAATTAGAATTTGAAAGAGGAAAAAAAAATGAGGTATTTTTTCTATTCATAAATAATTGTATCATTTCTAGCCTTCTCAAATTCACTTCTTACGTTTTCTTATATTAAATATAATAAAAATAAATAAACTTTTAAAAAAAATTATAAGATGGACGAAATTAAGTATCTAATTGACTTAGTAAAGTGGCATGTGCTTAACTGTCCATTTCTTGATAATGGTCCCTTTTTTTATTACTCTTGATAATGGTCATTGATGTTCCTGATTCATCAATTCGAGGATTTAAAATAAAAATTAATTTTATTAAATAATCTTGATATTCAAATTAAAAATAATCATAGTTGCAAAGATTTTGGTTGAAGGACTTTTTTTGACATTCAAACTTTTTCGCCCCATAATACATATTCAAATTATATATTCCACTTTGCTTATTTTAGTAAATCAATGGTTGTTATTTGTGCATATTCCATACATTTGGTAATTCAGTATTTTATTGAATAAGAATAAATTCATGCGACTCAATCAGTGGCATAGCCAGAAGAAAATGAGGGTGAAAGGGGCATACTTAAGTTCACTGGTGGGGGGCAACAAGAATAATATGTATTCTTATATATTCTTGGAGTTGCATGATATATTCTAATTCAATAAATTATGAATTTATTCTTATGCGCTCCAACATTTTAATTTTATGTATAAAAACAATTATTTATACTACAAAAAATTCAATATACTTAAAGCACATAAGTAGTGATGGACCCAAAAAATATAGTCAAGGGTCAAAATATTTTCAGGAATGACATTATATTATAATGGTTAAGTATTTTGTTTATAACCTCTAGATCAAGGGACCATTCCCATTGAAAGCAATTTTCCAAAATTTGGGGAGGCATGTACCTCGCACATAAGTATTTTAAATTTCAAAATTCATAAATTGAAATTTATAAGTATATCAAACACAAAGAAAATATAAAAATTTTAAAGTTTTTTACGGAACACTATAATTTATGAATTCTTCACAAAATCATCAGAATTTATGAAATTTTCATTAAAAACTAAAAATAGTAAGTTTCAACCTTTGATTTTTACAAAAAAGAAAAAAATCAGTATAAAGATAAAATTCTCAAAATGTTCAAAGAGTAGACAATTTATGCCAAAGCTACTTTAATACCAACTGTAACATTAGAAATAATACAAACGTTTATTAAAACAAACGATATAAATGTGAAAAAGTTTGAAGGATCAAAAAATACCTCTATACATTGATATTCTTGTATAATCCGAAGTAGAGTTTTATAGAGTAGAATACTTCTAAAACCTTTCAATCTCGGTGTATAAAAGCGAAGAAGAATAAGCGACTTAAAGACTTCGGTGGTGTTTGTTTTTAACATCTTTGAATAAGCTTTTTTAGTTTAATCTTAATAGTATTTAATTGTATTAAGTATTAAGTTGTTTGTTTTTTAACGTGCCAAATAGTAGTAAGGATAGCAACGTGTGGTTATTTTGGGTTCTGTCAGCCTCGCTTTTACATGTTTAATTTAAATTTTAATCGGGTTTTAACGGGTTTGGGTTTATTTTCTCAATCGAGACGGGTTCGGGTATTGTTGATAACTGTAAAACCAAGAGAAAATTAGAAATTTTCAAAAAATGACAAATGTGAATAAAAATAATAAATTGTCGTAAGGGTTCGAGCTCAAGAATTCTCTACAGATACTCGGATGTGAAACGAGAAGCTATGTAGTTAAATTAGATAAAAGCGAATCACAGTGGCTTCGGATTTCGTCGAATACGAGACAAGCGGAGAGACCACCGATTTTACGGGTGATAAGTTCTTAGTGGCTGAAACGAGATTTTTACGAAAATATCGAAAGTCAGGAAATGGCTCGGGCTAAGTTCATTTAAAATAAAATGAACTGAAAAGAAATAAATTGTTTCGGTCTTGAACTCAGACTCAAATAAACAATATGAACTATGTCAAAAAATAATAATAATAGTACAGTCACGATTATATTTTAAAAATAATTTTTATTATTTTATTTTTTATACTTTAATATAAATAATAATTATTATTATAATGTTTTTTAATAATTTATAAAAAATTCATAATATTTTTATTTTTATGAAAAATATTGGTACAATATAATAAAAATAAAAAATCAAATATAAAAAATTAAAATTAAAAAATTAAAGCAATAAAATATAAACGGGGCGAGTTTGGGAATTTTCACATCTCCGCCCCGTCATGTTTAATTTTTAAATTAGACAAGTTTGGGGTGAGAAGAAAAATCACTTGAGTCGGATCGAGGATAGGGCTGAGCGTCAGCTAGTGTTGTGCGTCGCAATAGTATATATTCTTGTTTCTTCTTTCTTGTTAAGTAATGATTGAGTTTTTCTTATTTTTATAGAAAATGACTTTTTCTGAATAGAAAAAGCCAAATATTTTCACTTTTTCTATTTATAACTTTTTTTAAAAATTTAAGCGAAGTCGTGAAAATTTAAAAAAAATAAATACTTTTAATGTTGAAAGCTATTTAAAAAAGCTTCGACGTTAAATGTTCGAAAACAATAATATTGAAACATACTCTTTATAGAGGTTCTATCAATCAAAGATTATGTCAAAATTCAATCCTTAGGAATTATAGGCCAAGTTTAGAAGATCCTAAATAAAGCCTTTCAACTGGATGAAAATTTTAAAGAATTATACGCTCGTTCAACTTCCATTTAACATGAGATTGATATTGATGCACTATAAAAAATTTGGTTTCCTGCAGCCAAAGTTTTGAAGACCTGCCAAATTAGTCATTGATTATGATTTTCTATGATGATCTTTGACAATTGGTCGTTAATTTTAATCGATAGTCAAATTAAATATTTTACTTATTTACTATCAACAATTTTATTCATTGTTACCATTGTTTAATCGTGAATCTTGATTGAGGTCAAACCTTATGACTAGTTATTGATTGGTTGTAAAATGTATTATTATTTATGATAAATTTTATATTAGTCGTAGAAAATATTATAATCTACAAAAAAAACAAATATTGCAACTCGTCCTTGGAAGTTTGATACTTGTGAGAACTATTAATTTTAGTCGCAAAATATCTTATAATTGAGGACCACTTATTGATTGGTCATAGACAAATATATTATTTGTGATAAACCTTATGTTCAATATTTTAAAAAGCCAGTTGGAGCGAGCAGGAAAAGTTATCGGTTCACGGTTCGTGGTCGGACGGTGATCGAGTGGTGAGCATGGCGTCATAAATAAATAATTTATATATTATTAAAATTAAAAATAATTATAAAAATGGTAAATTTTTATAAAAATTTTAACAACATCTCCTCTATTTCTTAAGCATTTCTATAAAAAAATTTCTGCAATATAAATAACAAGATATCATATTTTTAATCTGATATAAAGTTAATTTCCATAATATAAATCAATATAATATTTATCATAACCTTATTATTCTAGCAATGAGAGGAAGTAATAAAGTATCAATGACCTAAGGAATTACAGTAACATCATTTTCATAATAAGTAATAATACAACTACTTTACATGGTTACTCAAAATATGAAATGTCAACATTAAGAGTTTTTTCATATTAATAAGTTCATGCATAAAAATATAAATACATGCTTTCATTCATTTTGGAAATTAGGATGTGAAAAGTCAAATTATGTATATGGAAAATTAAAGTTCTCCGAATCAACTCCTTCTAAGGCCACGCCACCATCATTCACATCTTCTACAAAAACAAGAATATGTATCAATAAAAATAATTTATAAAGGAAAATAAGTAATAACAACAATTTAAAATGGATAAGTTTATACATTCTGTAACCAATTTGGTAGTTGTTAAGCACACCCAACTTCTATAGGAAGAGACCCTTCCTCATACAAAAGATTTTCTACTTCTTCAAGATCTAGTTCTCCTTATTCATCCTCATCAATTATCCAAAATTTGGTTTCATCAATACATGCGTAATCAATAGGATCATAGCTTCTTTTCTTGTTATTAAACCTAAAAAAGAAAAACATGAAACTATTCATAACTATCCAAATAAAATTAGTATTCAAAATAACTAAGAAAATATTTATACCGATTTTTCAACCGTAAATTGTAATGAATGTATACAAGATCATTAAGTCTTTGATGTTCCAATATGTTCATCTTTTTAGTATGTATGCGTTCAAACACGTTCCAATTCTTTCACACCCAAAAGATGATGAAGTTTGACTCAGTATTTGAATTGCCAACTTTTGCAAATTTGGGGCACTATATTCATGTACCCTCCACCATTCATCTAGGTTTCAGTACACATAAGAATGAGAGAAAAAAATCATTAGTAAGTTTAAAAATATAACAATTTATACTTTAAAGTACATTAGTAAATATTGAAGTATAACTAGTTAAAAATAAGTTAAGAGATGAATTATCATTTACCAGGTTGTAATATTTTGTATGAAGAATAGGCAAGCTCTCTTCCAAAAACTTTCCCTCGCGTGGTCTAACAGCTTCCATTCATCACTTTGTTTTGCCTTTATTGTTTTTATCAATGACATCCATCATACCTCCAATAACTTCAGGCTTGTTACAAAAGTTTCCTTGATCATATTGGAAACATGGATTCAACCAATAAGCTGCTGAATGAATGTTATTGCAAAGTTGTTCATCCCAACGTTACTTTATGATATTTGTATAACGCTTGTATAGACTCTTGTTATGATTAAACAACTTCTTGATGCCCAAACGAGCCCTATACATGCCTTCATATACATATCTCATGGAAGGTCTCTCGTCACCATGTAATACATATAAGCGCACAAAAAGTGGGGCCATGAGTTTCACAATTATGAAACAATCATTCAAGCTTTTGTGATCAGATGATAGAAACCATGCGACCTACTTTTATTATACTTTGAATATCTGGGAGTCTATAAAAATTTGCTAGTCCTTAGAAGCTTGCAAATCATGTTTGTGATCATGAAGGCTTTTCAATGTAATGAATGTGGTAGCAAGCGGGGATTGCACCAAGTCGGGAGGGCTCTATCCATCCTTCTCTTTTTCTTAGCCAACTTAATAAAGCAACATGATTATACACAAAAACTGTCACCTTTGATGCACGTTTTGCAAGCTCAGCAATATGATCTAACTTACAAATATCCTTAAAGATCAAATTAAGGCAATGAGCTGCACAAGGTGACCAATTAATGTGTTTATATTTCTCATAAATCAATCTTCCTGCAGCCACATAATTTGCTGCATTATCAGTGACCATTTGAACCACATTGTTTGGACCAACCCATGTAATGATCTCGTCAAATAGTAAAAATTGATTGGTTGTATCTTTCACAATATCACGAAGCATCAACGGACTTCACAAATGATATTCCTTGAACTGATAAACCTTGAGACGATGAGTGTTCTTTAATACATTATGCGTCGATCATCACCCATTATTGTACACTTGACTTTTCTTGCGAAGCTTCACGATAAGAAGTCTGCGAAATAGTAGCGAACTTCCTTCTTTGCATCATTTAGAATATTAACTTCGTAGTTGATAGTAAGTCGGGACCCTTATATCACGGACCAGTAAAGATATAGCATCGACATTGGTTTGAAGTAGAAAGAATTCATAGCATTGGTAGGAATGCATGCATCATAAAAAAAATCTCCCAATAGCCATGTCTGCTCTCCAAACTGCTTCTTTCCGGCAAATGCATTCTTAATGAAAGGTTGAGCCCCTTGAGTAGTTCTTGGTGCAAAGTTCTTATCCATTGTTGTTTTTTTTATTTTTCCACTCATTTGCGGCCTTGTAGGATTTGGCATTTGTTGAACCTCTTCTTCACCTTGTTGGTCATCCCCTTCAAATTGTAATACATTGGGGCCATAAGGATTTTCAAACTCATAAGTTGCTTGAACTGATTTTTTGGATTTTACAATCTCTTGTAAGGAATTTTACATCCGATATTTAACATTGGGAGGAACTGACTTACAAGGTTCAATATCTCCCTTTACTCCAGCAAGATGTAGTTTCATTCGATGGATTCCCCCATCTTTAGTAACTTTTTTGCAATACAAACAAGTTAGAGTTTTTCTTCCATTTGAACACATTTCTTCATAAACATGCTACCATGTTGGGTCGGTCTTGCTTCTAATAGATTGTGAATTAGAGGTTGAATCTTGAGCACAGGTTGGAGTCCCAGTTGATTCCATTTTTCTATCAATTTGTAAAAAAAAAAAAAAAAATCATATATGCAACAATACAAGTCATCAATTTCCACAAGTTGAAAATCATGAAACGAATAAGCGAATAATAGATCAATACAAAGATACAAGTCATTAATTTTCTATAAATATTTCAATGTTTCTCCACATTACCTGAGGTAATATTTCCTCACAAAAGATCCATTACAAAATAAAGTTGTAAGAGCTGTTTTTAATTGTTTTTGATGGAAAACATTGTAGAACAACTTTTAGTTGTTCTTTAAAACTAACTATTTTAAAGATGGAGAACAAAAGAAAAACTCAAAAACACCAATAAATCCTATAAATTTATTCTTAGTCTGCCCTTCACTTGTCTTTTTGTGATTGAACTTGATAGATAAATAGATTAGATACCCTTGGACCTTGGCTAGCTCTCTTCCACATTTTAACTTTTATTTTCTTTCTTTCCCTAGTTACATACACTTACTTGATCTATAAAAGTTTCAACAAATTTCACAGTCCAATTCCTAGTAGGGTCTTGCCAATATGATTAATGACTTCGCTTAGATTCCTAGATCTCTCTTATATATAGTAATAATAATAGCTTTGAGTCTAACATCCATCCCCTCCTTATTGGTTGGGAAGTCTTTGTGACTCCCAACTTCTAGAATTATTGAATAACAACATAGGAGAGAAGCTTTGGAGGCTGGAGTTTTATTTAAAAAAGAAAAAAAAAAAAAATTAGTAATTTTCGAGATCCTTTAACAATGCAAAAGTTTATTTCATCTTTTCAATCATGAGAAACTCGACATGGTCCACTTCCTTTCAAATCAGGCATTTGTAATATGCTTACTTCATTGTCCAATAAATACATAAATAAATAAATAAGACACACAAGTAAATCCTGGCTAGTAATTATTAATTAATATGTAACACAAAATGCGAATAACAATCCTCACACTCTCCTATCCCTAGTAACATCTATGATCTATCATACCCATCAAACTAGATTCTAAAAAATTAGTAAATTGCTCAACATGTTATATGAACCGAACTTCACCACCTTCTTTCTCCCCCGATTGCAATTCTAACTTTTTTCTCGATTCTTTTCTTTTTGTGGTACCGACTTGGTTTCAGGTTCATGAAACTGACATACCCTTACTGCAGCTACCTTCTCCAAAGTTTCATTTCATCCGCGAGGCTAGTGAGAATTCGGGTATAATATCAATAATATCCATGAGTAAAGATGCATTCTAGTATAATAAATATCAATTCGAGAACAAGTACAAAATAATTGAAATACATACGAATCTTTGGATTTGGGTTAATGAAAAACTCTCTTGGTTTGTAATCTCACCGATAAAAATAAATATTTAGTTCGAATAAGTCTAGTCACAAATCTGATCAGAAGGGTGATGATCAAATCGTGATAAAAAATCTCTATGATCTGGGTTACAGGATGGGTATTGGCGTGATGGAGTTAAACGGAATAGTGCGAAGGTGGGCGAAATTTGTCAATCTGAAAATTGGTTCTTGAAAGGGATCAACTTGGAATGCGAAGAAAGGCAGCAAAACGACGTCGTTTCAATGTAAAAAAAATCAAAACGACGTCGTTTTAACTTAAAAAAACCACAACAACAAAAAATGGGAGCGAACCGCTCGATTTCTTCGAGTGACCAGTTCATCAGGTTCCGGAATTCGACCATCAGTTAAACGGTTCTCGCTCGGTCGCTTAACAAGCCGAGTTTTATAATGAGCAGGATCGGTTTTATGGCCGGTTGATGAGTGGGATGGAGTCGGCCGTCGGTCAGATCACGTTCAGACATTGCTTATGTTCATCTCAAAAAATTTATAATCTACGAAATATTTAATTGTGCCCAAATAATGATATTTTGTGATGGTGGTAAAATTGGTCTAAGATGTCTAATATCTCTGATCCACTCATTGGTTAGTCATAGATAGTATATTATATCACACGATGCACATTATGTTGGTTGCAAAAAGCGAGTATATTATAGTATAAATATTATTTCTCATTCCCAGTTTGATATTTTGTGAGGATCATAAAATATAGTCGGTAAAAAATGTCATATTATTTTGCTGCAGTTTTCAGTGCGATAAATCTTTATTATTTGTGATAAACTCTTTTATTGGTTTAAAAATGAAATAACTTTAATATGTGAAAATTTATAGTGAATCGCTTTTGAGAATTTTAATATTTTTGAGGATCTATAATTGTAGTTGCAAATGTCTAACAATTTGGGACCACAATTTTTGTAATTTTTTTCAAAATACACTTTCAACATGAGTTTAAACAATATTATATTATTTTCAAAAGTTACATTCTTAAAATGCATATTTCACATGGCTTTTTAATCTCAATATAAACAATTTTGTTAAAAATATTTATAAATTTAATACTATATATATTTTTAACTAATTATACATTTACATACATATAGAAAGATTAATCCCAATAATCTTTAAAATAATTTAATTTTTATGAACTTGTAAAGACATTTGGAACAATTAAAATCATCAAATTATTACGATAAAAATTATATACAATGTTAGATATTTTTAGTTAGACAACCATTTAAAAATTTTTTTTTTTATATAAGTCTATTTAAACACTTTTTAAAAGTGTCAGTATGGAAGCTTAACATTACTATCTTGCATTTTATTAATATTTTATATCTATATTTCCATGATTTAAGTGAAGATGTTAATGTTTTTATAATAGGATGATTAAAAGAATTAACTCCGCATTGTAGTAATCAGAAGACAACAGCGGATGTGTGGATGATGATTAGACTGAAGGGTGTAGGATTGAATAAATGAATGTTTTTATTAAAATAATCAAAGAGTTAATATTAAAATAATAATTTTTGGAGAAATTTTAATAACAAATATCATTAATTTTAGTATCTTAATATTTTATGAATTTAAATGTGTTTGGAATTAAAAATAAATTTTTATTCTATATTCCATTGGGAGAGTTAACATGGTCTCCAAAGTTATTTTTTTAATGGATCTTTTACTTTACAAGGATTTTTTATAAATCAAATATGGTATAAAATAATAAACAAATATATATAATATATTTATTAATCACTTATAATAATAAACAAATATACAAAAAAGTAAAGTATATATGTTTTTAGTTTTTTAAAAGGAAACTTAAAAGACAATGAGAATTAGTCAAGTATGGTATGAAAATATCAATAAATAATTTTATTACTTTTTAATTATTTATAGTATATATTTTAATATTAATAGTATTAGGATTAAGGACTGAAAATAAAAAAATTGCTTAATTAATAATACTAGAATTATAAAACTATCTAATATATATATAATTATTTATTAACTATTTACCATTTATATTATAACTAAGATAATTTTAATATGTTATTTTTAATAGTATAAATACAAAATATAAAATATCTTTGTTTTATTTTTTTATAGGATAATCATTTTACTTTACAAAAATAAATTAGAATAATATATATATATATATATATATATATATATATATATATATATATATATACTATATATATATATATATAATTCGTTTTAATTATTAAGGTAAAAATGTTACCCTGCACATTTAACTTGTCATATAAAATATTAATAGAAATAGAATATATTGATTTAGTAATTATTTACATTATATTATAATATTATTATAAGATTAAAACTAAATAATAGTTTTACATTATTTCATTGGCTAAGAATTAGTAATCAAATAAGACATTTTCTCTATATTTAATATTTCATAACTTGGTATGATACACACTTTGTTCTTCTTCTCTACTCATTTACTGTAAGAGTCTAAACTCTAATCATTGTGTTCCATTGGAATTTGGAGACATCGATCATAGTGCTAATGGGATTAATGGGATTGTTCTACTGTCATCTCCTTGTTGCACCACTTCTTCTTCTTCATTAATCATATAAGATCTTGGTTTCAGATTCACACATGTTTTTTTTTTTTTTGGCTTTTGAGTAATCTCTTATTCATTTAAAAAGTTTTATTTTTAAGTTATGTGAGAAGATATGATATAGATTTCTTGAAATAACATGTATTTGTAATTTTGTAGGGATTAACTCAGTAATCAAGATATCTTGTTTTTCCATTCACTATTCGATTATTGTTGTGAAAACTGAGAGAAGCTTCGGGATGGATTGTGTCGACTCGCGAATTACTACCTTAGGTCATCGGCGCACCTAAGCCTTGTTATAACGGTGCAAATACTTGTGGATGCAGTTTGCTGGCACCATCTTAATCGTCCATTTTCTGGGATCATTCATCCATATTTAAGTTGAAAATATGTGAATATTACACTAAAACAGTCTATAAGAGTTTAATCACCACTCTCTTAACATTATTACATACCCGACTATATTGACAATAGTCCAAAAATAATTTAATTACAATTCTTTTACACAAATACATGCAATAACTAGTTTGTTCCAAGCACTTTTTTAAAAAATGATTTATCAAAGTCACATGTCGGCCTTCTTCACAATCACGACCTCGTGGCATTAATCCCATTTGTTTACTACACACAGTGTTGTAAAACTTGGGAAAATTTTGAAATTTTATGAAAAATTGCAAAACGGTAAATTGCCGCTAATGTACAAGTTGCAAAACTGGAATTTTTCTAGATCTCGGATGACGAAACGAACCTCACCATTGGATTCATCTCTCAAAATCTAGTTACCCAAACGAATTTCGTTGAAATCTGAAACATTCATATTTTCACAATTTTCGAGGCATCGGGTATTTGGTGGACCCCAAAAATGAGATTTTTAAGAAAAAAAATCTTGAAAGTGAAAAATAAATTAAGTAAATTTGTTTAAAATAAAATTGGACAGCAGACAATAAGTTAACTGGGTAGAAACGGACCGAATGAGTAATGGACACATGGCACGATGTGGCCCATGTCTCCAAACTTAAGAATTAAGTTAGACAAGAGGATATTTTGGGGGAAAATGTCACATTTTCCTGCTGTTAAACCGTAGAGAGAGGAGAAGAGAGAGTAGAGAGAGAAGCTCCAACTTCTCTCTACGATCTGAGACTTCCGGATTTGCTCGGTTTCGTCGGTACGGGGCTTAAGTTCATACGTACTTGAGCTACACGTGAGTATCGGAAACAAAGGATTTCACCAAAGATTCACACGAAAAGTTCAGGAGATCGTGGGTTTCGGGTCTCCGGGACTTCTGAAAGCTTTGTCTTCGCTCTAAGAAGTAAGGATTCTTCCTACTTTTGTTTATTTTCATTCTAGGAGATGTTTGGTTAAGTTTTAATGCCCTAAAGTGTTTTGGCCATTTCCCCTAAGGGGCTGTTTAGTAAAATAATGGGTTATGGGAATAGTGTCATGTTTAACTTATTTTCAGTTAGAAAAATAGAAGAAATTTTGACTAGTATCCTTCAAAATTGTAGCTCTATCTGAGAACTTGATGTTAAGCTTTTGAATCACCCATATTGGACGTCTATAACCATGGTCGGATTTTAGGAATTTGCCAGCGTTGGCCGAACCTGCGTCCCAAATTTTTGGACTAATTTTTTAGGTTGGAAAAGTGAGAATTTGTGTAAAACCCAACTTTGATTGAATGTTATAATAGTAATTTTAGGAACTTATTAGAGGTCGATGATAGAAACGAGGGTAGATTAGAATTTAAAAAACACTTTCGGACGATCATATAAAGTGGAATTTTAGGAGGTAACTTAGGGTGCCCTGAGGAATAGTGATTTTCTTATTATATCTGGATGGAGGGGTTTGCAAGCAATTTTAAGAAATTTCAGTTCTATGACTTTGGTGATATTTAGAAAGTGGAGATTTGGTGAATAGTAATTTCGGGTGAAGTCGGGCATGCAGTGCAGTGGGCGAAAAGCTCTGTCCGGAAATAATCACTTAGAGTCTCGCGAGCTGAAAGCGAATTGAAACGAGTCCCGTTGGATAGTTTTAAAACGTCCGACGTAGTGGGATATTAATGTACGTTGTTGTGGGTTTAGTTTTAATAATTTTAAATCCGATTTGGGTGATTTGCAGAAACCTGGAATCCAATGTGTGAAGGATTTACAATTAAAATATTACATTGGTCAATTTGGGGTTGAGCGACTATAGAATATTTTTGACATTTAATCGGTATAAAAGCAGTATAAGGTGAAACTGAGATAAAATCTGCTATAAGGGAGATATTTTCTTGTGAGAGCCAATTAAAACCTTTCTTAATGGCTAAGTTATGATTAAAATATCATGAGAATGGACCAATGAGATTCTTGGGCACA
>JAEQBH010007103.1:0-104851 GCA_016808115.1 Tetrastigma voinierianum
TGGCTATTCAAGATATTTTCAAATTGAAATTGCTGTCGAAGACCAGGAAAAGACAACCTTCACATGTCCATATGGCACATATGCATATAGGAGAATGCCCTTTGGCCTGTGTAATGCCCGTGCCACATTTCAGCGATATATGCTTAATATCTTCAGCGATTTGGTAGAGCGCATTATGGAGGCTTACATGGATGACATTACAGTCTATGGAGGGAGCTTTGAAGAATGCCTAATCAACCTAAAAACTGTCCTGCATAGGTGTATAGAGAAAAACTTGGTATTGAACTGGGAAAAATGCCATTTTATGGTTGATTAGTGCTCAAAAAGTGCTATTTTGAACCCTATTTATTATAGGTTTTTTGAAAGTGGACTTTTTTGCGTACTACTAGGCGTATTTAACCCAAATTGCACACATTAAGGTCACTACTATTCTAACGATCGCATTTGTGTCATTTTAGTTTTTGCAAGCTACGGCGCCAAAATTGTCTAGCCGATCCAAGTTAACGTTGAATTTAGTCAAACTCACACTGCAGATATTAGAGACCCAGTGCAAGAGCCAGAAATGTAAGGAAAAGAGATACAAAGTAGAAGAAAGGGTAGCAGCTGGAATTTTGGTAGATTGGCGAATTTTCGCACCTGGGCTGCATTTCGCGCAGTTGGAGAAATTTCGCAGCCTGCGAAAGTTCGTAGCTCGCGAAATTCGTGCCGCACTCCATCATCCTAATAAATTTCCTTCCTATTGCCACTGTTCATCCTGGAGCACTGTTCATGTCTCTTGCACTATTCACCATCCTGCTTTTTGACGTTTTGACTCATTTTGTTCCCTTTTTGGTTTTCTTCCCATTTTATCCCTTGTAATAGCTTTTGATTTTGGTTCTTTTTGTAATTTTGCTTGGCTGGGGCAATATATAAGCTCCTATGCACTGTAACCAAAGAGAACTTTTACTCATTAATAAAATAGGTGGGAACCTTTCAGCAGTTCCCATTTATTTTCTTTTTCCTCCACTTTCTCTCATTTTCTCTCCCTTTCTTGGTTTCCAAACACCCTCCGAGGATGACAACTCTGGAGATATTTGAAGCCCTTTTCTCCTCAAGTGAAGGTCACTAGGCATGGATCATAAGGCTGTGAGGGTTTCATAAGTTCTTCTACGTAGGTACTTAACGGCGCTTTGAAGTTCTTCTAACTTTGGTGGCTTTAACCTTCGAATCTCCTTGAATGGCTAGTATTTGGTAAGCTTAGGGTTCAGTGGATGCTTATTGCTAGATCCACCGAGATTCATTAGTTACCCTTCTACGACCCATTGGAAGCGTGAGTCAAGGAGACTTATTTTTTCATCACAGGACTACCATC
This sequence comes from Tetrastigma voinierianum, assembly GCA_016808115.1. NCBI lineage: Eukaryota > Viridiplantae > Streptophyta > Magnoliopsida > Vitales > Vitaceae > Tetrastigma > Tetrastigma voinierianum. Next base: position 1,352 of record JAEQBH010007103.1, read on the forward strand.
GTCAAGAACACCATTTTTCAAAAGGATAATTATCTTGGGTTAGGTTTTGTAGCTAAATGAAGATCCGGTTCGGGAAATGACTATAGGTCATCCTCCCCAACGTGAGGAAATGACCTTGGAAACCCTCAGTTGCCCTAGGATCCTAAGCCCAATATACTGATACTTCAAGGAGATCTCTTTTATTATTTTTCTTATTTTTCTTCAGTTTATTTTCAGTTTCCAACCATCCAACTCCCCTGTTTTTACAAAATCCCATAATCCAAATTGAAATTCACCATTTTTGAACCTCACTGTAAATCATTTGTGCGAAGAAAACTCATCCTCGTGTTTCCGACTTAGAGATTTATATCAAGTAAAGAGTTTCATACTGCTAAAGAGGGGGAATTTAGGTTATAAATTTTGTTGACTCCGCAACACCTATTGTGGCACGAATCAATGGTTATCCAGGGAATTGTGTTGGGGCATATTATTCCAGAAAATGGGATCGAAGTTGACAAGGCAAAAATTGACTTGATTTCCAAAATGCCCTCGCCCACAAATGTCAAGACCGGTGGAGACAATTCTGGGGTCATGCAGTTTCATAGGAGGTTCATCATGGACTTCCTCAAAATTGCCGCCTCTTACAAACTCGCCGGAAAAAGATGCCAATTCATGTGGGATGCGCATCGCCGTTTCATTTTTCTATATAGACTAAAACCCTCAAATTAACATAATTACAAGAGCCTTACACTCTCTTGCACCATGTCATTTTCGGATAATTTTTCTTGATAAAATAATTTTCCTTAATGTTCATGATTTAAAAAATAAGGGTTCGCCTATGACAATCGCAAGTGCACAAAGTCATACAAGTAGTAAAATCTGAATGTAAGTCCAGGTATCATTCCCACAAAGATTGATAGTGAATTAAAGATCAACTACCCCAACTACTAAAATTCCATACTATTTGGACTCAAAACTCATAATGAAGATTTTATCTAAACAACAAACATTAAAAATCCTATAATATTGAATAATGTCAAACTAAGCTTAAAACAAAGTAACTGAATAAAAATAAATTGCATATATAAAAATGGGTTAAATTAGCTTCCTATGAGAAACGAAACACGCTGAAATACAATGCAGTCACTAATCTCCAAAGCAGTCAAGACATTGCTCACGATATATGGATCTGGTTATTATCGCGCCACAACAGCTTCAGCTTAAAATCAACAAAATTTATATACACACCTGGGGTGCCTCCTACTTCACACGTCGTAGTCAAGCTACCGCAGTGAGGCGTCTAGGCCAACACCTGGGACGGGTTTTCATCCTAAAATGATCATAAGTGCAATGGTTGTAAGGCTCTCTATTTGACTTCTTGGATTTGCTTTAAAAACAAAGGAAGTAGGTTGAAAATTGTAAAAACTGAAAAATGAAGTGTGAAAAAGTTAACTTTGAAGATTTAGGTTACTAAATTTGGTGTTGTGGCAAACAAGCGTCCTCTGGTTTTTATCCTCAAGGCATGACAAGCAACCTATAGTCCCCGGCATAACCTATCTATGTTTAACTAGCAAACCTCACCCTTGAAATCAACTCCTATTTGAGTCAACACCTGTATCTGCATCTATGGCCCCTTTACTCGTTTCTGAAACCCTAGCATTTAAATATCATTTCGCAGGCTCAGAAAGACCCATTCAAAGAACTTACAAGCATCTAGCATTAAGTATACACTCGTATCCTAAAGCATGGAGAGTATTGGCCAAATTAATAACATTCAATGTTATTCAACCTATTCTGAGAAGATAAATAAGTAAACACAAGCATCTATGGCTTTTAATACAAGAGGACAGTTTCATGCATATGCCCCACCACTGCTTGGCCTTCCTCTTCAAAGAAAGGAGGCTTAGCCAAGCATCTGAGTTGTCATCCCTCGAGGGGTGTTTGGCACCGGAAAGTAAGAGAAAGAGGAGAGAGAAGAGAGGAAAACAAAACCTAATTAAAATAAAAGACTTTATTTACAAAAATGAAAACTTACCAAAAATTCTTCTCTCCCCCAAATTGTTCTCTCCCCCAAAAATTGTTCTCTTTGGTTACAAAACAAGAGGGGCTTATATAGGCCACCTTAAGGCATGAAAATACCAAAAACCCTACAAAATTGGCTAAGTTAAAGGACAAGAGAGTAATACACCAAGTTTGGAGTCGGTCGCATTAATTACAAACATGACGTATAGCATTACCGCTAGGGTCAAGAATTTCTCGCTAGCTAGCGAAATCACCATGTATAGCTTAAAATGTGGAAAATTCATTAGTATTGTAGTAATTTCGCTAGCTAGTGAAATTTCGCTAGCTTAGCGAAATTGTTGTGAGTAGCGAAATCAGTATTTTTCTCTAAAAATGGTGCCTAGCGAAACTGAGGTGGTCTAGCGAAATTTGGGAGATTTTCAAGGCGTTGCGAAATTTTCGCAATCCTAGCTGTACCCGCAACTCTAGCGAAAATTCCCCGCTTTTGTTGATCTTCACCCCGTCTTCATCGCATCCAATTTTCTTCTTCACTTTGCCTTAGTTTTCATTGATTCTCGGTTGGTTGATGACTGAACATTGGAATCAATCTTCATGATTCATCATTTGACTCGAAATTGAACTCCAAGAGTGCGCAAACACCTGCAAAACAACCAAAAATACCCTCTAAACGGCATAAGTGCTACTAAGAAGACTTGAACACTTCAATTGGTATAAATGACATGATTAATGCGCAAAAAGCACTCAAAAACCTATCTAATATGTGGTTCAAAATCGCACTCACATTAATCACACCCCAACCGAAACGTTAGTCCCTTAGCAATGCAAAACAAAAAGGAGATGCATGTAGTGATTTGCAAAAAGTTTATGATTCAAAAAGGGTTTATAAACATATTAACATTACTTTAAATTGAAAAATTGAAATCAAATTTGAAAACCGATATGAAAGAACCAAAACCATACAAGAACAATTTCAGGTCAATATTGGTTCCATGATTCTCAACTTGAATTTCCACCTAAGTCTAATGGTTCTTTAACTAACCAGATTAAGCCAATAAATTGCAAAATTTGTCCTCTTCCCCCCAACCTAGCACTGACATGGCCTTAAGCTGTTGAACAACCTAGATAAGGATAGTTACGCACCTCTTTCTTTATTCAACTACACTGTAGGATGCAATGCTTAAAATTTGACTTCACCAAAGTCCGTGTAATGGGGGTCCACCGATGACTCCCAACCAATCAAGGTTTAGGGCATCAAGCCAAAAGGATCAAAGACCACTAACTCTAAAGGCTTCACCCCGGACTCCAACTGACTTCGAAAATTGAGCACCTACAAATCGTTAGACTCTACCTATCCACCCATGTAACGAACACAAAATCGACAACTCCCAACCAATTAAGGCTTAGGGCATTGGGTTTCAAAGGCTTTCGCCATACACCCCTCGGACCGTGCTTGCTCTAAGGCAAAACTTCACGACTTTATTTTTCTTTTCTTCTTTCTTTTTCTTTTTTCTTTTGCTTTTTCTCTTTTTCCTTTGGAAGACAACATCGGGTCTTCAAGTATGGGTAACACAAACCTATCCTAGGTTGCCAACATGCTTAAGGCCAGCTATGAAGCGAAAGGAAGCGAACAAATTCACAGTCTATTGAAATAATCTGGAGTGCAGTGTGTAAATTAGCATAAGGGAGAAATTTCAAGTTGAGCGTCGAACCTAAGTGACCAAAATTGCTTCAAGCATGGAATTTGTTCTAACATGTAGGTGACAATCGCCGTCACTTCCCCAACATAAAGCAATTCAATCGCCCACTTGAAGCAATTCACCGTCCAATTGAAAAGAAAAAATATTTTACATACATGGTAAAGGCACAAACATGGTATGCAAAAAGTTTGTATATATATATATATATATATATATATATATATATATGTATATATATATATATATATACCATTGCTTTTGATAAGTAGCCAAAGTGGCTAAGAGCATGCATATCAAGCTAAACACAAAAATATCACGTCTACTACGGCTAATACATAAATCCTAATCAAAATTAGTAGGCATTGAAAAGCTAGTAACTATACAAAATCATAAAAAGAGACTCCAAATCCACCCACCGGCGTGGTGTGTGGCCTCGGGTCACGCCGCCGCAGCCTGCAGCTCATCCCAAAGAAGCCACGCACGCGCGGTCCTCTCTCCGATCGTGAACATGAGGAAGACCCGTGTGGGTCATAATCAGGTCGCATGGAATGGCACTAGGGCCAACCTCTGGGACCTTCGGGTCGCCTCGTATTAGGCCGTTTAGTGAACGTGATAGCATCCATCACTCCGCCTATCTCTCTCGGAAATGGGTAATGATGTACTCCCGACGGTGGTCAATGACGTGGCCAGAGTATCACCGCAAATTCGGCCGATGTAGTCCGGTGGAGGAGATGGAGGTGACATCCGGTGGAACCCGACCGCCATATCTCGCTCGTGGGCGTGGACATCAACCGCTGCGGCATCCTCGCTCCCACCCTGGGCACCTCCTCCGGGTCCCGTATCGTAGGTAAAAGATACTCTGCATAGTCATCACCCGCTCCACCGACATGACCAAGGCATCGAACCCTCATCTCAACTCGGGCTCCTCCGAATCCCATGCTCAAGAACATGCGTAGGAGTCTCTGCAGATAATTAGTGGAATTCTCCCGCCGTACTCAGTCCTTCCGATGGACCTTCTCCTCAAATCGCAATGGGAGGCTATCACTCACCAGGATCGAACTGGTACCTCCGAGATCCCAGAAAGCCTCCAGATGGCCCCCTCCCACATAATGTCGCAGAGGGAATGTCGGTACGCACAGTGGTCCACCAACAAAGATCCGAGGCGGAGCCGCTCCGATAAATACGGACCAAACAGAATGGGCCTCCGTTGCTCGAACCATCTCCCCCGTGAGAGGGTGGCCCACTGTAACCCCGCATTGTGCACTGGCGGTATGCAAGCCCAATGCCGTCGAAATGCCTGGCCAAGCCTAAGTACACCGGGTCGTCATCAATACCGAACCTAAGCTCAGGACCGGCCTCCTCCCTGATGTCATGGAGCCAGAACCGCAAGACTACTCCTGGATAATAATACCGCCGGAGTCATGAAAGGCAGGAGGAATACCCTCAATCAACCTCATAGACTCCTAGCATCTGGGGTCACCAACCGGACGTCGTAGCACGACCGATGGAACGGTGTCTCGCGAGCGAGAGTCGCACATTCCCTGAACGGGTTCCCTACGAGAACAATGGCCTCGAATCCCGAGGCAGGCGACAACTGAGGTGATGAAGTCGCCTCCGCAGCAGATGTGACTGGTGATGGTGGAGGCCGAGAAGATGATGACTCGCCTGGGCCCGATGTGCGGGCCCGCTTGGAGGGCCGGGCCCTCCTAACTCCCTCCTCCTGAAAGGCGTGATGGGGCCCGGCGTCCATCCGCGTCTAATAACGTCATCCCAAAGGCCTCCCGGCACGGCTCCTGGACTCCGACAGCCGGAACTAGACTCCGAGTCAGCCTCTCTCTCAGGCGTGCTGAATCTCACCCGAGGCCGAAGACGGGACCCACCCCGAGTACGAACCATACTGATATCGAAATAAAGTACTGGAAAAAGGCTCGACTCACTGTAAATGTAGCCAGGCTCCGTACGTCCGAACCGAGGCTCCTCTTCGGAGGTGACCAATCACCGCGTAACTCGACAACTAAGGCTCACCGGTCGCAACGAAACCGGGCCCCGGGATAGCCAAACAAGGCTCCGCAAAGACCAAATGCTAAGGCAAAGGCGTAAATACCAACCATGGGCGGCAAAATGGCTCAGCCGCGCCAAAGACCGCCGTAATGCCTGCGGCTCAGGCGCTGTGGTGCAGGCTCGCCGTGGCGCAGCGAGGATGAGATCAAGTACGTGCAAGGGCTAAGGTGCATGTGGCTGGCCAATAGGTGGCAAATAAACCGGCGTACTCGGGCCGCAGGCAAATCGGCAAAGGGTGTGGCAATGACCACTAAGGGCAAGAAGTGACGGGACTCAGAGTCACGAGAGGTCACAGGGAAGGGAAATATGAAGTGATCGTTTGGCCAACCCCCTCCCCCCTTCTTATAGCCTAGTTGAAGCAACCGAAGAGTCATTTCTTCATATTTTTGCCATTTTAGCGAATTTTTTAAAAGTCGCTTGCCACCTCCCGCACTTGCTAATTTTAAACTTAATATTGATAATATATAAAAATAAAAGATTATTATAAAAATTATTAGATGATACTAAGTAATTAGAAATCATAATACAAATTACCATAATATATAAACAAATTACTAAAAAAAAAACAAAACCGTTTGAATTTAGGGAAACTTTCTAAAACTAAATATAAAAATTAACTAAATTACAAAAAAGAAAATTGTTGAACTCCAATCCGGTTTTTGAAAAACACCGACCGCTCACTTCAAATATTACTCAAGGGGGTCAAGGAGAATGACTTCAACCCCGCAGCACTGGTGACTCCACTTGTTGGGTGCCCAAATGTTGAGATCTCGATCCTCACCGATGGCTTTCAATTGAACAATCGCTTCTCGTAGCTGGTGTCGATGGCAAGATTAAACCTTCTTCATCTGTTACTGGTTTCTCCCGCAATTCCCTCGACATTTTTCTTTCCCGCACACTCGACCAATTGAAACAACAACTTCATCGCTTATATGATTTCATTTTCTAGCAACTCATGTTTGTTGTTCAAATGAAAGATATTCAACTCCAAGGTCATGTTACCAGTTGTGAGCTCGCATGACTCCATTCCTAAGTAATTTATTATTGTAATGGGTCGGGTACAATGGTCTTCCTTAAGATGATTGGTACATGAATGTGGGTCTACTTGCAATTGGTTCATGGTTTGGCACTACAAAATCTATCGGGTAGTAGATTTGCTCTATTTTCACAAGGACATCCTCAACTATCCTCAGTGGGATTTTCTAACGATCTATCTACCAATGATAAGGTGATGTCGGGTAGGTTTAAGTTCACCTAAACCTAGATGCTTGTATACCTGACACGGCATTAGGGTTCACACTCGGCTCCTAAATCGAGCAAGGACTTTCTATGCACCCCACCAATATCGACCGAAATTGTGTAGATCCCTGATCCTGTATTTGGCGAGTATTTGCTTGGATTATGGCACCGACTTGTTCAGTGAGAAATGCCTCTCAATGCCTAATCCCTTCTTGATTGTGCAAAAGATCTTTCAGTAAATTTTGCATAAGCGTGCACTTGTTTGATTATGTCCAACAAAGGTATGTTAACCTTTCACTCGCCTTAAGACCTCTTAAAATGCCCGTCAAGCTGAGATGCCTTCTTCTTACTTCTAAGTGCTTGTGGAAATGGAGGTGGTATGCTGTGATTACTGAATCCTCCTTAGGAGAATATGCTCAGACTGCACTTCTTCCTCCCGGTCCGATTTTTCAACAGTTTTGGTGCATGGGTTGATCAACCTTCTTTCCACTCCTCAGGTAATTATAGCCTTAACTTCATCCATTCCCGAATTGTCAGATGACCTTTACCATGGATTCCCCTCGATTTGTGCTGATGGAAACCTCCCTTTCTCTTGTAAATTCTAGCAACTTGTTGATCTGGCAGATCGAATACTACAGGTTATCAATTTTCGTTCGCATTGCTCTCAAGCTCCATCTGGTTCTCTTGTCTGTACTTTCTACAAGATCAATCCTTTTCGTGCCAGCTTTGCACATTGATTCCTTTTTGTTCCTCATCAAAGTTGCCTTACCACCTTACTCAAATTCAATATGGCTTGTTCTACTGGAGCAGTTATGATGATGGTTGTCGTGATCGTGCTGCAGGGGAACCAACCGAGGTTTGGCACCGTGGGTACATAGGTTGGTCTCCATGAGAGGTTAGTGATTCCTCCAATTGGAATTGTAGGTATTACCATATGGAGCATTGGATTGTTGTCGATTGTATTGTCCTACAAAGGTTTGCACATTCGACATCAAATCCTTCACTCGTTAGGGCCATAGGACATGACTCTACTGCACAGGGATTGAAATCGGGTGCAAGGATTAGATCACAAGTAGGATTTTCGCCTACCGCATGCACCTCTTGAGCCGGCTTTGCTTTCAAGCTCCTCCACTTTCCTTGCTAGGGTTGAAATCCTAGCTCTCATCTCTATTTCTTCCGCGTTGCATACATCCCAATTCTTGGTTAACTGGTCGATCCTTTCCAATTCTCTAGGATTAGGGCTCATCCCAACTTAGAAGTTTTACCACGTAATTTAAAAATCCATGGCTTCATCAGATGTTTGCTTAGAAAGTCTCCTCCACACATGAGCCTAAAGCTGCCTCATGGCGTGGAGACAGGGCTCACCATAAAAGTGGTTCACCAACATCCATGTGTCAAACCCATGATGTGGGCAGCATGCACCGATGGTTTCCATAAATCTTCCCAACACTGTAAAATCTCTCACCATCTGGAAATGCAAAGTGTAAATTTGTTCTTCAAATTATTAGTCTTTATGAGTACTGAAACTTTTCAGAATTAGCCTTTGGCAGCCAACCCAATTTCTAATGGTTCTAGGCCTCACGAGTTGAGCCATATCTTGGCCTTGTCCTTAAGGGTCAATGGAAAATGCTTTTTAGCTTCAAAGAAATCCATGTCCATCATACCTTCCCTCGGGTTGGGTAGTGCAACCTCCTCAAAATCCCTAATATGAGTGTATGGATTTTCATTTTCCATACCATGATATGTGGGAAGTAGGGTACCAACATGGTCTCACCGCTACATCCCCGCAGGAGGAATGATACGATGGGGCACTAACTCTGTGAGGGGCGGATGTGATCCCCATGGTTCTATGCTAATTGGATTCATGGGGGTTCCAGGCCGACTCGTTGTTCCCTCGTGCATGGGATCCATGGTATCGCATGTACACGACTTCACCGACCGGGTCGCCAGAGAATTGATTCTAGGTAATCTACCCGATGTGTCTCTATCCCACCGTTGCATAAACACCTCGTTACAAAATTTAGACAACAAAGAGCAACTACGTGAGCTTCAAAAAGGTTAAGATTAGCTAACAAAAATTAAAATAATCAATGAAAATCAAATAAAGGCAAGCATCGCTAAGTGTCGAAAACTGGCAGCCTCGCACCGGAAGTGGACAAAAAAGAGGTAAAGAGGATACCTTCACTCTGTGATGTTGATCACAAGTACACTTCAACTTACCATTAGTAGTTTGGCACCATCCACCCTAAGTAACGGCGCCATTTGATTCTCGCGGGGCTACGTAGGCTGAGCCAAAATCAAGAAAATTTATATACACCTGTTCCTACTACGCGTAGTCAAGCTTATCATAAAGATAGTGGTCTAGGGTCGAACACGGGGATAGTTTTCATCCTAAAATGGATTTCATATGGGTGCACGGTTGCAAGACTCTCTATTTGGACTTTTGATTTGCTTTAAAACAGTGGAAGTAGGTTGAAATTGTAAAACTGAGAATGAAGTGTGAAAAGTTAACTTTGAAGGATTTAGTTACTAACTTGGTAAGAATGTTCGCACCTGGTTTTATCCGCTATGACAAGCAACCTATAGTCCCTGGCATAACCGGATCTATGTTTAACTAGCAAACCTTACCCTTGAAATCAACTCCTATTTGAGTCAACACGGGTAGCTTGCATCTATGGCCCCTTTTACTGTTTGAAACCCTAGCATTTAAATATCATTTCAGAGGCTCGTAAAGACCATCTAAAGAACCACAGTGCATCTAGCATTAAGTATACATCAGATCCTAAAGCATGGAGAGTATTGACAAATTAATAACATTCCACCAACCCCACCTGAGAAGATGGGGGTCATAAACACAGTACCCATGGCTTTTAATACAAGAGGACAACATGCATATGCCCCACCACCAAGCTGGGCCTTCCCTTCTTTAAAGAAAGGGAGGCTTAGTCAAGCATCTCGAGTCATTATCCTCAAGAGGGGTGTTTGGCAGCCGGGAAAGTAAGAGAAAGAGGAGAGAGAAGAGAGAGGAAAACAAAACCCACTAAAATAAAAGACTTTATTTACAAAAATGAAAACTTACCAAAAATTCCTCCTTCTCTTCCCCCCAAATCGTTTCCCAAAAATTGTTGTTCCCTTTGGTTACAAAACAAGAGGGGCTTATATAGGCCACCTCAAGGCATGAAAATACCAAAAACCCTAAAATTGGCTAAGTTAAAGGACAAGAGAGTAATACACCAAGTTTGAAGTCGGTCGGGCATTAATTACAAACATGACGAGGCATTAAATTTCGCTATCAAGAATCTCGCAGCAGTTTAAATCACCATGTATATGAATGGAAAATTTCGCCAGAGCCGTAATTTAGTTGAATAAATTTCGCTAGCTTTAATGAACAGTTGTGAGAATAAATCGTATTTCGCTAAAAATGGTGCCTAGCGAAACTGGGGTGGTCTAGCGAAATTTGAGATTTCGCTAAGGTCAAGGAATTTTCGCTTGTCATAAATATTTATATGTTGCGAAATTTTCGCAATCCTAGCGAAAAATTTCGCAACTCTAGCGAAACTTCCCGCGCTTTGTTGATCTTCACTCCTGCCTTCTATCAGATTCAATTTTCTTCACTTTGCCTTAGTTTCTATTGATTCTCGGGTCAATGATGACTAAACATTGGAACTAAATCTTCATGATTCATCATTTGACCTCGAATCAACTCCAAAGAGTGCGCAAACACCGCAAAACAACCAAAATACCCTCTAAACGGCATAAGTGCTACTAAGAAGACTTGAACACTTCAATTGGTATAAATGACATGATTAATGCGCAAAAAGCACTCAAAACCTATCTAATATAGGGTTCAAAATTGCACTTTTTGGGCATTAATCAGTTATTGTCCAAGATTTCCAAATTATTGGAATTGGATTTCTCCATAATCACCGATTAGATATCCTTGCTTCTCTCGAAGATAAGATCAAACCAGCTACCTATATTCCAAATTCCTCTTGGGTAAGATCCGGGGTATTTTTCTTTCTCAATACTTCACACCCATTTCCGTCGACAAAGAGGCTGCTTTTCTTCTCGTGTTTTCGCAAAGTTTCTACCATTTAATTGGTGGCTCAACCTTTCGACATCTAAGGGTTTATCCCTTTCCCTTGATTGCATCTAAGCTAACACTCTGGATTGAACTTACCTTTAGATTAAGGTGAACTCTGGATATTTATATTGTTAAATACACCCTCCAACTTCAATTATGAGCGAACGGGAATCAAAATGAACTCACAAGCTCAAATAGTCATTAATGGTAAATCTTAACATACCCGTAAAAGAATGCTCTCACTTAGGAATTTCCGTCACAGGTCACGCAGTAGGCATCCCCGGATAATGTGCAAGATACATTCCCCAACTGGTATTAGGTATTACTATTAAGGAACTTATCCATTCAAAACGACACCAATTGGCAAAAATCGAACCCAAATTAATTCTCCCTAATTGTGCAGAAAGATCGTAACTGGCTGTAATCAAATCCAGTGAGCTACACTGATTATCGCATTGCGAATTAAGAAATGGAGCAAACTTAACACGCACAACCACTCAGAATCGTAATAAAACTTATAAGAAATGAATTCCGTAAATTTATCTAGATTTCATAAATTCTCAAAGAATACTTAAGAAAAATAATAGAACTAAAAATCCAAATTACCTGCCTCTCGCACACCGCAGATTCAAAACCAGAAAAAATAAAAATTAAAATAAAAATAAAAAAAAATTTAAAATCTACTCTAAAATATACACTCGAGTTCCTCTTCTTTTCCTCGTCTCCGGTAGTGAAGACGAAATAACTACTTTACTCTTCTAAAGCTATCTATTTATACTTCGTAAAAGCATTCGGGGTTGAATCCCTAAAATGCTCCGGTGGAACTCCAAAGAAAAAGCTCAACTCATCATCCTATGTCGCGACCGTTGATGTCAACGACATGGACTTCTTGATTGCTCGTGGATTAGTCGCGACTCTTTCTTTGCTGGCAACTATGTCCCGCAACCGCTTGATCGCTGGTCGCGACATCGCTTGTGGTCGCCAATCTCATTTGCTCAAGGTTTCTTCAAGAGCTGATGTCGTGACCTCGCTTACGTCACGTACATCATTAATTCTTCTCTATTCTTCCTGCTTCCAGATTGCGACATCGCTTTAGGTTGGCGACTACTTTTGTTTGTATGATGACTTCATGTCGTGACTTTGATTTTTGGTCGCACCCAAGTAATGTCTTCGCTTCATATGTTTCATTTTATGTCGCGACCTCATGGTGATGTCGCGATCTCTCAGCCTCCCATTTCTTTTTTCTTCTTGGCTGCAACCTCGCTCCCACGCTGCAACAAATTTTCCTCCTTCCCACCTATTTTCCAGGTCGCGACCTCAAGGTGGTGTCGCAACCTTAATTTCTTCTCGTCAATCTTGCTGTGTCGCGACCTTAATGAGCGGTCGCACATCATTTCTAATCCTCTTGATTTGTAAAAGGTCGCAAGTTCGCCTCGCAAGTGCTTCATTTGGCCACAGTTGCGACCTTTCAAACTCTATTTTTGGCTACACTTCGAATCTTCCTGCTTTTATGTCACGACATCATGGTGGTGTGGCGACATGAAATGGAGCCTTGCATTAAAAAACTAGTTGCAACCTCTTTCTTTCGTGATAGACTTCTCAGGGTCTCATAGATGGATCCTTGTCGCGACCAGAGTGGTGTCATGGCATCATTCATATTCATGCCGCGACATCAAGATGTCGCGACATAAATTTCTTCCTTGATTATTTCCTTTAGTCTCGACCACGTTTTCTTTGTCGCAACCTCCTTCAAGTCACGACTTCACTTGTTCCAGTTTTCTATTTCTTCTTCAAAGTCGGATTTGTTGATGTCGTGACTTGGAATGGCTGGTATCTGAGCTTCCTGTCGTGACTTAAATTCTCTGGGCTAGACCTAAATTCTCACGCAGTCGGTTTCTTATGATTTTGCTATGAGATTTAAGTTTCTCGGTGTATTTTCCCGCAAAATGAAATTTGAGTAAAACATCCATTTCTGCAAAACAACTAACATTTATCTCGTAATATACTCAGAAAAATGGATTAAAAATCTAATGAGTTTTTTTGACTCATCAAATTCCCCCAAACTTAAAATTTTGCTTGTCCCCAAGCAAAGAAAAGAAAGAATTGTTTGTCCTCAAACAAATAAGCTTAAAAAAATTTAAGGACATTTTTCTGTTTCATACCACAGTCTTTCTCATTCCACCTTCTGATCTGGAATTAAGAGATACCAGCATCATTTTAAATTTCAGTTTTGATTCAAGAATAAGACATGGTATACTTCTATCACAAAATTCTTGATGAACTAATGTATTTAAACAGTTTATTCAACAAGTCTTGTTCTGTGTGTGTGTGCAGGTCTTCAATCCTTTTCATCTTCATGTTGAATTTAGTTAATCTTCTGGGAGTTTTCTTGGACTGATTGTCAAAGTCCCATAGGCTTGTTTTTCATATTGATTTCCACTAATGTAGGTAAATTCAACCTTCAAAATCAATGAGGTCTTTCAGGCTTGTAATGTTGGGCTTAGGTAATTGGGTAGATAATGGAAAAATTTAAGTTGTAAATCACCCAATTTCCACCTTTTCTATACTTGTTGCCTTCAACTTTCATCCTTTTCTCTTTGTTCTTGTCGATTCTTCAATCTTGGCTCGATTCATCTTCCTCGTTGAATTCTTTTAGGAATTTCAACTTCCATATGCTCTTTTATTATTCCGGCCATTCCTTTGTTTCGAACTCTCGCTTTTGTTTCTAGGATCGGGAATAGTGCAATGTTTTGTCTTCTTAGGCTTTCTATTACCTTAGAGAAATTTGGGCTAGCAACTCCCATACCGCTTGGTATTAGGGTACTAGGTGTTAAAACACCTCACGAGCTTAATTGTTCAAGGGAAAGCCACAAGACAAAACTTATTCCTTATTTCACTAGCTTCTGCTTTTTTACTTCTTCACCTCCTTCATTGTAAAAATTTGGAAATATTTTCCCCCCAAACTTGTTTCTTCCTTTATAGTAAACTTTTTCTGAACTGGAAACTGGATAATTTGGGCTCTTTGCTGCATGTCTATTGCAAGGAAGGGAATTTAGGTTTTCAGTTGCTGCTTATTGAAGAAATAAGGCTTATTTGGCTCAAATCAAGGAACTAGAGAATATGCTTAAGCATATATTGAGGGTAGGCTTAAAAAAGATCAATCTGCCAAGGGACTAGCCTCTATCATTTCTTGTTATTGTTTTCACTCTAAGATTTCGCCTCAATCAATAATCTAACAAGTTCTAGGACTACGGACTCTTAGTCTTGAATTCCCACAAGATGTTCCCAATTCCTTCCCAAAGTTTCATAAGTTCATGACCTAAGTGTATTATTTCTCAAGACTTGTATTTATTTCATCATCACTTACATTATTTCAACCAAGTATTTTGTTCCATAAGTACAACCAAATTTCAAATTTTTGCAATCTATACCGAAATTAAACAATGTAGGCATACTCCCACTTCAGCCTTTAATTCATTCATGCCCCGATTCGCCCTAAAATTGTTGTTCTGAGAAAGAACACTATTTATTTGATTCTTGCAAAAGAAAGGCATTTATTTACGACATGCTAAATGCGAAGACGACATTGAAAAACTAAATTTCATATATCATGTTCATCAATTCAGAGATCAACAAGAATTTATTCAAATATTTAAAACATTTCGATATTTCAGAGCACCGCTTCTTACAAATAAAGACTATAACCAAATTCAGAGAAAACTCTCTATTTCTTGATCTAAAATCCTCATCTCTTCCCTCTCCGGTCATAAAATTCTTCTTCATTTGGTTCACTGTGACCTTGCTTCGCCTCCAAGAGTGATCTTGTCAGGAACAAGGTCGCTCAACAAATTGCCCTATTTCTCCCTTTTTTTTCGAGCTCAAGCGATGGTCTAATTAACCCTTCTTCCAATTCCTTTCCCATCAACTACTTCTTGATTACACGCTTATGGAATAAGGAATGGAATTGGTTTGTTTTTCGACTTCTATTCATTCCATAAACTCGTGGTTCACAAATTCTCGAGCTCTTCTTTCTCATTCTCTTCTTTGGCTCTTCTTTGTTTGTTTTTCCTTTGTTATCCCATCCTTTATAGTGATTTGAGTCTCTTGGGAATCACAAGGGCCATTTATTCTTTCTTAAATTTTCATGAATGAATTGAATGAGGTTTCTCAAATTCTTGCTCTCTTGATATTTCCAACATAGGTTTTAGGAATTTGGTTGAGAATATTGATCGTTTTTCTTGAAGTTATTAAATTCCCTCTGATTATTCTCCTTGAAACTGAGCATACTAAACCAATTAGTTCAATCAAGACAAGACATTTAGCTCCCGTTTATTATAACTATTTATTTCAAAGATTCGAACGAATGATGCAGAACCCAAAGGTCAGTGAACTGCAGTTCCTAATGGAATTTGAAGTAGAATAAGATGCTGGCTAAATACAGTCATGACAACAATATGGAGTCGCACATTAAGTATTGAGCCTCTGGGCTAATGATTTTCAATGAATTTAGTTTTTTAACCGCCGATGCCTAAAATGAGAGGTTTTAAAATCCACTTTTATTGACTTTTGGACTTTTCTGGTCGCAACTTGAAAATTTTGGTTGTGACTCAAATGTGGTCACGACAGGACTGACGCTAAAACATAAAAATGTTATTTCCTTTTAATTCAGTCGTGACCTCCCGGCCATTATTTGACTTTCTTTTCCATTTTTATTTTTCACATCCCGCATTCTTGTTTGCAAATTTTTGATTAATGTTGCGAATAAAACATAAACACTCAAATTCACAAGAATTTCCCACTTATTCAATTCCAATCAAAAACAACTAACTCCGATTCATATCTTCATCATAAAAATTCAACAACTTCCACTATGCATCACATTCAAAAAATTTAAGCACAAACAAGATAAAATTTCAAACTTTCAATCATGCAATATCAAAGACAAATTTTAAAATCAAATCAAGAAGAATATACTGCCCCTTTTTGGTCTCTTATGCTGATTGAAGTTTGATTGTAGATGCTCTCATTTTTGCACAATCTTCATTGTCCTGTAAAACTTAAAAAAAAAATTATTTACCTACTTTTCAATCAATAATGAATAAAATTACAATAAGCTATTAGACATTTAAACACATAAATTTTAAACTATAACAAGAAAATTATTAAAATAAACGTGTGGATCGCTTCCACAAAGTTGCCTAATTTAGCCTTGGCTGGACTTTTCTCATGCCATTATTCGCTTTCTTCAATTTCCTTGTTCAAACTAAGGAAGAGACTCTTCCAATTTCTTTCTCCCAAGGTAGTGCGTTTAATCTCTCGACCATTAACTTTGAACCACGATTGCCGGCCGAAGTGTCATCAGCTTCCAAACTGTGTCATAATTACTATACTGTCCACTCCATTTGATTTCACTTTTCGAAAGAGTCTTGTCCGAGTTGAAACAACAAGACCTGATCTCTTCCTTGAATTCCCTCCTCAGAATTCGTTGATCATGCCATTTTTTGTTTTATCCTGTGATTTTGGGCACCATCATGTTTCCTATTCTCAATCCTTTCCAATTCATTTAACTGAGTAGCCTATCTTCCTTAGCAAATTTAAAATCAAAATTGCTTCTTGATGGCCCATATTATAGCTTTATATTCTAGCTCAAGAGGTAGGTGACAAGGTTTTCCAAAGATGCTCTCGTATGGACATTCCAATGGGAGTTTTGGGGCTAGCTTCAGATGCCCAGAAAGTGCATCATCAAGCTCAACGACCACCTTTATGTTGAACCGCATCTTTCCTGCACCCTTTATCTCCTTGTTGGAAATTTCAGCTTGCCCATTTGTTTGAGGATGATAAGCCAAGCTTCCATAATATGTTTGATACCATTCGCTTCACATGAGCTCATTTTCAACACCTTATTTGCAAATGGCCTCTCTCCATCACTAATTATAGCCTGGTGTCCACCGAGAATATTTCCTTGTAAAAATCCTTAATGAACTGTATTGGCATCATTCTTTTGGACAAGCTAGCCTTCAACCTATTTTGATAGGATAATCCACAAAATAGGAGTATGTATATACTTCCAATGAAACTCAAAGGCCCCACAAAATCCATTCCATACATCAAACAACCCACAACCAGATAATTTTGTAGGGCATCTCATGCCTTTTGCTGATATTTCCTACTCTGGCATTGATCACATACCTCTCCTCACCCATTCAAATAGTGTCCTGAAAATAGTAGGCCAAGAAACCTGGCCGCAGAACTTTAGGCTGTTTTATCTCCTCAGACTCCCGTATGGTGATGCACTTGACATTCTTACAAAATCTTGCTTGCTCTCCTTAAAGTACATCTCCCTTATAATCGATTAAGCTCCTCTTTTAAACAATAATGGGTCATCTCAGATGTAGTACCTGTTGTCAGTCCTTAGCTTCTTTCTCTATTGGTAGCTGAATTATGGTGGCATAATTCCACAAGCTAAGAAGTTCACGATATCAGCATACCAGGGTGATTGGAGTGACAACTGGAACACCTAGCTAACTCATACGGAAAATTTTATGCTATTTCTCTTCCCCTTCCTCTTATCACGATTGGGTTTCTCTACTCTTAATAGTGATCGGCTATCAATTGTCACAGCCCTTCTTGTCTTTATTTCTAAATCAAATTCTGCCCGTAATAGTACCCAGTTAGTCAGGCTTTCTTGCTTTCTTTGCCATTAGATACTTAATTCTTGCATGATCGGTGTGTATAACAACATAGGACCCCAAAATATTTGGTCTAAATTTTCACATGCAAATACTATTACCCGATCCTTTCGTAGTAGAATAATTTTCTTGAGCTTCATTAAAGGTTTTGCTAGCATAGTGAATAGCCTTGAACACTTTTTCCTCTTTACGTCCCAATCGGCTCCATTGCAAAATCACTAGCATCATACATGATTTTCAAATTCTACGTTCCAATGCGGTTTTGCCATGATGGGGCTTCAACTAGTCTGGATTTGATTTCTTCAAATGCATTATCGCGGGATTCATCAAATAGAACTTAGTATCTTTTCCCGGTAATCTGCATAGTGGTCACAGCAATTTTGAGAAATCTACGATAAATCTTCTATGAAAACCTGGCTATGTCCTAAGAAACTTCCAATTCCACTTCTTTGTAGTGGGTGGCATTAGATTTCTTATAGTGAAACTTTTGCAGTCTACCTCTCGAGCCTGGCTGAAATCATGTGCCCAGAACCAATTCATACGTAACCATAAAAGGGCATTTTTCCCAATTCGAGCTAGGTTCTTGTCTTTGCACCTTTGGAAATCTTTTGTTCTAGGTTATGCGAACCTTTATTCACTTGGATCCATACAACTGTAAATCATCCATGAAGATCTCCATAACTGCCGCTGGGTCGGAAAAGTAGACATCATGCATCTTTGGAAGGTACCGGGAGCACAAACGAATGGCATTCTCTAAGCAAAAGTACCAAATGGGTAGGCATGTAAAAAGTGGTTTTCTCCTGATCTTCAAGTCTGATAAATTTAGTTATATCCAGAATATCCATCAGAAAACAAAAATGAAATGTCACCTTAGCCTATCGACATCGATCAATGAAAGCGAATGCAGTTTGCGATATTCAATTTTTACACGTGAAGGTCAATACACACCCTCCATCACATGCAGTTCTTGTAGGAATTAGTTCATTCTCTTCATTTACGATCCACGGTGAATCCACCTTTCTTGGGAACCACATGCACTTTGGGCTTACGAGAACTATACGATATAGCATATATAAAACACCGCATTCGCCATTCCAGACTTCTTTTCTGACAACTTCTTTCATCACTGGGTTCAGCCTCCTTTGATGCTCAATAGAAGTTTTTGCATTATCATTCACCAATATTTTGTGCATGCAAATGGGAGGGTGATACCCTTCGAGGATCCTCTCGATTGACGACAATTGCTTCCTTGTATTTTCTCGAATTACCCGGCAACCTGTTCTTGAAACAGTCAATGCGGCTAATATGATATTGGTTTTCTCTTTTGCAGTTTCTAAAAACTCATATTTTAAATGAGTAGGCAATTCTTTCAATGTTAACCCATACTGCACTAGTTTCTGCTCATGAGTTCTTTGTTTTACGAACATACTTCATCTTATTTGTATTTTTCATTTATGCCTGGTATTTCCTTGTTAGCGGATTTGAAGCGTACTTCACAATTAAGATTCTCGAATGCGAAAATTCATCTCAATTTCATTGATAGAGTGTTGAAGGATGCAATCAATTCAATTCAGCATTGAGAAGGCTATAGTTTCCCTACAACCGCTGGCTATCGCATCTACATCGGGATGTTCCGGACTCTAATAATATTAAAGCGCCTTTGCTTCATTTCCAGCCACGAGTGTCGATTCACCTTTACGTACATCTATCATGGCGCTCAGGTTGCTAAGAAGGTCTTCCGGTAACAAAAGAACTTTAGTATCTTCCTCCATCTGCATGATAACAAAATCCACTGGGAAGATGAATTTCCTAACCTTGACAAGTACATCTTCAAGAATGCCTTCTGGTTGTGCCATTGATCTATTAGCCATCTGCAATGTAATTGTTGTTGGGTTAATTCCCCCAAATTAAGTCTCGCACAGGCGATAGAGCATCAAATTTATACTAGCGCCAGAATCACATAAAGCTTTCTTGAATTCATATTTCCCTATGGACGGGAATGGGTGAGCGCCGGGAGTCCTTCATCTTTGATGGGAGATTTTCTTTGGATAATGGCACTTTGCGAGTATGATCAAATTTACTATTCCCTCTCATTTATCTTCCTTTTCTTGCTTTCGATGTCACCTTGAAATTTTGCATAAAGAGGCATTTGGCTAATTACCTTTGCAAATGGGATATTTATTTCTATTTTCTTGAAAATGTCCAAGAATTTAGAAAACGGTTCTTCTCTTCTTGACTCTTGAAGTCTATGTGAAAATGGCACTAAATGTGTATAAGCTGGTACTCCTTCCTTCTTTTTCTAGTCATTTACTTCCCCTTCCGGTACATTCCAATCTAGGTGCTCTTCTCTCCTTCCTTTTAGTCTCTTCTTTTACGCCTTAGTCTCTTCTTTCCTTCTGTCCTTTTGTTCTTTGCTCAAATCCTTCCCATGTAATTGACTTGCCATGATCTTTTGGTTCTTCGAGTGTCGCTGGGAATGTACCCTTGCTTTGATTTGGCATATTCAGGGCCAGTTACCCTACTTGTGTCTCCAAATTTTTCAACAAGGCACTAGCATTCTTCTGAAACATTTGAGTATCGGACTTAAACTTCAGTCAGACCAGTTTAATTCATGGAATTGTAATAATCTTGTTGTCCCATGGCTTGTAGCATTTGTTCTTCAAATGGTGAGTCCTCCTCGACCACGATATTCATTACGCTTTCACCTCCTTGATGCCTCTTCTTTGGAACCTTGGTGGGCTGCGATATCCTTGTTGAAGTCTGTCCATGCCTTGGACCTTATGTACCCCTCCACCATATGAGAAATTCCTCATGGTTCCTCGATCTTGGGTGTAGTGTGTGGGCGGGTTAGGATTTGTCTTGAAATGGTAATTTCTTGGCTCACGTACTTAACCTCCTCGGCCAACATAGAATCTTCTTACGTGGAACATCAACACTTCTTCTCATAAGTTCTCTTTCCTACTCTATTTCATGAAGCGGTGTGCATCTTCCCTCTTTGTTTGTCAATCCCACATGCATTATGGTATCTTTGCCTCCATGGCCGTCATCTTGTTCAGCTCCATGACCCCTTTTCCCCTGCTGTTTCCCCTTGAAAACTCAGATGGAGCTTTCATATTGCATTTTCTAGGTCTTCTCGGATCTCTCGCCTCTTCATACTTTTCGTTTGGATGCTCCACGGCCTTGGAAGCGTGATAATGCCCTTAGATGTATCATTTTAAAGCATGATACACTATGTCCATTGGGTCTTCAAATCTATTCCATGCAGTGGACGATCTTGACAACCTGCTGAATCTTTCCCGAAGCTACATATAGGCTCTCATCTTCCCCTTGTTGAGAATACTATTATCTCTCTTCTTCTCTGCAGGGAAATTTGAGGGAGATGGGGAAAAAAAATACGCGAGTAGGCTTCTGACTCTTCCCAAGTATCAACGGGCCATGGTAATGATTCATGCCATGTGACTTTATATCTCTCAAAGAAAATGGGAAGAGATGCAACTATCACTTCTGGTCTCACACCATTCGGCTTCCTTTGTAGTGTGTAAGAAATCTTCCCGGGTGCTCGTTTAAGGTCTTCGGTGGGTTGACCCGGAGTAAAGCGATAACTACGAACCATTGTAATCAAGGTGGCTTTAGTTCGAAATTATTTGCATCCACAGTGAGGTATGTTGTAGAATACTCTTCACGAATAATAGGCCTCGAGAAATCCTCCATTGTGTCGATAATGGGAGGCCTTAGTTGCTGTCCTCTATTCCCATTGTCTGGTCATGTCTCATGCCATAGCTGCGTTTTCTTCTCTTTTGTCTTTCTTAAGCTCTGAGTGTTCTCTCAGTCGGTGTCTGGAATCGAATTCGAGAATCCTGTTTCCTATGCATTAAAGGTTTTCCTGAAATCAAAACACACTCAAATTAATAGGATTAGTCAAACTAAACAAATATTTTCAACATGGCTTGTTAAAGATTAGTGGTTGATGTAGCCATTGCTTGAAAAGCTATTTTTGTTCTTTTCGTTTATCAAATGTCCAAATTAGCATTTTCTTCTTGTCCCGGAATATTGATCTAATTAATTATTTCAATCCTAGGCAAAACCATAAAAACTTGTTTTTCCTATATAGACTAAAACCCCTCAATTAACATAATTACAAGAGCCTTACACTTCTCTTGCACCATGTTACTTTGGATAATTTTGCTTGTGAAATAATTTTCTCATGTCTTTCATGAATTCCAAAAATAAGGGTTCAGTCTATATGACACTGCAAAGAGTACATATCTCTAGTAGTAAAATCTGAATGTAAGTCCAGGTATCATTCCCACAGAGATTGATATCAAATTAAAGATCAACTACCCTAACTACTAAAATTCCATACTATTTGGACTCAAAACTCATAATGAAGATTTTATCTAAACAACAAACATTAAAAATCCTATAATATTGAATAGCCATCAAACTAAACTAAAACAAATACTTGAATAAAAATAAATTGCATATATAAAAATGGGTTAAATCAGCTTCCTGTGAGAAAACGAAAACTATCAGTGAAATACAATGAAAGCAGTAAAATTCAGCCGATTCGATTACATTGCTCATTCTATATGGATCTGGTTGTTGTCGAGATTTCCTAATTGTGGAGGTGGATTTCTCCATATTCATCGATTTAGATATCCTTGTCTCTAGAAGACAAAGATCAAACCGACTACATGTTCCAAATTCTCTTGCTAGATGCAGGTATTTTCTTTCTCAATACTTCCACCCGTTTCCTGGTGGCAATGAGCTTTTGCTTTTCCTTCTGGGTTTTTCGCAAGTTTTCTACCATGGTGGTGGCTCAACGCCATATCTAAGGGTTTATCCCTTTCCCTTGAAGTTAAGATCTAAAGCTAACACGGGGATTGGAACTTACCTTTAGATTAAGGTGAACTCTACGATTATTTATATTGTTAAATAGACCCTCCCGACTTCAATTATGAAGCGAATGGGAATTTATCAAATGAACTCTGGAGCTCGTGATTCGTCAATGAGTAGTCTAACATACCCGAGAAAAGAATACTCGGCTCTCGGGAATCTCCATCTACGTATCCACGCAGGGCATCTGGATATCGAGTAAGATACATTCCCTCAGTGGTATTAGAGTACTACTATTGGGAACTTATCCATTCAAAGCGGCACCAGTAAGTAAAAACCGAACCCAAATTAATTCTCCCTAATTGTGCAGGAAAGATTGTAACTAAATGTAAATCAAATCCAGCAGAGCTGCGCTCTGATTACTGCATTGCGAATTAAGAAATGGAGCACCATCACGCATAAACAATGTAATTGCAAGAAAACTGATAAGAAATGAATTCCAGAAATTTGTCTATATTTCATAAAATTTCAGGCAGTAATACTTAAGAAAAATAATAGAACTAAAAATCCAGCTCTACTCGTCTCTGCACAGTTCGCAGATTCAAAACCAGAAAAATAAAAAAAAATAAAAATAAAAATAAGGTAAAATCTACTCCTAAGAAGCCCATACTTGAGTTTACTCTTCTTTTCCTGTTAATTTAGTAGAAGGCGGAAAAACTAACTACTCTTTAAAGCTATCTATTTATCTTGTAAAAATTTGGTAAGAATCCACTAAAATGCTCGGTGGAACTCGAAAAGAAAAGCCCGACTCCAACGTGCATGTACCGTGACCTGAGTTGATGTCGCGACGCGGACTTCTGTGATGCTCGTGATCGGTCGCGACTTCTTTCTTTAAGTTGCAGCAGTTTATCCACGCAGCTACTTTGATCGATGAATTAAGTGACATTGTTTGTGGTCACGACCTCATTTCTTCGATGTTTGCCCCGGTGTTGATGCCAGCGACCTCAGTTACATGTCGGCATCATTGTTTTCTATTCTTCGGCGCCCGAGTTGCGACATCGATTTTAGGATTCACGACCACTTTTACGTTTGTATGATGACTTCATTTTTGCTGACTTTGATTTCTTGGTCTCAATCTTGTTGGTGGTCTTCTTCCCTTATGTTTGATTTTGTGAGCCTCATTGTGATGTAAGCTCTTTGCTTCCCATTTCTTTTCTTCTGGTTGCAACCTTAGTTCTACGTTGCAACAAATTTCCTCCTTCCACCTATTTTCCAGGTCGCGACCTCAAGGTGGTGTCGCAACCTTAATTTCTTCTACTCAGCTCTTCTTCAGGTTGCGACCTTAATGAGTGGTCGCGACATCATTTCTAATCCGTGATTTGTAAAGGTCGCAAGTTCAGTTCTTGGCAAGTGCTTCTATTTGGCTACAGGTCGCGACCTCCTTTCAAACTTTATTTTTGGTTGCACTTTGAATCTTCTGCTTTTATATAAGTGACATCATAGTCTTTGTCATGACATGAAATGGAGCCTTGCATTCTAAAACTACGTTGCAACCTCTTTCTTTGCAGACTCTTGTGAAAGCTATAGTCGGATCCTTGTCGCGACCTCGAGTGGTGTCAGCGATATCATTTATATCCTTTAAGTCGCAACATCGATGATGTCGTAATTTCTTCCTTTGATTATTTCCTTTAGTCTAAACCCGTTTTCTTAAGTCGCATTTCCTTCTTGAGTCATGACTTCACTTGTTCAGTTTTCTATTTCTTAACTGTGGATTTGTTGATGTCGTGACTTGGAGATAGGTGATCCCGAGCTTCTGTCGCGACTTAAATTTTCGATTGTGACCTCAGAGTGCAACTGCTGACTGTGGTTTCTTATGATTTTATAGATTCGTTTATAACATGTTTTCTTGCAAAATGAAGTTTGAGTAAAACATCCACATTTCTGCAAACAAATCAACATTTATCTCGTAATATACTCAGAAAAATGGATTAAAAATCTAATGAGTTTTTTGACTCATCAACTGCCAAAAGAGCTTTGAGGAGCTCAAGGCCTATCTAACCAGCTGCACCGATGGTAGGGCCCCAAACGGCAATTGCAGCTGGGGTGATGTAACGATACAAGCGATCTCGCCATTGGAGGCGTACTTGAGCGAAGGAAGGAGAGAGAAGAAGCCTTATGTGGTCTATTAAACCAAGCAAGAATGAATGAGGCCCAAAGGAATTTTCAACCATAGAAAAAGGCTATTGGCGATAATTACATGCCTTAGATAAGTTTCGAGCTCATTTGGTTGGTCGAGACATAATCATATTCACGGATCATTGACCTTGAAATTTTTGCTACTAAACAAAATGCAGGCTAGGCTTATCGGTGGATCTCTGTATAGAGTTCAACACCTGCGTCGGGGACAAGAAAGGGGTGGAAAACGTTGTTGTCGACCACCTCTCAAGATTAACGATAGCATACAACACTCACAACCCTCCAATCAATGACGAGTTCCCTGAGGAGTCCCTGCTCTTGATTGAGAGAGACACCCTTGTATGCCCACATCGCAAATTCTTGGAAACAGGGAGCTACCCGCAGTTGGAAAGCCTGAGACAAGGGTGCTTCTTTGCAAAATCCTCCTGGGAAGAACCCTTCTTGTACAAATATTGTGCTGATCAGATAATCAGGAGTGTGTGCGAAGTAGAGCAACGGGGAATACGTACTTGCCATGAAATGCTTGTGGGAGGCCATTTGCTTCGGAAGGTGGGAAGGTGCTCTGATCTAGATTCACGGCCTCTCTTTTCAAGGATGTCCATACCATGTGCAAGGAATGCGACAAATGGAAAAGGTTGGGGAAAATTTCTTGCCGTCACATGATGCCTTTGAACCCGATTTTGGTAGTTGACCTTTTCGATGTATGGGGCATTGATTTCATGGGACCATTCCCTTCCTCCTTTGGATACCTCTACATTTTGGTGGGAGTTGACTATGTGTCGAAGTGGGTTGACGGTCCTTAGGAGGCAGTGGACCACAAGGTGGTGCTTGAAATTTCATAAAGAGACATACTCTCCCGGTTGGGGTCCCAAAGCATAATTAGTGATGGAGGTTCACATTTCTGCAACAAACCGTTTGAGAGCCTCCTCACTAAGTATGGTGTCAAGCATAAAGTAGCCACCCCATACCACCCTCAGACCAGTGGCCAGGTTGAACTAGTCAACAGGGAAATAAAGACAATATTGATGAAAGTGGTGAATTCTAACCGAAAGGATTAGTCTCTTAAGCTGTTGGACTCTTTGTGGGCCTCTGGAGACAACCTCTAAGACCATTAAGGCATGTCTCTTATCGCCTAGTTTATGGAAAAGCATGTCACTGCACATGGAAATTGAGTATAAGGCATGAATTGGGCGTGAGAACACAGACACGGATATGGGAAAAGCTGGTCTCAAAAGACTCCTCGATATCAACGAGTTGGAAGAACTGAGGAATGATGCCTACTCTAACTAGAAAATTGCAAAAGATAAGCTGAAGAAGTGGCATGATCAACTAATATCTTGTAAACATTTCAAACAAGGAGACTAAGTGTTGCTCTACGACTCCAAACTCCATCTCTTTCCAGGCAAGCTTAAATCAAGATGGACTGAACCATTCACCATCTAGAAGGTCTATTGATGAGCTTAAAAGTCATCTCTTTAGTCCGTTTTTACATTTGATTCGATTAAAAATTGAATCTTAATATCTGGTATGAAGAAACTCCACTAATCAAGAAAGATGAAAATGCAAGAATAAGTGGATAAAAATGCAATAATAGTAGAGCGTAAATAAAAGCAATTATTGAACCATTATGCGCTCGAGGTCTACATTAAATTCGCTTCGAGGTCGCTACATCAGAAGATTAAAGCGGAATTCGATGTAGGTCACAGATGAAGATCATACCAGTAGGCAATGAGGAATGAGCAAATTAAAAGAGTGATGTCGCGACAGAAGTCCAAGTCGCGACATCACAAATAAACGCAACTTCCTAAAGAAGATGCAAGTGGATGTCGCGACAAGAAGACAAGATGTCGCGACACCAAGTACAACCAATCGATACCGGGCAGAATTATGGATGCAGTTCGCCACATCACAAAGAGAAGATCCTGGTGTCATAAACTGGAGTTGATGTCGCAAGCCAAGAAGCACCCATTCACAACAAAGAAGCTAATTTACTTGATGTCGCGACAAGAAGACTCCGATGTCGCGACACCACAACAAATAAAGAAGAGTACAAGAGAATTCTACGGATGTCACGACATCGTGAACACCTATCCAAAGATGCGCACAAAGAGCCAAAGTCAGCGACAAGAGAAACGGCTTCGCGACATCCGTAACGATCATCCGAAATGTGCAAAGGCTCAAACCAATGTCGACATCAAGAACGACCATTTTAGTAACTTCAGGGTGATGTCGCGACATGAGTATAGATGTCGCGACATGGAGACTGTCGCGACAAAAGAACTGAGGTCGCTATACGAAAGAAGACTCCGGGCCTCGGTACTTGAACGCAAACAGGTCACATCGGGTTTAGCCCAACCGAGAAACCAACCCTATAAATAGAAAGCTACCTGCATTGAAACGCAAGTCGCAAAGACGGAGGAGAGATCCGTAGCCTAGGCTTCACTTTTATTTTTCTTTCTTTCTTTCTTTTCTTTTCTTTTCTTTCTTTTTCGCCATTTTAGAACAGATTGCGTTTCTCGTATTTTCTTTTCTTTCTTTCGCTTTGTTTTGCCTGATCCTCAATGCTATCGCTTGAGTCGCTGAATGTCAAATCAATTTCTTTTCGCTACTACCTAGAACGGACATGGAATTTCAGACAAATTCGAAATTCGATTGTTCCAGCTTTCCAATTGCGCTGCCTATCGACCGCTGAATGTCAGATGTAATTCAAGAATCAAGGAACTCACTCTCCATTAAGAGAACGTTTTAGTTAGAATTGATCTTCCTCGTAGTATTTTCCAAAGATCTTGTTCATTCTACTTTACTAATTTACTTTTATTATTGGTTTATTGATTTTGATCCGAATATCGCTCCTATACCAGAAGACCCGCCATTACCCCGATTTCAAGGAAGTCCTCTCGGGTTACACAGGAAGACAATCCTGGGCACGTATAGTTCTCAAGGTATACTAACCTCGCTATTAGGATCCGCTGCGCTTTGCAAGTTCACTTAGATAAATCCTCTTCTCACTGAAGTCAAGAACGAGTTGACCTGATCTATTTAAACAAGGTAGGATTTCACCTCAATTCTGATAATGAGGCCAATCCTGCAGAACAGATCTAATCAAGGAAAAAAAAAAAAAAAGGTTGATCTATTCTAATTCGAGAAGAGTAATTTGAAGTTGTATATCCTTGTTTCGACCGATAACTTGGGAGCTATGTACGCTCCATAAATGTATGAAGTATTGCAAAAGAAAATTCAGACATGAAGTTCTTTGTTAGTCATATCTCAATCCCCTCGTAATTCGAGAGAATCAGAAAACGATAACGAAATGTGGAGTGTGGAGAGATCCACTGTACTACAATTGCCTCGACAGATTTTAACTCGAGATAATCAAGAAATTAATCAATTTTCACTAGCGGTGAATTGATCGCTCACTACAAATGCTTTCTTGATGTGTCTCTTTCCGATAATTGTTCAAGATTCATTTCTTGTTATAGAACTTAGTTTTATCTTTCATTCATTTTATTTCAGTTTATTCGAATTTCATTTTCTTGAGATTAGTTTATTTCCAATTTTACGTCAACACCGTTATCATCAACCGATGGTCCAAGAGTATGAATTTCTGAGTAGCCGTGGTAGTTGATTTAAAATTTCGAGACTGTGGGATCGAGACCGACTTAAATCCATTTATTACTTGTCGACCGCACTTGCATCGACTCAAACCAAATTTTTGAACATGATTTATTTTAAGAGATTGGTGGGTTATATAGTGTAAGGATGAACAAAGTTTTGATATCAAGTGGTCGGGATTACGGTCCTCGTATGTGTCGTACTCAGATATGTGTTCATTTGGTCTCATTAACAAGTTTTATGGCGCTGTCGGGGATCGGGGAAGAATTTAATAAATCAATATTCGGGATGGAAAAGGAAAGCACTAATTTGACATTTTTAAAGAAAGAACAAAATAATTTTCAAGCAAAGGTTCATTTTGGCCACTAACTTTAACAAACAATATTGAATATTGTTTGATGATTTGACTAATCCTATTAACGGAGTGTGTTTTGCTTTGTGAGAAACTTTACGCATAGGAAACAGAACACCGGGATTCATTCCAAATGATACGTAAATAGGTGCTGACGCCGTGCTTCGAAAGACCAAGAAGGCGTAAAACCCAACGCGGCGTATAGCGCGTGATCGTTGAAATACATATGAGGGAGCTTGTGAAGGCCTTACTACCAATACAACGGAGGATTTCTCGAGACCAATATACAGAAGAATACTCAGCCGATCGGTATTGCCCGCAGCTTGATGCTAATAATTTGAATTGAAAACCAAGATCGACATAATGGTCCGAAGAAGATCGCCATCGTCATCCCACAAGATCCAAAACTCAGCACCCGGGAAGATTCGTGATGGCTAATACTTCGTTAAGCTTGAATGGGTGAGACTAGAAGTTATAAAAACCCGTGATTATTCCCATTCTCCTTAAGATACAAAAGCAGCCTACATGGTACTAGAATCATTACCATATGGTCTCCGCTTCTTGAGTACTGGGAGGAGTTAGTTGAGCCTTCCCAAAGCATTCTTTCCCCACCCAACCACGTAAAGAAGGAGAGAGATCATTGTGTTCCAAATAGTGGAAGATGAGTTCGTGATGGAGCCCGGGAAAGTATCCAAACTGCCGAGAAGATGTCCACGTATGGGATAGATCCAAGACTCGATGTGGACATTGTATATCATGCTAAGGGAATGATATATCAAAGGGGATCATCGATGCTTCATACGTGGAGCATTCAAACGAAAAGTGCTGAAGAGGCAAAAGAGATGATTGAAGATCCGTTAATGTACACGAAAAACTCCTTCAGCCAAGAGGAACAGAGGAAAGGGGATCATGGAGCCGAGCAAGATGACCCATGGAGGCCAAGTTGATGCCATTATGCACAAAAGTTAGACAAGCAAGAAAGAAAGACAATACACGGCTTCATGAAATAGGAGCAATTGAAAGGGAGCTTAATAAGGAGCGCCAAAGAGTAATCGAAGGATTCTGCATGATAGCCAAGAGGTTAATTATCGGGGTGAGCCAGGGCTTACCATTTCAAACCCAATCCTAACCTTCCAGCATTATCACCCAAAGACTGTAACTATGAGAACCGGCGTAGGGCTTCAAGGCCCAAGGCGTGACAACCTCATCAAGGGTATCAGCAACCACCAAGGTTCCAAAGAAGAAGAACAAGAAATGAGTAATGTAAACGAATATCGTAATGAGAGAGCCCCATCTTCGAGGAATGTATGCTTCGCAGTTTTTATTGATAATAAAGTTGTTGAACCTCCATGAACAAAAGTTTGAGAATCAGCAATGCCACCAATTCTCAAATTTTTCAGAACACTCACTAATGATCCTCAAGAACCTAGAGACACAAGTAGGCAACATCCTTAACCCCGCAGCCGAGGAAAGATGCCTTCCCAAGTGACACAAGGAAGAACCCAAAAAGACTGCATGGTCAGGCAAATTCGAGGAGTGGGAAGGAATTGAAGAGAAGAAAGAAAAGGTGACAGCAACAGCAAGTAGCAAGACCGTAAAGGGAGAGACATCAGAGAATGACAAAGAAGGAGAAAAGAAGAACATCCAGAACAGCTCGCAGTCCCATTTCCACAAAGACCGCAGTAGGAGGAGCGCTTGCAAGGTTCTTGAAAACTTTCCAAGCCGAGATCAAGATGCCTTTATCGATGGTGACTGAGATGCCACTTTATGCAAAATTTCTGAAGAACATACTGAGCAAGAAAAGAAAAATAGTAGGCATGAATAAGGAATCTCTCCTCGCCACTTGTAATGCGCACCGTAAAGGAACTACTAGTAAAGATGAAGGACCTGGTGAAGTTTCATACTCCTTGCATTGCTGAGGGAATGGAATTCCATGAAGCTCTATGTGACTCAGAGCTTAAAATAATCATGCCTTTCTGGCTGCTAAGAAATTAAGTTTGGGAGCTTATTCCACAATCAAGTACTCTTCAAATGGCGCATGATCGATGGTGAACCCAAGGGGTCCGGGTGTAATTCGGTCACCGTTGGGAAGTTTGTATCTCAAGAGACTAACACTCGATGGAAGAAGATCTCACAGTACCCCTACTATTGGGAAGACCAGCCACCGGAGCAAAATTGACGACACGCAGTGCCGAGTTCATCTTAAGGGTCGAGAAGAAGCCGCCTGTGGTTTAACTTGATTGCATGAAAATATCAATGTGGAAGAGGAAAGTGAAGAACCCAATTATTCCCGAGGAAAAGAATAAGGAACACAACAAGAAGTCCGCAAGACTCAAACTGAGTACCGATGGAGTAAGTAAACTAGGAAATCAATTTTTAATTTTCTATGAATTTTAGTTAGAATTCGTGTTGATTTATTAGCACTTAATACAGGACTTTGTTTTAGTTTGATGTAATCAATTCTGTTAGTATTGCAGGTTGCGTGAGCAAAAATGCAAGGAAGGAGGGAGGAGCAATTGCTGGATAACTTCAACAACTCACATGGAGGAATACAGGAAAAAGGGAAGCAATTTTTTTTCTCCTATATAAATTCTGTAGAAAGTGAATTTAGTACAGAAGGAATCGGCCGTGAAATTGATTCATTTGATGCTGAAGAGTTTAACATTTAAGGAATGAAAGACTCTATGAACATTGAGCTTTAAGGTCGGTCGCGACAAGAGAACTTCCTTTAAAAAAGAAGTTGTCGCGACATCATAACACATAGAAGACATATGCTCACAAATCATGGGATGGCTCTGTCTCCAACAAGTGGTCGAAGGTCGCGAATAGTTCAACTTGATGTCATGACAAATTAGGAAATGCTGCTACCGGAACTTTTTAAGGGTTATTCTAATGACAACATCTGGTTTTACAGGTATTAAAGTCGCGATATGTGGAAAATGGAATAATCAGAAATTCATAAACTTTGATTGAATTGCAACGTTGGAGGTTTTTTCCCAATTTTCACCCTCCATTCCGAACCCGTTTCATTCTCTCCCCTCTCGATTTTAAAACCCTCGAAACCCTAGGTCCCAAAATCTTCGTAAATTTTCCTTCGCTCCCAAATGGCTAAACCATCAACCCTAACCAAGAAGTACCCATGGAGAAAGACGTGCACCGGCTAAGAGAATCGATGTGAAAGAATGTAATGAAAGAACACCAAGCATCGAGGGACCAATGGGCCTCTGGCGAGCACTCAAAGGGGCAAGAAAGTAGCAAGAGAACATCGGGCATTTTGTGTCGAGGAAGCCTACTAAACCGGAGGAAACACTATGCCTGAAAGTGGTTTAGAAGTAAAGACATCTAAAACCCTATCACCCCTTCAAAGAAATGATTGAAAGAGGTTGGGGAAACCGCGCATTATCGGGCAGCGTGATATGCAGCAGTAAGGGAGTTCTACTCGAACTGCAGTGTGAAGGACAATACGCCTACGCCGAGGAATGCGGGTGCCATAAGGGAGTACGTGCCAACCAAGTCTATGAAATGCGGCAGACACAAACATGGGACTAAATTCAAAAGCTCATAGAAAACCAAATTTGAAGAAGATTGCGTTTAAAACTCACCGACTTCCGAAGGACCGAGGCAAGAGAAAGGGGAGGACCAAAAACCCCGAACAGGGAAGCCTCACCGAGTGGCGCTGGGCATGGTTTTATTTCTACCGTTTGGTTCCAACTGCACACCTGATCACAAAGTGGGAGGGAACAGGAGGCGAACATCATGCTATACGCTATCAAGGGATATAAGATCAATATAGGGATAATAATAAAACTATAATGAGGTACCACGAAGGAAATAAAAGAGGATTGATCCTTTACCCAAAGAACATTTACACCAGGTTCAAGGCCGGAGTGAGAGGGGATCGGGAAGGTAAGAAGAAGTTCCGCGACATCACCACTCTTATTGACAAGGAGTGAGTAAAGGACCAAGAAACCAAGAAAAAGGTACCGATTAAAACAGAGAAGAAGCTTCAATAAAGCAGTGAAGAAGAAGTGAACATAGAAGCCTGGGAGGTCATAATTTCACATTTATACACTACAAGGCAGATGACAAGCCTGGATTTCTCCTTCCTTTAGCCGCTCTCCCTCCATGCAAGGCACATTCGGGAGAACAGGAGAAAGTTCTAGGGGACACAAGATAACAAGACAATTATGGAAATGCTCCTCCATGAAAAACAAGATGGAAGCAAGGGAAAAGATGAGGTTGCAACAAGAGTTCAAAGAAGTTTATGAAAAGAATTAAAAAGAAGAGGATCAAGAATGGGAAGAAGAACTGCAGAGAAAAGAAAGGTTTGAACTCGTGAATCAAGCAGAGAAGAGAAGAAAGGTTTGAATCAGAATTTCAAAGAAGATAACAAGAAAGAGAAGCAGAGCAGAAAAAGAGAGAAGAACAAATGAAAGGGATATTTAAGCAGCAAGGGGAAGATTTCTGCATGAAATGGAGGAAAGAGATAACAAACTTCCGCAAACCTGCCGATTCATGAGACATTCTATAACAACCGCCTTAGACGCGATTCCCAAATTCTCTTAACCATCATGGCGAGTAAAGAAGAAAACAGCAAACTAAATGGGACGATCAGATCAAGGGATCCCAAATTCTATACAAGCTCATACAAAGGATTTCAGAAGAAGCCGATGATGGTGACAAGAATCAAAGGAGACCGGGCTTCCACAGCGAATGGTTGAAAACTTGATCCGATCAACACAATCTCTAAATTTCCGAAATAATGACGGAGATGGAAAATACAATGAATGGCCTGGGGAAGAGACAAGATCAACTGAATGAGAAGGTGGACTACTCCAATCAAATCTTCATTGAAGAACAAGCCGAGAAGGAAAGCAAAAAGAGAAAGGAAAGAATGGAAATGAAATTTCCCCCATTCCCAGCTCATTTAGATACCCTTGACCTGATCCTGTGTATCTACTCCAGCAACAAAAAGAAAAAAAGAAATAGATCCATTCCCTTAAGTCGCTAACAACCCTTCCCTTTCTCACTCTATACTCGTGTTCTAAATCGTTGCAAAGAAAATCAGAAATAAAATGAGAAATTTAAATTGAATTGTTTGGTGCTACTTTGCATTTGATTGTTCAATGTTATGTTATTTGTGGTTGCATGATTAGGAAATCAAAGTAGGAGATAGTTCCAGAATAAAAACTACTGAGAGGTCATTAGCTTAATTGAATGAAACAGTTAGAGTAGAGGTTTCAAATGAAAAAAAAGGACAAATGCATATAGTTTAATTGAAACACAAGGTACAAAACACTATATTTAATTGATAAGTCCGTATCAGAGGAAGGATAAACGTAAGGGAACAAAACATGATTTTGAGTTTCAGGGTGTACGAACAAGAAGCCAAGGAACCTGTTGAATATCAATTAACTTAACTACTCATCAATAAAATGAGTCAAGATACCTCATAGTTAGTCACAAATTGCTCAATCCGCATTCTAGAATTTGTTGGGGAGCCATTGATTGAGGCGAAATCCTAGTGATACAATGACAAGAAATGATGCAGGCCATTCTCGATAGTTCGGTTTCATTCTAGCCATCCTTATTCATATGCCGATGCATATACGTAGTTCCAAATTGGTCAACAAGCCTATTCTTCCAACAATAACCAATGGAACCCCTAACCATCCAAGACATCAACTTTCCCGCAGAATGAACCCATGATTACCCAGAATTCAAGAAGTGAAGAAAGAAATGCAGTTTTGGGAGTATATATTTTTGAGAACCAAAAAGAATGAAAAGAAAAAGGTAGGCAATGTAAAAGAAGGCTTTTAGGATAGTTTTATCTGTGGCCTAACTCTTGAACAATTAAGTTCTTAGGTGTTTCAACACCTAGTACCCTAATGCCATCCGGGTATGGGAGTTACTAACCAAAGTTCGCTAAGAGTGCAAAGCCTAAAAGTTAAAACACTTGCATCATCCTAGTGGTAGAAAAACTAAGGAAATTCCCAGCTGAAATCTATAAGTAAAATAGGGGGCATACAGTTCTGAATTGAAGAGATCAAAGAGATGTCCCAAACATGAAGCTTGGGGGAGTTTATTAGAGAAACCATAAAGAAGAAAGGGCAAAAGAGAAGAGAAAATGTTCAGGGGTAATCTTAACCTAAAAATTCCTTCCATCCTACCCATTACCCAAGCCTCACAGTACAAGCCCAAAAGACCTGATTGATCCGAAGGCCGACCCACTCACACAGCTGGAGATCAATATGAAAACAAGCCTATGGAATTTGAAGAAAGGAAAACAATCAATACAATTCAGTGAAGAACTTTAGAGTTAAATGACTCAAAGATGAAAATGAGAAAGGAAAACAATTCAAAAGATTCAACAGATCCGAGTATATTGTTTGTAAAACAATTTCAACATTTGGGCTTTATATAAAGTAGAGACCAACCTTGAATCGACTGAAGTTAAATGCACTTAGTAATTTGCATACCTGACAACAATTGAATGCCACTTTGCAACAAATCATTTAAAATGTCATTTCTTTCGAGGACAAACAAATCTTTCTTTCCTTGCTCGAGACAAGCAAAATTTTAAGTTCGGGGAGTTTGATGAG
Organism: Tetrastigma voinierianum; assembly: GCA_016808115.1. Classification (NCBI taxonomy): domain Eukaryota; kingdom Viridiplantae; phylum Streptophyta; class Magnoliopsida; order Vitales; family Vitaceae; genus Tetrastigma; species Tetrastigma voinierianum. The sequence continues at coordinate 36,721 of JAEQBH010007103.1, forward strand.
CTTAAAAGTCATCTCTTTAGTCCATTTTTCAGTTTGATTTCAATAAAATTGAATATTTGACATACGTAATTATGAAAAACCTACTAATTTGTCATTATGAAAAGCAAGAAAATTCGCAAAGAATAAGTGGATAAAATGCACAATAGTAGAGCAGAATAAAAGCAATTGGCTGAACTATTGATGCAACTGAGGTTCATACATACCCAGCTTCCGAGGTCGCGACATCGAAGATTAAAGGGAATTTGATGCGTGTCAGCATAGTGGGATCACAGCTGCAGAGGCAAACAGGAATGAGCAGAATTAAAAGAGTGATGTCGCAACAGGAAGTCTGAAGTCGCGACATCATAAAACAACCAGTGCAACTTTCAGCAGCATCAAGTGATGTCGCGACAAGAAGACTGATGTCGTGACACCAAGTACAACCAATTGATACCTGCAGAGAATTATGGATGAAGTCACACACTACAAAGAGAACGATCCGGCGCCCAAAACCGTGAGTCAGATGTCGCGACGCCAAGAAGCACCCATTCACAACAAGAAGTGACGCATTTGATGTCGCTGACAAGAAGACTGGCGCTCGACACCACAACAAAACAAGAAGATACAAGAGAATCTCGAAATGGGATGTCACGACATATCGCGGAACACCGTCCAAAGATGCGCGATATAAGAGCCAAAGTCGCTGGCTAAAGCAAACGAAGTCGCTGACATCCGCAATCATCATCTGAAACAGTAAAGGCTCACCAATGTCGACATCAAGAATCCACCATTTCACAAGCACATCTCGGGAGTGATGTCGATTATGATATAGATGTCGCGACATGGAGACTGCCGCGACAAAGAACCGAGGTTTTACCCGAGCAAAGGACTGGCCCGTACTTGGTAATCCACAATGTCACATTGGGTTTAGGGCCCAACCGAGAAACCCTATAAATAGAAAGCTACCTGCATTGAAACGCAAGTCGCAGCGACGGAGGATAGATCCGTAGCTCTAGGCTTCTACTCTTTATTTTTCTTTTCTTTATTTTCTTTCTTTTCTTTTCTTTTCTTTCTTTCTTTCGCTACTTTAGAACAGATTGTTTCTCGTATTTTCTTTTTCTTTTCTTTTTCGCTTTGTTTTGTTTGATCCAATGTTATCGTGAGTCAAGCCGAATGTTTAAATCAATTTCTTTTCGGTTACTACTGAATTTATGGAATTTCGCATACCAAATTCGATTGTTCCAGCTTCCAATCGGCAAATGCTCTATTGACTGAATGTGTCAGAGTGCGTAATTCAGTAATCAAGGAACTCAGCCTCCATTAAGAGAACGTTTTAGTTAGAATTGATCTTTCCTGTAGTATTTTCCAGTATCTTGTTCATTTCAGTTTACGAATTTACTTCAGATTATTGGTTTATTGATTTTGGATCTGAATATCAGTTTCCTATAAATCTTGCTAAGAATCATAATATTACCCCCGATTAAGAAGTCCTCTGAGGACACAGGAAGACAACTCGGGGTAACGATAGTTCTTCAAGGTATACTAACCTGCTATTAGGATCCGTCATAGCTTGCAAGTTCACTTAGATAAACTTTCCTCACTTGAAGTCAAGAACAGCCGAACGACTTCTATCTATTTAAACAAGTGTGAGATTTCACCTCAATTCCGGGAGAGAGCTAACTCAGTGTTAGCCGAGATCTTAATCAAGGAAAAAGGTTGATCTATTCTAATTTCGAGGAAGAGTAATTTGAAGTCAGATATCCTGCTTGACCGATAACTCAGAGCTAAGGTGTACTGTAAATTCATAAAATGGCATGAAGTATTGCAAAAGAAAAAATACCCGACAAGGAAGTTCTGAGAAAGTAGTTATCCCAATCCCCGAATTCGAGAATCAGAAAATGAGATAACGAAATGTGGAGTGTGGAGAGATCCAACCTGTACTACAATTGGCCTTGGACGTATTTTGAACTCGAGATAATCAAGAAATTTAATCAATATTCAAGCATGTGAATTCGATCGCTCACTGCACTGCTTCTTGATGTGTCTCTTTCTCTCGATAATTGTTCGCATTCATTTCTTGTTATAGAACTTAGTTTTACTTTCATTCATTTTATTTTATTTTATTCTAATTTTCATTTTCGAGATTAGTTTATTTCACTTACTACCGAACAATTTATCAATCGATGGTCCAAATAGTATGAATTTTGAGTAGTTGTAGTTGATTTAAAAATTCTTGAGATCTCTCAGTGGATCGAGACCGACTTAAATCCATTTATTACTTGTCGGTTTAATATCGTACCAAAACCAAATTTGAACATGATTTATTTTAAGAGATCGTGGGTTATAGTAAGGATGAAACAAAGTTTTGATAATCGTTGTTGGGGATTAGACACAATTCTTGGTAATAGTGTCATAAATTTGTATATGTGTTCATCGGGTCTTTCAACAAGTTTTATGTGATGTTTCTTGTCGGATTAGATAATAGTCTCGTGATAATGCTATAAAATTTCGTGTATATGTTTTGGTCACAACAAGTTTTATGGCGCCATTGTTTGGGGATTAGACAATAGTCCTTGGTGATAATGCTATAAAATTTTTGTGTATATGTTTTGGTCTTGTCAAGTTTTATAAGCGCCTGTCGATCGAAAGAATTTAATAAAATCAATATTCGATGAAAAGGAAATACTAATTTGGACATTTTTAAAAGAAAAAGAACAAAAATAAATTTTCAAGCAGTGGTTCAGTTTGGCCACTAACTTTTAACGAAACACATTGAATATTGTTTGATGATTTGACTAATCCTATTAATGGGAGTGTGTTTTGCTTTCAGAGAAACTTTGATGCATAGGAAATGTAATCGATCCGATCTCAAATTTCGACACAGAATAAAGGACGCCGTAAGCTCGAAAGACCAAGAAGGCAGAAAATCAACCATATGTAAGAAGGGCAGGATCAGTTGAAATACATAGATGCTTTAGAAGGCCTGGGCCACTAATACAATGGAGGATTTCGAGACCACATACAAAGAAGAATACTCACCGATCGACACCGCAAATTTGATGCTAATAATTTCAATCGAAACCAAGATCGACATAATGGTCCAAAGAAGATCAACACCGGTCATCCCACGTAATATCCAAACGAGCACCGGGAAGATTCCCCAGATGGCTATCGTTGTCGAATGGGGTGAGACCAGAAGTTATAAAACTGCATCTATTCCCATCTCCTCCCTAAAAGATACAAGAGCCTAAGGCTGGTATGAATCATTACCATATGGTTCTCGTTGATTGGAGGAGTTAGTTGAGGCCTTCCTAGGCAGATTCTTTCCCCCAGCCCTAACCACAGAAAGAAGGAGAGAGATCATTGGGTGGTTCCAAAGTGGGAAGATGAAAGCCCTGTATGTAGGGCCCGGGAAACTAAACTACACAGAAGATGTCCAATGCATGGGATAGGACCGCACTCAGATGGACATTGTGGTCATGCTATGAATGATATATCACAAAGGGGATCATTGATGCTCATGTCAGAGCATTCAAACGAAAAAGTCAAGAGGCAAAAGAGATATCAAAGATCCGGCTAATGTAACATGAAAACTTCAAGAGGAAACAAGAGAGGAAAGGGGATCATGGAGCCGAGCAAGATGACAGCCATGGAGGCCAAGTTGATGCCATTATGCAATGTGTTGGGGGACAAGCAAGAAAGAAAGACACACACTGGCTTCATGAAATAGAGCAATTAGAGCCAATGAAGGGGAGCACTGAAAGAGTAACCGGGCTGGACTTTATGATGTCAAGAGGTTAATTATCGGTGGGCTTTCAAGGGCTTACTCATTTCAAACTCCAATCCTAACCTTCCAAAGACATTATCACCCAAAGCACTCAGAACCATGAGAACTTCTCGTATGGTGGAGGGGCTTCGCTACCCACAAGGTGACGTAACCCCATCAAGGGTGTTTCACCAATTGTCCCAAAGAAGCAGCAAAGAACAAGGAAAGCTGAGGAACAGATGTCGTAGCTTTACGGGGATAATAAAAGTCGTTGAACCTCCATGAACAAAAGTTTGAGAATTGAAGTACCGCCACCAATTCTCAAATTTTAACACTACCAATGCATCCCGAAGAACCTGGGGAGACACAAGTAGGGCAATTGCCCTAACTCCGCAAAAAGCCAGAGGAAAGATGCCTTCCCACACAAGGAAGAACCCAAAGACTGCATATCAAAATGGAGGAGGAAGAATTAGAAGAGAAGAAGAAAGACATGAACAAAGAAGTAGCAAGACCGTAAAATAAAGAGATAATCGGAGAATGACAAAGAAGGAGTAGAAAAGAAGAACATCCAAGGAATAAAGCCCGCAGTCCCATTTCCACAAAGATCGTGTAAATCAAAGATGGAGGAGCAAATAGTAAGGTTCTGAAAACTTTCCGTGTTTCGGAGACGCATGCCTTTTACTGAAGTGGTGACTCAGATGCCACTTTATGCAAAATTTCTGAAGGACATACTGAGCAAGAAAAGAAAAATAGTAGAAGAAGGAATAGTGAATCTCTCTGCCACTTGTAATGCAGTAATCAGAAAGGAACTACTAGTAAAGATGAAGGACCCAGGAAGTTTCACAATTCCTTGTATTGTTGGAGGAATGGAATCTACGAAGCCTATGTGACTCCAGGAGCTAGTAGATCAATCTCATGCCTTCACAAGAAATTAAGTCGGGAGCTATTCCCACAATCAAGTACTCTTCAAATGGCGACAGATCGATGGTGAAACCCGAAGGGGTCATTGAAGATGTGTTGGTCAACAAGTGTTGGGAAGTTTGTATTCTAGTGAGACTTCATCATTCGACATGGAAGAAGATTCACAAGTAATTCCCTACTATTGGGAAGACCATTCCTAGCCACCGGGAGTTCGACAATATGCAAAAAGGAGTTCTCATCTTAAGGGTTGAGAAGAAGTCTGCGGTTTAACTTGATTAAAGTATGAAAATATCAACAGGAAGAGGAAAGTGAAGAACTCCAAATGGTTCGAGGAAAAGCAAGAACACAACAAGAAGTCCACCAAGGACTCAAACTGAGTACCGATGGGAGGCAACCTATAGGAAATCTCTGAATCTTTAATTTTCTATATGAATTTTAGTTAGAATTGCGGTTGATTTATTAGCAATTAATACAGACTTTGTTTTAGCTCGATGTAACTCTCCGTTAGTACTGTGTCATGAGCAAAAATGCAAGGAAGAAGGGAGGAGCAATTGCTGGATAACTTCAACAAATCACATGGAGGAATACAACAAATCTTGTAAACATTTCAAACAAGGAGACTAAGTGTTGCTCTACGACTCCAAACTCCATCTCTTTCCAGGCAAGCTTAAATCAAGATGGACTGAACCATTCACCATCTAGAAGGTCTATCCCAATGGATCAAAGAGACTCACCACCCATACAAAATGGTGTCTAAGGTTAATGGGCAAAGCAATGGGGTCATATGCAAAGGCACCACTCAAGAGACAAGGAGGAGATCCCCTCCTTGACCTCCATGATTGCAAGGAATCGTCAGACAGAAAGAGTGGCTTCGTAGTATCCTGCTTCCTAAATTTTTCTTTTCACGCTATTTTGGTTTCTTTACTTTTAGTTTTTTTTTTTAGTGATTTTATTGATTCCCTTTGTTTTAGCTTGTCTTTCTTTGAAAATTTTCATTTTCAAGTTTAGCTCCTCATAATTTTTGTTTTCTCAAGCTGGCAAGTGTCATAGTTGAGTCGGGGGTTGTTTTTGTGTATCGGAGTTTCCAGTTATAAATTTTCACAACCCGTGGAATGTCAGAGTCAGGAAATTGCAACCTACAAAATTTTGCAGGTTGCAAATTTACTATTCATCTTCCCTTGCTTCATCTTCCTACTCCGCCTGCGACTCTTCGTTTCCTGCACCCGCCATTAATTTTCCAAATTTTTTTAAACCAACCATTTAATAGGCATTTAAAGCCATTAATTGACCAAAACCTTTCACTTAACCCTTCCTACACCCTCCCTCTCTATAAACCACCCCTTTCCCTTTTTCATTTCCTATCTCCATTTCCAGGTTTTGAAGCTCCCCCACCCTTCCACTTCCTCTCATTCTCTTGCCCACCATGTGGTGAAGACCAAGGAGGACACACTTCAGCCCAGGTGCACCAAGCCTCCCCGCCAACAAACACCCAAGCCCAACCGTTGCCGCACCGCCGCCTACAACCCCGCGCCCCCCTCCGCACCACCTCAGCCCACGGGGCCTTGTCAGCTGTCTCCACGCATCAAGGGGCCACCGCCATGTCTACTGCGCCGGCCGCCGTGGCATCATTGCGGGCCCTCCTCCGCCGCCTCCCGCCTCCCATCCCCCCGATGAGGCCGCCCAATTCCTGTGAGATACCATTATACCTTGCCCACCATTCCACCCTCTCCACCACATCCTGTACACCCGAGGGCCCCACCGTCCAAGAGAGCTCGAACCTCGAGCCTAGGAGAGTCCTCCAGCTCCAGACCTCAGGAGCCACAGTCACCACCCCATCAGGGCCCTATTAGAGCTCTTCCTCTGGACCTGTCCCCAGCCTCCATCATCAGACGACCACTCTTCCACTACGACCCTATTCCAGGGAATGCTGATTGCAGTGGGAGGGATCTGCACAACGAGGTTCATTATGATCTCCCGACCCTTGCCGAATACCCAAAGCTCCGAGATTCGATGCTCCTAATGTAGAGGTACTTCCTAGAGCCATTCATGACCCCGCGATAATGTACTCATCCTCAAGTGGTCATCGAGTTTTATCACGCGAGACCTCCTGTGAGAGAGCCTAATCCATAACAACCATTCATTTCTCCGTATACTGCCCGTGGATTCTTCGGGCCTCCTGATATTGTACCGCTTCCATCTGCCGATGGTCCTTGCCAACTCACGTTTATAGGTAGTATCCCATCCCTCGAATCAAGGAGATGGTCTGTCACAGCCCGGATACATGACAGTGACCATTTTATCTCAGAGGCTCTTCCGTCGCGTATGCTTCTGATAAACCACGTACTGCGGTCTAATCTTTTTCCCCTCTAGCACATAGTCCAGTGAAGATGAGCCATTCTAGAGGCTCTATACCATATCTCTGAGGGTTACTGGTTCAGCCCGGCCGAGCTTATCATGACAACCTTGTTCCACTTTGAGGACAAGGTTCATCGCAAGCACCTATCCAGAGATGAGTCCACACCTCTCATGTTCCTAAGACTCCTATGCCAGGTGTTAAAGCACATCGGCTTCCCGGTCGCAGTTAGAGCGCCCATCGTGATCACTCAGGCCATCCTTACAGCGACCTAAGTGGTAGATTATGCCCGCCTTTTGCCTCCTTACATCCGAATCCGTATGAGGACCATCCGGCACCAACCTTCCTGAGGAGCAGCCACCTCCAAAGAAGCAGATACGAGGAGCATCAGGTTCCCGCATCCTCACTCCTCGTCCTTCACCCGTCTATGTATCCTCCGCGCCAAGAAGAGCCCGCCTCAGTACCACCCTCGCTGCATGTTGTTGGCCCCAACACACTGCACTCACCTCAATAGTACATCACGGCTTCCACCCGGACTTTCGACTATCATGGATGCACCCCGCACATTCTCCTCCACATCAAGATTACTTATCACCGCCCATGCGACCATGGAGAGGATGGCTCGCAATCGAGGTCGCCATGGCCGACTAGCGCCCATACTCTGCACGTAATTAGGTCATACCATACGCATCTCGTAGTCACCCGGGTCCGCCCGCGGCTTCCCATATGTGCTCGCTTCCAACCGCTCCCACTCCCTCCTCCTACCGACTCGCGACCCACCCACACCCAAATTTCAGACTCCCTTGATGTGCTAGTAGTCGCAGCTAGCCGCAGCCCACTCCACCACCAAAGACTCCTCGTACTCGCTCACAGACGAGACCCACTCTTCAATGGCTAATGATCGAGAATATAGTACTTCCTCTCTAGCTTTCCAATCCCACTTCATTGCGACAATGTCACATTTTACTGGGGAGAGTTAATATTGAAGTGACTTTTATACTGCTGATTTCATTTGTTTTTACACTAGTCCATCATTCTGCTCAAAGCCCATTTTGTATGTTTTATGGCTTGCTTTTTGCTCCTTTTTATGAAAGTTGTTTGTTTGTTTTTGAAAAAGCTGAAAACATAGTGACATACATTTCTATACATACCATACAACTCATTTTCTTAATTAAAATTGCAACCATTTTTTACCCCCATTTTTTTTTGGTTTCGTTTCACTCGTGTTGTAAAATTGACAACACCTAATGTTACTGATGATAGATTATTCCATGCATGATTAAGGAGACGACACTGAAGTCTCATGGTGTGCCTCAATTTTTTCTCCCAATTTTAGCCAACACACACGTAAAGGCACATCGCTTTTCTTCAAATAGGTCGAGAAACGCATAGCCTTATTTTGCAAAACCTACCCTAGTTTCATCAATTAATTGCACAGTTGAGGACCCCCGAGAAAATAAGGTGATTAGTGCCCAAAAAGTGCTGTTTTGAGCCCTATTCAAGATAGGTTTTGAGTGCTTTTTGCGTACTAATCATATCAATTAAGCCAATTGATGTGTTCAGGTCCACTTAGTACCACTGATGCCATTTCGAGTTTGTTTTCGTGATTTTATGTGTCTTTATGCATTCTCACCATTCAAGCTCGATGACAAGTTGTGCGCCGACGCGAGGGATTTACAATGTTTTCAACCATCAAAAAAATGAAGGAATATGAAGTGGATTTTGAAAGAAGGAGGATGCAAAGGGGGATGCAAGATTCGACGCAAGAGGCAAAAGGTGAATTTTCGCTATGATTGCGAAAAATTTCGCTAGATTGCGAAAATTTTCGCTAATCATAGCGAAAATTTCGCAATCCTAGCTTAAATTGAGAATTTTCATGGCCAGCTTAAATTTAGCCAGCCAGCGAAATTTAATGTGCCTACTCCCACTCGCTATCTCACAAATTTCACATATTAAATTTCGCTAGCTAGATAAATTCATCATTGATAGCTAAATTTGATTTCGTATCTCTCGTAGAATTTCGCTATTAGCGAAATTTCATAAAGTTAGCGAAATTTATGCTAGCGAAATTCCTCTCAGATAGCGAATTGATGCCTCTGTTTTTGGTATTTTTGGTTCTAAACGACCACGTTTTGATGAATTACCATTTTGACCCTTATGTAATTTCATATTTTAGGCATTTTAGTATTTTCACACCTTGGGATGTACTATAAAAACCCCCACAAACTTGTAACCCTAAGCAACTTTTCATTTTATAAAGTTTCCCGCAGCTTTCATTTTAGGGTTTCATTTGCTCTTTTCTCTCTCCTCTTTCTACTTAAAGGCTAAACACACCCTTGAGGATGAACTTAAAGGGAGGCTTGGCTGCTTCTCAGCTTGAAGAGGAGGGTGGCTAGCTTGGTTTTGGGGGGTCGTCGCAGTTGTCCCTATATAAAGGATACAGTAATCGCATTTGGTTCCATACCTTCCAAATTAGTTTAATGCCATTTAATGTTGTTCCTTCTGTCAATACTTGCCATGCTTTAGGTTCAAGTAATGCTAGATGCACGATATCCTTTAGATGCCATTTAAGGAGCCAATTGAATGAGGTTAAATGCTGTGGTTTTAAACCGAATGGGACTTTGAATGCTTGTACTTGGTTCACCAAATAGAGTGGTCTAGGGTTAGGTTTATAGTTAAACAAAGATCCGGTTTTTGCTTGACTATAGGTCATTTGCCCTAATGCGAGGAAATAACCCGAGGACACCCATCACCCCCATGTTATCGAGCTAGTGACCCAAGCCTGAAGTTACCATTTCTCTCTGCTACTTCACTTTGCAGTTCATTACGCTTAGTCAAGAACAAACAACTTCCACCGCTTTGAACCAAATCCAGAAATCCAAACAAAAGCCTCACCATTTTCCAAACACTGATGCAAATCATTCGTGGGATGAAACCCATCCCCGTGTTCGACCCTAGACCGCTATGCTGCAGTAGCTTGACTACGGCAGTAGGAGGAACTAAGGATACAAATATTGTTGATTCCGAATCACCCTACCGTGGCACGAATCAAATGGCGCCGTTGCCGGGATGCCAAACTACGTATGATGAGTTGATGTGTACTTGTAATCCACATTACAAGTGTTGGTGACCTTTGAACTTTATGTGCAGCAACCGCAGAAGTTTTCCACTTGCGCCATCGCACTGCTTTTGTTTCTCGCAATACTTCTTAGCTTTAATTAACACTTACTTTAGCAAGCTTTGTTTCAGGTTCTTCTGTCAGGTTCACAGGTACTGTGTGTTTATGCAAAGATTTATCGTAGGGACATCGTAGACCGCAAAGAGTGAGTGCACCAATTGAACAAGGTTAGAAATTAGTGTGCACAAGGACTAAATGGATCTCTACCCGAGGAAGAAAGTCAACAAGCACCCCTATGAATCCAACAAAGATACAAGTCGATTTAGGAACACATACACCCTCCCAGAGTTAGTGCCCCTCCTCGTAGTACTTATCGAGGATGTAGCAAAGGAGACCTCACTAGCACCCTCGCTCCCACTTTTCATGGTATAGAGAATGAAAATCCATATTCACACATACGGGATTTTGAGGAGGTATGCACTGCTTTCAAGGAAGGTATAACTGACATGGATTTGCTCAAGCTGAAAGCATTTCCATTGACACTCAAGGACAAAGCCAAGATTTGGCTCAATTCACTGAGGCCGAGAACGATTAGAAGTCATGCATTGCTGAAGTGAAGAAATTCTTTCAAGCAAGGCCGTTAATTCGCTTAATATATGATCTACACTCGCCAGGCCTTCTTTGACACAGTTTACTTGTCGGGAAAGATTCATTGAGACCATCATCGTACGCCCACACCATGGTTTTGATACATGGATGCTAGTGAACCATTTATGATGGTATGTCTCCACCATACAACTATTGAAACCATGTGGAGGTAACTTTTGAGCAAAACCCGCACGAGGCCATGGACTTTTGAACTATGTGGCCGAAACCTCAAAGGCATGGGATGAACCGAATCCAAGGGAAGCCGAAAGATCAAAGCCTTCAAACCACCTGAGGGGGGGCATTTATGCACTTTCCGAAGATACAGAGATGAAAGCAAAATTGACCACTTTGACTCGAATGTTAGAGGAGCCGAAATGAGAATGGCATGAAAGCAAGTGAAATGAGCTACTCGCATCTCATCCAAATTTTGTTTTGATTATCGACAAATAGTCATCCTCGGGGCATCAAGAGCATGCCCATGTCCTAAATCAAAATAAACCACCCATAGATGCTCCATATGACAACACCTATAACCTATTCGAGAAATCATCCACCTGTCATGAAGCCAAAACTTCGCATATGTCCCAGACTGTCAATGACAGCCAGTTCCACTTCATCACAACAAATGCCCGCCTCCACTTTTACTTCTCCCGCTGAAAGCAAGCATCCCTGCCAACTTAAGAAGTGGTAGGCACCTCATAGGCTACCTTAAGGTGTCAATGTTCAGACTAAGCAGAAAATTGAAGCATTAGAGAGTTCACTCAACAAGAAACTGGACAATATGCATTCTGAAATTTCAAAATTATCCAACTAAGAATCAAGTAGTGGTTCGGGAATAGTGGAAGGTTCCGATCTACCACAAGGAACAACAGAGGAGAGAGTAATTAATAGTCTCGACCAATGATCCAAATGTAAAGAATTGATGTGAAGTAGCGGCAAGTAGACTTTAAGATGGTAAAGAACCGAGGACCAAGAGGTCCTACTCTAGTCAAGTCATCCCATAGTAGCCGATCCACCACAAGAAGAACAAATAAGTATATGAATAGTGAAGATCGTTGGTACCCCCTCCATTTCCATGTGCTCTCCGAAAAAGAAAAGTTCATGAATCCAAACAAATGTTGTGAAGCTCATGGCAAGTGAAAGTTAATATTCCTCTCCTTGACATGATCAAACAAGTCCCCACCTACGCAAAGTTCTTGAAGGACCTATGCAAGGTAAAAAGGAGTCTCAATGTAAACAAAAAGGCCTTTTTGACCGAGCAAGTGAGTGCTATCACTGAAAGACTCTTGAAATATAAAGACCGGAAACAACTGTCAATATTGAGGCATCAGAGAAAGCACTATTAGACTTAGGAGCTAGTAAACCTTCCGTCCCATGTATAAAGCAATTAGGTTTCGGGAGAACTCAAACCCACTTCCATCATTAATCGTCACACTCGATAGGTCTATTAAATAATCGAAGGGGGACCATTGAGGATGTATTAATACAAGTGATGATTTATTACCCAAAGGATTTCACGATTTGACACAGAGTCAGCTGCAATGAGCCAATCATGTGCCCATTGGGGGAGGCTATTCGCTACTCGAATGCCATAATAAATTAAGCGAATGGGTTATGCAACTCACATTTGGGAATATGATCTTAGAACTCAATATTTTTCATTTGAGTAAAAGGCATATGCACTCGGAGGAAGATGACTGTGAAGAAGTTTGTATAATAGATGCGATTCGAAGAGCAAAGAATAAGCAGCAGGGAAGTAGATGTATTAACCCCGCAGTTATCCGAGTGCCTCAAGAACAACAGAACCCCAATGCATGAGCTTAATACAGGCACTGGAGGAGAAGAAACCTACCTCTATTAATCGTTGATCGAACCAAGGGAACCTCACGTGAGCTCAAAACCCTCCCAAGAGCTGGCATGCATTTCTCGAAGAAAATGAGTACGTCCAGCTGTGATTTCATCACCGTTGCTAATCGCACAAGAGCAAACCTGTTGCACCTTCTCAAAAGGAACAGCGCTACTGGGGTGGAAAATTTGATTTAAAAGGCATAAACCTAAATAACTGGCACCCATCACATTTACCTAGAAGAGTCTACAATGCAGCACCCATACAGAGTTGAACCCCCACTCATAAAGTAGTCTCGCATTGAGGTCCTAAAATTGCTCCAAGCCAGATTACGACCCCATTTCCGACAAGACTCAAGTGAGCCCAATCAAGTGGTGCCTATCGAGGACAACCGTGAAAAATGAAAAGGGTGAAGAATTGTTCACCCGACTCACTAACGGCTGAGTGTATAGATTGTTATAGGATATTTAATGAAGTAATCGGAAAGATCACTTCCTGCCGCTCATCGACGCTCCTTTGAAAGAGTTTCCGACATCCATTCTATTGCTTTGACGGGGTATCCGTGGTATTTCCAGATAGAGATCACTGAAGATCAAGAAAAGACCACTTTCACTGGTCCATATCTGGTACATATGTTTATAGGAGGATGCCTTTGGTCTTGCAACGCCCCACCACTTTTCGTATGTATACAGCATGTCTCGCCGAAGGGCGGGAGCGCATAATGGAAGTATACATGGATGACATCATCAGATATGGAGGCGATTTCAAGAATGTCTAACTAATCCGAGGCCATCCCGCAAAGGTGCATTGAAGAACCTCAGCTCAATCGAGAAGTGCCATTTTATGGTTAACTAAGGAATTGTACTGGGCCACATTATTTCCAGCAGGGGGATAGAAGTTGATAGCTAGCATTGAACTTATTTCCAACCGGTCCCTAACGAATGTAAAAACAGCTAGGCACCTTCATGCAGCTTCTGAGAAGATTCATTAAAGACTTCTCAAGATTACAAACCCCGTATGTTCCTAGAGAAAGATGCCAAATTTGTTTGGGAGAAAGAATGCCGAGAGCTTTGAAGAGTCAAGTCCCTGATCACCGCCCTACACGAGCACCTAACTCGGCAATGGCTTCAAGTGATGTGATGCGTGATCTTTAAGCATCTGAGCAAGACTACCCAAAGAGAAGACGGGAAACCCATGTGTAGTCTATTGGTGCTGGAAACCTTAAATGAAGCACAAAGGAATTGGAGACCACTACGGTGTATAACCCATCGGGTGGGTGTGCGAGACAAATTTCGAAAGATACTGGGTCAGGGTCCGATAGTCATTTACAGACCATTCCGCTTGAAATTCCGACTCAAGCAAAATGCGAAAGCAAGGCTCATCCGATGGGTCTTTACTGTGGAGTTTAACCGGTAAATTAAAGACAAGAAGGGGGTAGAATGCAATGGTAGATCATCTTCGGGCGTTAACAGCCCACGACACCTACAAATTTCACCCATCAATGATGTAATTTCGAAGAACTCGATGCAAATGAAAAAGCTCCCCGGGTATGCTCAGCCAATTTCCGGGCCACAGTGGAAATCCCATCGCAGTGAAAGAATGTGATGCGCATTTCTTTGCGAAGATCCACTTTTATTGGGAAGAGCCCTTCTTATTCAACATCAGGCATCGTATAATCGGGAAGTGCGTAGTCTCGTGATAGGAATTCTCAGCCACTCGCCACGGTAAGTGCCCGTGGTGGTCACTTTAGAGCCTCTAAAAGACAAAGAATGAAGGTGTGTCGCAAATCGGTTTCTATCGGCCTTCCTTATTAAGAAGCACATCGATGCCGAGTGTGTGATAGGTGCCAAAGACTCAGGAAGTTGTCTCGCCGCCATATGATGCCCCTAAACCCAATTTTAGTGGTCGAAATAGTCTGACATTTGGGGCATCGATTTCAGCGGGACCTTCCCACCTCTTATGGTCATACATACATTTTTGCTGGAGGGACTATGCCCCAAGTGGGTTGAAGCAATCAGAAAACTAATGACCACAGAGTGGTACTAAATCTTGAAAGCAACATCTTTTCAGCTCAAAGCCAAAAGCCATCATTAGCGATGGAGGTTCACATTTCTGCAACAAGCCTTTTGAAAACCTCATGGCTAAATATGGTGTGAAACACAGAGTGACCACCCCTTACAATCCTCAAAGAAGTGGCCAAGTGGAACTTGCTAACAGAGAGATTAAGACCATTCTGATGAAGGTGGTAAATAGCAACATAAAAGACTGGTCCATCAAACTCGCTGACTACGCGCCTACAAGACAGCCTTCAAGACAACTTGGAATGTCCCCTTATCGTTGGTCTATGGTAAAGCGTGTCACCAAAGGAGATTCAAATATAAGGCATGGTGGGTAATCAAAAAGATGAACATGGATCTAGCAAGGTGGTCGAGTCAAGAGATTCCTTTGATCTCAATGAGTCGAAGAAATACGAAATGATGCCTACTAATTCAAGATCAGCAAAGGAAAGATAAAAGAAATGGCATGACCATGATAATCGAAGAATTTCAAATGGTGGGGACCACCAGATGACTCCAAACTCCATCTATTTCGCAAGCTCAAGTCACATGGACGGGTTCATTCCATTGTTCAACGTGCATACCCCAATGGTTCAGTTTCGACCACTCAATCCAAATGGTGATAAGATCAAAGTCAATGGACAAAGGGTGAAGCCCTGTTGTGCGCCAGACCGTCAGTGGAGGAAATTACTGACCTCCCCCGAGTCCCATACCACACGCCTAAGGGTGGCTACCGCTTGGTCCCGCCAGCCTAACGCTCTCATTGTTTAGTTTCCTCGATAAATTCTCATTAAATTCAGGTAGCAATCGCAGTTTGACATTCGATTTCCCGTGTTGGATAGCTATATGATATCCAACAAATAGAAATGCCCCTCCAAACATCATGCTTGAGGCCCCATCCAGTTTTGGTATCCATGCTAAGCCGCTTGAAAGTAATATATTTTTAAATTCACATCGGTTATACAGATCCCGTAAACTACTCAACTCATCTTCTCTAGTTTTTAGTACTTTTGTGTCTTTTATTTGGTGTATTTCATTTTTTTCTTTCTAATCGACAATTGAATTGCCTTAATTGAACAATTGAATTGCCTTTAATTGAAGAATTGCCTGGTTGTTACCTTAATGTTAGAGCACCTACGCATGATTTAGTTTTCGGGTCAATTGAGATTTTGGCGCTTTCAATCTTGAACACTCTCGAGCTAATTCACACACGCACACCAGATTGCCCTCCAATAGGCCGTGGAAATTATGTACCTCCTTTCACTTTGCAGTTTTCACTTGGGGGTTTGTCGACGACCCATAATAGGTTAGTTTTACCTATGTATGAAGGCCAAAGTAGTCTTCCAAAAAGGAAAAGAAAAAGCAAAAAGAAAAAGAAAAATAAAAGCCGTGACGCTTTGCCTTGAAACCCGAACACGGTCCGAGGGGTATATGGCGAAAGCCTTTAAAGCCCGATGCCCTAAACCTTAGTTGGTTGGGAGTCATCGACTTAGTGTTCAAGTATATCGTGGACGGGTAGAGTTTCAATGTCAGAGGTGCTTAATTCTCGAAGCCAACGGAGTCCCGGGGTGAAACCTGCGCATTTGTGGTCATGATCCTTGGCTTGATGTCTAAACCTTAATTCGGTTGGGAGTCATCGGTGGACTGCTGACTTGGTGAAGCCGAGTTTTTAGCATCGCGAACCTACAATGTAGTCAAATAATGAAATAAGAGTGCAGTTGGTCTCATTTAGGTTGGTCAATTTAAGGCCATGGCAAAGAGCTAGGTCAGAGGGAATAGCTTTGCAATTTATTGGCTCGAATCAAGTTACCTAGAAATAATTAGATTTCTGGAAATCGTGCCATCTTGAAATCGCATCGCCTCTAAAACTCTTATATGGTTTTGCTCTATGTCTAAGCCAACGTGGTGTAAATTGTTCATTTTAAAGGTAATGTCTATACATACAATTTTAAACTATATATACTTTTGGTAAAATCATGGCATGCATCCCATTATTGTTTACTTTCAAGGGACTAGCAACGTGTCGGTCACGGTGTGATTAAGGCCCAAAAAGTGTTGTTTCAGCCCTATTCAAGATAGTGCCTGAGTGCTTTCACGCATTCAATCATATCAATTGGGCAAATTGATGTGTTCAGGTCCACTTAGTACCACTGATGCCATTGCGAGTTTGTTTTTGGTGATTTTGCAGGTGTCTTTATACCTCAGCCATTATAAGTTCAAGTTTGATGACAAGTCAGTTCACAATGCGGAGGATTTATAATGTTTTCAACCATCAAATTTGAAGGAATATGAAGTGGAATTCAAGGAAGGAGGATGCAAGTGGGGGGATGCAGTATATAAAGTCGACGCAGAGGTAAAGCAGAAATTTCGCCATGATTGTTGTAATTTACTAGATTGCAAAACTGCAACTATAGCGAAAATTTCCGCAATCCTAGCGAAATTGAGAATTTTGCTAGCTAGCTAAATTTCGCTACCAGCGAAATTTATCGTGCCTAGCGAAATTCCCACCGCTTCTCAAATTCTCGCTAGTTAGCTAAATCTCTCGCTAGCTAGCGAAATTCACGTTGATAGCTACTGGATTTCTAAGATCTCCGCAGAATCTCGCTAGTTATCGGGGGCCTCGCTAGGCTAGAGGAATTATGCTAGCTTAAATTCCCTATATAGCGAAATTGATGCCCCTGTGTTTTTGGTATTTTTGGTTCTAAACGACCACGCTTTGGATGAATTACTATTTTGACCCTTGTAATTTCATATTTTAGGCATTTTAGTATTTTCACACCTTGGGATGTACTATAAACTCCCCATGCATTTGTAACCCTACAACTTTTCATTTTATGTGCTCGCAGCTTATCTTAGTGGTTTCTATTTGGTTCTCTTCTCTCTCCTCTTTCTTTCATTTTCTAGGCTGCCAAACACACCCCTCGAGGATGACAACTAAAGGATGTCACAAGCCTCATAGCTTTGAAGAGGAGGGTGGCTAGCGGTTTTCATGGGGGTTGTCAGCAGCTGTCTTTATGCTATAAATGATACAAGTAATGCATTTATGGTTCCATACCTTCCAAATTGGGTTTAATGCCATTTAATGTTGTTCCTTTTGGTCAATATCACATGCTTTTAGTGGTTCAAGCATGTTTAATGCTAGATGACCGATATCTTAAATGCCATTTACGAGCCATCGAAATGAGGTTAAATTCTGTGGTTTTAAAACCGAATGGGACTTTGAATGCTTAGTACTCTGGTTCGACCCAACAGAGTGGTTCTAGGTTAGGGTTTTATAGTTAAACAAAGATCCGGCTTTGGCTTCACTATAGATCATCTGGCTCTAATGCGAGGAAATAACCAGAGACACCCCATCACCCCATGTTATCGAGCTAGTGACCCAAGCCTTCAAAGTTACCATTTCACACTTCACTTTAAACCATTACAGTTAGTCAGTAAACAAACAACTTCCACTGTTTTGAACCAAATCCAGAAATCCAAACAAAAGCCTCACCATTTTCCAAACACTGATGCTAATCATTCGTGGGATGAAAACCCATCCCCGTGTTCGGATCAGAGATCCAAGCAGTAGCTTGACTACTGCAGGAGGAACTAAGGATACAACACGAAGTGATTCCGACCACCCTACCGCGGGCACGAATCATAAGGCCAATGAAGTCTTTTAAAAAGAAAAAGAAAAAGAAAAAGAACCAACAAAAAATACAAAGAAAAAGAATAGAAAAGTCACAACAAAGCCACTTTGAAAAACTGAGCACGGGTCCGAGGGAGGCGGCGAAAGCTTCAAACTGAAACTTAAGCCAATCATTGAGCTACCGACTTATCGGGCCGCTACGTGGGTGGATGATGAGGTTTTAGCAAGCAGGTGTCGGAGTTTCAAATCATTCGAGTCCGAGGAACCTAAAGACTTAGAGGTCAAGATCCTATAACTTGATGCCCTGCCTTTAGATGGTTGAGAGTCATCGGTGGACCCTCACATGGACTTTCAGTGAGGTCGACTGGCCAAAGATCGTGACCCTACAATACAAAAAGAAATATGAAATAAGACAGCCGATGTATTTAGCTGTCAATGTTCTAGTCTTGGCAAGAAATTTCTGGGGGGAGAGCAGCTCAATAGGTTATTGTTAAAAACTGATCACATAAACACTTAGCTTTCGAGGAAGCTCGGGCCTCGATCTCTTGCCTGATAATTTTGAAACTCGGGTACTATATGTACCTTCTCCCGAGATGTCAATATGGTTTTAGTGGACTCACACGAGGTAGCATTTATCCATATACTTTTGAGAATATCGACTTTGCATGAGCATAACTTCACTGGTCAGTTTCCTTCTTTATCATCATATGGACTAGCAATGCTGTCGATCGGGGGAGGATTACACCAAATGTTAAGCATGTCGAGCCCTGCTTAGTACAAGTTTTCAGCACTTTTTGAAAATAATCAACTTAAATAACCCAATTGACACACTGCTGTCCCGCTATAATACCGACGTATTTTGTGGATATTTTTGTAGTTTTGTAAGCCAATTACGCCATTATCACTGAAGGCCGACTAAATACGAAGAACTGAGCCAAACTCAAGCCGCATGTACAAGTCAAGCTTCAGCAAATGAAGAAGAGAGGAGATTGCGCATTTACAAAGGTTGCGAATTTTCGCATCCCGCAGATCACAGTTACAAATTCTCGCACCGCCTGCTTGATGTTTAACCACTCGACCGCTATTCGTGATATTTCTTCCAAACCTGTCCTCCTATGTAATTTTGTTGCTTCATACTCTTGTAATTTCTTGACTGAGCAAAGGTATGTTCTCGCCAAGCTCAGAAATTAGTCAATCACTATCAATTAATAAAATTGGCCAAAGCTCACTGCGATTTCCCTCACTTTCTCCTTTCTTGACTTTCACCAACCAAACACTTTAGAACTCATGGGATGATAGTCCCTCCTCACGAGAGGGTTACTAGGTCAAGGTTCTTGAGGTAAATCACTATCCTCCGTTGCCCGTGCATTTATTACCATTTATGTTTATGCATCTCACTTGTGTTTAAATCCTGTGATGTACCCGATTGGTCGCATTCGAAAGCTTTAAGGGCCTGCTGGATACTTACCGGCTAGATCCCTTGATGCTCACTTAGTTGCCATTTATTTGGCTCGTTGTGTTAGGTCAAGGACCTGCTTAATCGCTAAAACATTAATGGTCCATAAATGTTGTATCTTAGAGAAAACCCTTTAAGGTCTCGCTTTTATAGTTAAACAAATATCTCTAGCTTGGGGAAATGACTATAGGTCATCCTCCCCAACGCGAGGAAAAGGACCTGAGGACATCTCAGTTGCCTTAGAACCCTAAGCCCAGTGGCCCGAGACTTCAAGGAGTTCTTTTACATTTTATTTCACTGTATTTCCAGTTTCCCAAACCATCAACTTCACTGTTTTTACAAAAACCTCAAATCCAAAGTGAAACCACCATTTTCAATCAACTGTAAATCATTTTACACGAAGAAAACCCATCCCCGAAGAAATCACTATACTGTAGTAGCTTGCTACTTACGTGGAATTTAGGATATAAATGTCGCCGATTCTTGACTCGCCACTCGTGGCATGAATTATTAGCGCTCCAAGAAATTGGTCCTGGCCAATTTATCAGTATCTAGTATGGATCGTGAATTCACGATTGTCAACATGTTACAATTTCATAAACTCAAATGTAAAAGAGATTATGTTAGATTGTACTTAAAATGCATAATTATTGCTGCTTGATAATTACGCATTATGGCTCCCACTATTTTATTACAGATCCTTAGCCCTCTCTATTGATCTAAGAGAACCTATATGGAGGTTCTCCTAGTGGATCGATATCCAATATCATCGAGAATCACCTTGGGTTTACCCAGCAAGCTATCTCGGGTAAAAAACGCATGTATCTTGATCATACCAATTGCAATCATACGCAATTAAGGCATCCAATATCACTTCAAGTGACCTTGGGTTTACCTAACAAGCCATCTTGGATCAATAATTATTCCAATTTGCAATCCAATGCAACTATCGAATCTACATCACTGTTGATTTGTGCATTATCACGGTGTTGAAATACATAAAAGTGCAACATTTATATATGCTGATTTTAATACTCCCAAATTTCATGTTTTGCTCTCATTTTCAGGTAGAATAGGTGCCTTTGATCGTTTTCTAGTGTTTTATGCGTGTGTAGGTTTTTCAGTCCCGTACAAATTTCAGAGGGGTTTGGATCCTGAGAACAGATGTGATCATCGCCGGCTGATGACATTGCCGAGGGCCCTGGTAGTGTTATAGTGAAGAGGAGCAATTTGCAGAGGCAGTGGTACCGGTACCACACTTAACGCCTAGTACCACATGCGTTGAGGCAAAGGGTACCCGCACCCACTATATCGGTACCGTTCCCAAGGAAGTGGAGTACCAATACACTTTTGGTACCGATACCAGCATGCAATCTCTCAAGGATTGCTGCACTTTTAATCTTACGTAGGGTACACGCCGTCTTCGACCACCACTTCGAGATCATTAATGAGATGGTATTTAAGGCCATTTGAGGCAAGAGGAAGAGTTTTTTTTCTAGGTTTGTTTTTAGACACTGGAGAGTTTTCATATTTCTAGAGTCAGTTCTTCTTTAGATTCTCGAAGCCTTGACTGCTTGTAATCTTTTAGCTGGTTTGTAACTCACATTTTCTCATGGGATCCTATGCTTTGAAATAACAACCTTGCAAATAGAAGCAGTATTTCTCAAGTCTCAACATAACTAGTGTTTTATTAACCATAAATTGATTCGCCTGTGGAGTTCTAAACCCCCATGATAGGGTTCTAATGGTGGAAACTCACCTCCTTCAAGGTAACAGCCCTCAATTCCTCTTTTGTGCTTAAATGGGACTGTATGATGCTAACACTTATGGAAAATCTTATAAAACCTTAGTTTGGCATTTTCTTGACAACGTGTGAACGAGAGACTCTAGGTACACGTTGTGCTTGATCACACATGCAGGCTAAGAGTCCATGCAAATCACCTGAACAAGTGTTTGTTATCATGCAATCGTTCTTGTCTTAAAAGAGTTTTTAATGTTACATTTTCCGTCGAAGACCATTCATCAATGGCTCCTAGATGAGGTTGTTAATAAGGGGTGGGTATTATCTCGACGGGTCAGGAGCGAAACCTATGACCCTAATATTCACCCTTTTTGTTTAAAATAGTTAATTTAATAGGTTACTCAATCAACCAATCACAACCCCCAGATTTTACTTTTGAACGCACATTCTTTGGAGAGCAATCCCTAAGGATCACCTAGGAAACCACTTCAGGAGATGGACCGTGGACTCCACAAGAATATAATGCTTGACAACTTTAGTTCCTACGCTTGGGAATAATTTCAGCATACGAAATAGACGAAGCAACTGGGTTATCAACTCATGATACGTGTACATCTTATGTACCCAGCTACGTCTCTATCCAACATTAACCTTAGGTTTGCCCAATAAGCTAATGAATCTAGTTAAGGCTAACTCACCAATCAAGAAAACTCATTTCCATGAATAGAACATGTCCTTATAGAGGAAGGCTCTGGTCTACCCCACAACCCCATTCTCCAAAGAGACTCCTGTTCACCCATTAGTAGAAGACGTTAGCCTTAATATTGATAAATGAGGGTTTTCTTTAGATAAGTCTCACGGCCTCATTAGCATGCTTTTATCCATTCTTCTCATAAAATTATAAGGATAGTTACCTTAACGTGGCATGATTATGGATTATTCTTAAAATCAATCTCATGAGCCAAGTGAATGGAATTGACTTGGTCAAACCTAGGGATATCCATGATTATTACAACCCTTTAAAATGAATTAAATTTATAATCTTTAAGGTCTTCTTTATTGGTACCTCCTCCACACTTCTTTCTCCTTTTGCATCTTCACCAACTTATCCTAATCTTATGTAATCTAATTACATACATTTAATAAAAAGAACCTTAAGTTACATTTGAGGGGGATTTAGATGAAAAGAGAAGTACATAGAGAAATTAGAGAGTGGTAAGGACATGCAGGCCTTATTTTCCTAAAAATAAATAATAATCATATGTAGTATGCTCAATCATCATTGGGCAAAGTCAATAATCATCCATCACTATAACATACACCCTCAAACATGCATTCTCTAATGCAATTAATTGAAAGTTAATGATAATGGTACTCACATACTTCAAAAGAATATTGGTGTTGTTTTTCAACACTTGAAATAAAATGATCCATATTGTTTGCTCAACATTTGAACTATATCCTCAATTCAACCCCTTGAACTAAAATCGTCCTACATCCATTTGTTCACTACTAACAATAATGATCCAACAACTTGATCCGGCCCCGATCCAACATCTGAATCAATCCGATCCAACATCTTGAATCATGAACCCTATTCAACTCCTTTGAATTATTAACCCGATTCAACTTTGGAATCGTAGTTCCTACTTTATTTTAATAACTCTCCAATTGGTTCAACATCTTGAACTATAATCTTATTAACTCCTCAATCGAAAATCTTTCCAGCGGGACGCCGGTCTAAAGGTCTTCATAGGTAATTTCAACATGGTTTTGAAATCCATGATTATAGAAAATTTTAAAGCTCTAACGATTCGGGCCACTCACACATTTCTATTTCAAACATATTAAAGTAACGTGTTCGAAACTTGTCCAAAACCATAAAAGAATGGAAATAAACAAGGCACCAAAGAACACTTAATGTCCAGTCGGGAGTGGGTTCAAACCTATTGGTTTAACCACGCTGTAAACATCACTACGCCAGAAGGATCGAACGTCACATCACGTCTTGTCATGTCATATCACTTCTCATCACATGACATCACGTCTTGTCACGTCACGTCTTGTCATGTTACGTCACCATGTCGAGACGCCGACGCTACAACGCCGCTGACGCTTTCGTTCCGATGACAAAGCTCGCTGACGCTGGGCGCCCAACGCCGTTACGTTGTTGGAAATTCTATGAGAGCAACGCCATGATGTCAGTACCGAACATCGCGGATGTTGGTCGGGTTTTCCAAAGAAAAGGAAAATCATGCAATCCCATCTTGGTACTTCTTGATCACTTCCAAGTCACTCCTTCATAAGCCATCCTAGATCATCTCATGACCATATACATGAAGAACAACATTGGATCTACACTTTTCAAACCAAAAATCTCATGTTCGAAGCTTTTGAAAACATGGGTACCAAAAACCGAAAACTCTCAACAATGAACCGATTTACGTACACAAGGTTCGATATCACCGGGCGTTTCACGGTGGCAAATACTCGACAAGGAAGCGGAAAAAAAAAATCCCAACAAAAACCCATCCTAAGACCCCTTGTAGCATCAAATTCGATTCTATAACAAAGAAAATGGTGAAGGATTACCTTGTTTCGATTCCAAAAATCGAGCTAGTGGTCGGGGTGAAGCTTGTGCATCGAAGCCAACCAAGTCCCAGGTTCGCCTAATGGTATCCACGTGAGGATCGAGCCGAAACCTCCAAGACACTGTACGCCCCAAATTTCTGGGTCATTTTTTTTTTTTTTTTTTTTCATACAAGAGTTCAATGTTTCTTTACATACCCAAAATATATGAAACTATATTGTTCTAATATAGTTTTTACAAAACACCATCAAGGTCAACCTGATCTCCTTCTATCACGCCCTATGGAACATTTTCTTGTAAATCCAAATAAATTCACTATCAGTGATACAAAAAGCCCAAAGAGTAATAATCTGCAAGTGTTACTCCCACCTAAGTGCACATGCAATGATTGTGATAGAAAACACATTCAAGTAAGATGCCTACATGAATGTCAATGCATGAATGTCCTCATGCCCATATCCCGAAAGTTATCATCGACTTCTACACCTACCTAGGGCGAGTGTGAAATACCAACCGTCATTTTATTCCACTAATGACCTTTTTCCAAAACAAGAACTTTTGTTTTTCCTTTAAGAATTTGTAACCCATTGAAACACCTCCAATGCACACTTGATTTGGTAAAATCGCGCAGGCTTAGTTATTTGTGGCCACTTGATTTTTCGGTTTTCATCACTGACGCCGCATTGCTCCAACATTTTTACGAACTTGCACTGGAATCATGTCTAACCGTGAATAACATTTGGTCTTTCACTCGGGGTCTTGCTATGCCCAAACACACTTATATTTATTTCCATTAGCTCTTTAAAACCGCTTGACTCCATTTGGACTGGCCCCATTTCCGAGTCCATCTATCAGTACCATACACAGTTTTTGACCCATAACCGTGTACCCATGACACCTAACCCGGTGCCGATCCGCACCATGCACTCACACCCATGTCATGCGATGTCTTCACATGCGGGCACACATGCTAGTTGCATATACATAATCACCTATGCACACATATTCATGCATATTATCCATGCCTCATATTTAAGATTAAGCATGCCTGTTAAAATGTCACACACTATCAACATGTCATTCCACACCGCATGTTATCAACTCAAACCATAGCATATACTAACATGTGTCAATTTCCAAATTGCATGTTATCCACTAAAGCCCTAACACACAACTGAACTGGTCAGAACTAACATGCCTGATTGACAATGTCTCAAAGGAACATGCTGCAATCTTGACTCAATGATCCATAGAGTCAAAGAACACCCAAATCGAATTCGGACAAGAAAGTTATACCTTCCTCGGGTTGGGGTCACGCATGACTAAACCGTCTTCACCCGGGCAGCCTTACCTCACTGACTGGACGGCCATTTCGGCCGCCTCAGGCACCCACTGCCCTTCCAAGAGGTCCTAATGGAGAGTTTACTCAATGGGCTTTCCATGAAGTCCAAGAACACCCAACCTGAGTTCAACGGCGAGATATGACCTTCCGGGGGGTTGAGGTCATGTCAACTTTGACGAACACCGCTCATGGACGACCCTCTTGACGACCATCGCTCATCGACGACCCTCACCGCTTGACGACCACCGCTCATGACGACCTCACCGCTTCGACGCAATTAATCGCTCATGGACGAATTTCTCTGGATCTAATTCACCGTTTCATTGACGCACTTCACCGCTTGATCTAATTCACCGCTCATGGATCAATTTCACCGCTTGACGAATTAATCGCTCATGGATCTAATTTCATCGCTTGACACCACCGCTCATTGACGACCACCGCTCAATCGATTAATCGCTCGACACCCCCTTGTTCGGCCGAATTTCATCAAGCCACGCACTACCGCCATTTACTACCATCGCTCACCGATTAATCGGCTTGACGACCCCTGTTTGACGACCATCGCTGGAGTACCACCGCCACCTAATAATCGCTCACCGACAATCGCTTGACGAATTTCGTTTGACGAATCACCGCTCATGGACGAATTTCACCGCTTGGATCGACCAACGTTCATGGACGACCCTCTCGACGCACTAACGCTCACCGGCAACGCTCACCGACTAATCGCTTGACGACCCTCTCGACGACCGCCATTTGACCGCTCGTATAAAAAGACCATAACTTCTGGTCTACAGCAAATCAATCGGTAAAATTCGGTGTTTCAACATCGTTCATTGATGGGGCTACAAACTTATCGGGCGATCTACTTCCAGATTCGTTTTTTCTGACCCAAAAATCCATTTTAAGGTCCGGCTAGTTGACCCGAATTGGAAGCGTAACCCACCTCGACCAGATTTAGCCGGGCCGAAATAAAGAAAAGACTATAACTTAGTCTACGTGAGGTCCAAATCGGAAATTAAGGTTTCCATCAATTTCATTGATGAGGCTACAATTTATCAGAAGGACTCACCACTACATTCCACTTCTTCCTACCAAAATCGGTTCTAAATCTGGCTTTGACTGAGATATATATGCCACCCCCAATGTGAGCCATGGCACAAAATACAACCAAACATTCCCGTAGGCATACACAACCACCACACAACCCTTAGGAAAGGAACCAAGGTAGGAGAAGACCACTCTGGAGTTTTTGTCAAGGACTCCCAACTCCGGCTTCTGCGCGAAGCCCTTGTCAGCGTTGAACTCTTCCTCTTGCTCCGCTTGAAACCGCTGGTCCGATCGGCCGAGCCAGAGAGAAGGTGAGCCCTCTCATCACTCTCTCTTTCTCTCCCCACCATCGCCCTTCCTCTATTTAGAGAGCATGTCCCTCCACACCTTCCTTTCCACTTGTTCCCAACCCACATTCCTTCCCACCAAATTCCTCATGCAAAGCCTATCCAAGACACCTAGCATCCACTAGCATTTACCTCATGCAAGACTACTTTAGACACGTAGCCTATTTGCATGCATCCATGTGTGTGGGACCTCATGCCACCCGTCATTTACTCATTTGTCCAATTGCCTCAAATACGGCAATTCCCAACCTGTCTTCAATTTGACGAACCGATATGGTAGCTAGATTTCGGGGACGACCTAACGGTGTGAAGTCTGCTTTTGGCTATCCGAGACCTAGAAAAATTCCGATTTTTGACCGAAATTACCATTTTAGTTTCCTTTTTCGTGAAAATTGCAATTTTCGGGTTTACATTCTTCCTTTTAAAAGAATTCATTCCGAAATTCCACTCAATCACAACAATCTACATGCGCATGCAACACTGTACTGTCACATGTAAACTAGTCATTTAGTTATTAAATCACTACACTGCTGCATCTTCATCCCTAAACAAGAAGGGATAGGTGGCCCGCATAGTGTCCTCGCGTTCCTATGTTGCCTCCTCCACTCCACCTGCACAAAGATTCTCACCAGCCTCCCACTCTGGCCTATGCCTCAAAACCCGATCTCGCTATCTGAGGCGACCGGTCCCTCCCTCAAAGGTTCCATCCTGTGGTCATCTCAATCTTTTCCCAATCCACTACATGAGCTGGATCAGGAGCACTTCTGAGCATGGAGACGTGAATACTTCATGAACACTGACATACCCAAGCAGAGTTTAACCGCACGCCATAATGCCCACCCTTTCAGTATCTTGAAAATCTAATAAACCTCGCGAGAAGCCTCGCGCCTGCCGAATCCGACCACTCCTCTCTTAGGCACGTCAAGAAAACGGATCACCAACCTCGAACTCTAAGGGTCGACATCGTCATTCGCATAACTCCTCCGCCGGCCTGCCGTGAGAAGACGTTGCCGCATCAAATTCACCTTCGCAGGTGTCTCTAGAACCAAATCAGCCGCACGAGCTCTCTCCCTCCCTCGGGGCCCAAAGAATTCCATGGATCTGGCATGGCCTCCGTACAAAGCCCCGTAGGCGCCATCCGTATACCTCGCCGATAACTATTGGCCAGGCGACTCCACTACGGGCGCTCTCCCAACTACCCTTTATGATCCAGACGTTAAGCTCGCAGCGATGTCCCTCTAACACCGCATAGTCTTCTCCCACCTGAACCATCCGGTCTCGAGTAAGAACACGACTCATGGTCACCAGGCCTATACTCGAAACTCTTCCAAAAGTGCGCCGAAACCCTGCCCTATCCGAGACTATGGATACCGGTACTCCATGTAGCCGACTATCTCTCGACGCGCCAACCGGCGTAATCTCTCAATTGTGAAGGTCATCAAGACGGCTAGAAAATGTGCCACTTCGCGGAGTCGTCCACCATCACCCATACCGCATCATGTTCGCTGATGTCGCGGTGTCGGGCCACAAAATCCATTGTGACATGCTCCACTCCACTCAGCCACCTCCAATGGCTGAAGTAGCCCCGTCATGGCTTCCCCGTGCTCAAATTTTTAGTCCACGACATGTGAGACATCGTTGAACAGCCCCCACGTGTCTCTCATCCCACTCCACACATCGGGCGACGAAGATCCTCGTACATCTTCGCGGCTAATTCGATGTACGCTGAAATCGAGAGCGCGGAAACCCTGAGAATCTCCTCTCTCAAATCGGTCACCTGGGGAACCACTACCCGTCCCCTATATCGCAGACTTCCATCTACGTGAACGGTCCAAATTTTCGGCCACTGGGCACTGACTCCAGATTGGTCCTCGATGGACACTATCTCCGGTCCCGCCACTGACTCAATCACTTCGCTACCGTAGCCTGCAGCTACAAATCTCCCACACTCGAGTCTCGCTCGGCTGTATCAGAGCTCCAACCGCCCTACGCCCGAGCATCCGCCACTCCCGAGAAGCTATACTTTAGCTAACGCTCCACTGAGCAGAATGGGCCACTACATTTGCCTTTACCTGGATAATGCAAAGTAGTCAATCCTCTAGAATCCCATCCACCGCGCTTGCCTCATTGAGGTCCCGCCGTGAAAATATACGACTTTTATGGTCTCGAGTACACCTCGAACTCGGGCCAGAGGCGTGCGGGCGCAATCTTCATAGCGAAGACTATGGTCGCCAACTCCATGTCGTGGAGCGGGGTAATTTCGCCATGATTCTTTAACTGGGGGGAACCATAAGCTACTACCCTCCCTGACTGCATCAAAACACATCCTAATCCGGCCCTCGATGCATCACAATACACTGTGTATCCTTGTCCCCTGTCCGGAATCCATCAAACGGAGCCAAGAGTTCTCAACTCCTGAATGCCTCCGCATCGGTCATCCTAATCAAACTCGACCTCCTTCCGGTCAACCCTAGTCATAAAATGTTTAACCGAGAAATCCTCTATGAACCCCAGAATACCCAAATGAACCCCAAGAAAACTACTGTGACTCAAGACTGACTTCGCCTTCCAACTCATCGCCGACCTCTCCGGTCGACCGACACTCCTCGAGTCGACACTCACGCGGTCCCAAAATCTCACCTCGCAGCCGCCCGACCATCGAACTCGCGCAGATACCGATGGTCCCCAACAACTCGTAAAACAATCCCCTGCGATACTAATGCTCCCACTGGATCGGGAGTAGATCAAGATGTCATCCACAAAGACTACGACAAACTGATCTACAGAGGGCTGGAATATCCGCGCATGAGATCCATACAATGGCCAAGATTCGCCAACCAAGGGCATCAATCAGAACCCAAAGTGCTCTTGTTTTCCAAGATATTATTTACCACATATATAATTCACACAAACAATCAAAGCATACACAAGAAAACACAAAAATGCATGCCAGATCTAACTCGTTCCGGTGGACTCCTAGGTAAACTTCACCTAGACCTTGATACCCAACTATGATCCTGACATCCACCGAGCACTAAGTCACTATCACATCAAGCCCGGGCTATACCGTTGTGATGTTCCTACTACAGTATGTTCTAGGACCCATGCCCCACCTGACCCAGGGTATTCCGTATACCTAAGCTCGATACTGTCGTGACGCCCAAATTTCGGGGGTCATTTTTTTTTTCATACAAGAGTTCAATGTACTTCTCTTTACATACCCAAAATATATGAAACTATATTTGTTTCTAATATATTTTTACAAAATAATCGATCAAGGCCACAACCCGACCTCCTTTCCACTCACTCTACTCGAGGGAGCACCGCCTTCTTTGTGTACCAAAGGGGGTCCTGACGACTGTAAGGAGCAAAGCCCAGTAGTGATAATCTCCTACAAGGGTTACTCCCCACCTAAGTGCACATGCAATGATTGCATAGAAAAACACATTCAAGTAAGATGCCTACATGAATGTCAATGCATGAATGTCCTCATGCCCATATCCCGAGTTACTCAATCGACTTCACACCTACCTAGGGCGAGTGTGAAATACCAACAATATCGATTCCACCAATGACCTTTTCCAAAACAAGAACTTTGTTTTCTTTAAGAATTCAGAACCCATCGAAATACTCTCCAATGCACATTTGACTTGGTAAATCACAAGTATGCTTAGTTATTTGTAATGATTTTTCTGTTTCATCACGTGATGTCAAGGCTGCTCCAAATATTTTACGAACTTGGTATCGTCGGGAATCATGTTCAACCGTGAATAACATTTGGGTCTTTTCACCTGGGGTCATCTTGCTATGCCCAAACACACTTATATTTATTTCCATTAGTTTCAAAACCATTTGATCTATCGGACTCGGTCCCCATTTCCAGTCCATCAATCAGTACCATACACAATTTTTGACCCATAACCTGTGGTACCCATGACACTCCAACCCTGCCGATCCGTACCATGCACTCACACCCATGTCATGCGATGTCTTCAGGCACATGCGATGCTATTATGCTAGTTGCATATACATAATCAACGCGCACACATATTCATGCATATTATCCATGCCTCATATTTAAGATTAAGCATGCCTGTTAAATGTCACACAGCATATATCAACATGTCATATTCCACACTGCATGTTATCAACTCAAACCATATACAGCACATATCAACATGTCAATTTCCAAATTGCATGTTATCCACTAAAGCCCTAACACAACTGAACTGGTCAGAACTAACATGCCTGATTGGAC
This sequence comes from Tetrastigma voinierianum, assembly GCA_016808115.1. NCBI lineage: Eukaryota > Viridiplantae > Streptophyta > Magnoliopsida > Vitales > Vitaceae > Tetrastigma > Tetrastigma voinierianum. The sequence goes on from JAEQBH010007103.1 coordinate 67,827, forward strand.
AATGTCCTCCACAGGAACATGGCTGCAATCGTGACTCAATGGGCCGATAGAGTCAAAGAACACCCAAATCGGAATTGACGAAAGTTATGGCCTGAAGTCAACACGCATGACTAAACCGCCCCACCCGGCAGCTCACCACTTGGATCGGACGGCTCGGCCGCCTCGTGCACCCACTGTCCTTCCAAGAGGTCCCAATGGAGATTTTACTCAATGGGCTTTCCATGAAGTCCAAGAACACCCAAATCGGAGTTCAAACGGTGATATGACCTTCCGTTCGAGATCACGCGTGAGTCACCTGACGAACACCGCTCATGGACGACTTGGACGACCACGCTCATTGACGCACTTCACTGCTTGATCGACATCGCTCATGGACTAATTCTCACTGCTTGATTTTACCACGGCTCATGGACTAATTCCTCTCGACGCACTAATCGCTCATTGACGACTTCACCGCTTGATCGACCACCGCTCACGGACGACCACCGTTTTCGACGACCACTGCTCATGACGACCGAATGCTTGACGACTAATGCTCATCGACGACCACCGCTCACCGACAATCGCTTGACGCACTTCGTTTCGACTAATTCTGACGCCACACCACCGCTCATTTACGACCACCGCTCATCGGTTAATCGCTTTGACGACTCATTACCACTCATCGCTGATCGCACCACCGCCCACCGACATCGTTTCATCGGTTAATTGATTTAATTTCGTTTGACGACCACCGTTCATGGACGACCACTGTTTGATCGAATTAATCGCCTGGGCGGATTCACCCCTCTTGGCCTAATTAACGCTCACCGATTAATCGCTCATCGATAATCGCTTTGACGACCCCTCTCGACGACCGCCCATTTGACCGCTCAGAGCAAAAGACCATAACTCTGGTCTAAGGTAAGAGTCCGAATCGAAATTCAAAGCCTAACATCAAGTTCATTGATGGGGCCACAACTTATCAGAAGGATTCACTCAGATTCGTTTTGTTTCTGACCCAAAATCCATTTTAAGGTCCGGCTAGTTGACCCGAATTGCGAACCGACCGACCAGATTTAGCTGGTCGACAACAAGAAAAGGACTATAACTTAGTCTACAGAGGTCCAAATCGAAATTGAAGCCTAGCATCAATTTCCTCATTGATGAGGCTACAATTTATCAGAAGGACTCACTCACTATTATTCCACTTCTTCCTACCCAAAAATCGAAGTTTAAATTCCGGTTTATGTATGCCACCTCAATGTGGCAGCTTCTCAAAATACAACCAAACATTCCCCCGAGGGCATACACAACCACCACACAACCCTTAGGGTAGAAAGGAACCAAGGTAGGAGAAGATTCCACTCTGGAGTTTTGTCAAACCCTCCCCAACCCTAGGCTTCTATGCGAAGCCCTTGTCGTGAAGGCTGAACTCTTCCTCTTGTCTAATTTGAAACCGCTCATCCGATCGTCTGAAATCTCTAGAGAGTATGGAGTCTCTCTATCACTCTCTCTTTTTCTCTCCCCAATCGGTCTTTCCCATTTAGAGAGTATGTTCCTCCTAAGCCTCTTGACACCTTCCTTTCCACTTGTCTCCTAACCCACATTCCTTCCCACTAAATTCTTCATGCAAAGCCTATCCAAGACACCTAGCATCCACTAGCATTTACCCTCATGCAAGACTACTTTCCTTAGACACGTAGCCTAGTTTGGTATGCATCCATGGTGTGGGACCTCATGCCACCTCGCTACTCATTTGTCCAATTGCCTCAAATACGTGTAATCTAACTGCCTCGGTGACTCTGACGAAATCGACATGGTAGCTAGGATTTCTAGGGACCGATTCCAACGGTGAAGTCCTAAGCCACATCCGAGACCTAGAAAAATTCTGGATTTTTGACCGAAATTACCATTTTACCCTTTTTCAGAAAATTAAAATTTTCTCGGGTTTTACAACAATGGTCTCGCAAAGGGTCCCGGTGCTGGCCAAGTCCTGATTCGAAGAGGAAGCCAAAAACCCGAGTCTCTCAAACCCTAGAACAATTTCTTGGAGATGAGAGAACAAAAATGGCTTTGTATCATGAAATCTTTAAAAGTCTTCTTTAGGGTTTTTCCATAATGTTTCTTTTATAGGAAAACCCTAACATATGAAATGACTATAAAATAATTTCACCTTTAGTGATAATAGTTACATGCATCCCTTACGCAGGCTTGTTCCTTCACAAGCCCTAAGTCGAGGAACGTTTGCCTCCTCGTTATCTCTCAAAGTGAGGGCTTTCAAACCCGGGATTCTACAAATCCTGTGACATTCCATTGTCGAGAATAAACTCCCTCATATTTGGATCACATCCAAATCCATTTCATATTAGCCCCACACTCTTCTAAGTGTGTGACCCATTAGGTTCCGGTTATGTTGGAAACTTGATTCAACTATTGAATCAAGCAAGTTAAGAGCGGCAGTTAGCAACACATCATGACCTCCAATTGACCGAAGAGTCAGTGGTTTGACTGCATACCCTTTCCATAGACAAATACCATGTAATTCCTCCTTTCACCTTTCTTTACCCTACTTGGTTCAGAGCATAGACAATGTGTAGCTCTCACTAGATTAGTTATGCCATACCTAGCCCAAGTGATATTTGATCTTGTGCTCGTATTCATCACTCATCAGTTATGCACTTGAAGACACTCCTCATGGCATTTTCACTCTAGTTAGAGATTCCCGAGTAATGATTCTAACAAGAGGCCTTAGGTATACCCTCCCTTTATTGGGAGTGGTGAATTCTTTGTTGGCTACTCAATTACCTTCAAACACCTAAAACTATATCCAATCCTCATCCAATGAGTGACCTCTAAGAGGCAACATGGATTAAGGTCAAAGTACAGAATCAACATCCAAGATATCCTTAATCACCTGAAGTCTAAGGATACTTGCACCATTGCTATGATGAGACACTGATCCATATGATTGTCTCATGACAGGTCTCCAGTGTACTTAGCTACTCTTAGCAAGCATCCACATGTCAACTCTGATCAACTCATGATCACAATCTATAAGATCTACTGCTTGATCCAACTAAAGAGTATGACATAAAGCAATCATCCGTGATCAACAATGTCCAAATTTTTAGTTAATCCTAAGACTAAGGATAATTTAGACACTAACATAATTGCACATGATATGAATCTTATTATCATGATCCCATCATGATTTCCTTCTGCGTTATGTTATGTATCATGGACTTCATTAATTCATTGTGATTATATCAATTCAACGTATGAATATCAAATTAACGAAGAAGCCTTTCATATTAAATAATATGTTGTGCATACAATAAGTGCTAATGGAATCACTTTTAGAGCACTTCTCTAACACATAACAACTTAAAGGCCTCTTGTAGATGCTTGGTGTCAGCCGGTTGCCTTTGATTTCAACAGCATGTCGTCGATATAGGCCTCCATTGTAAGTTACCCAACAACGATTGAATTCCTCTAGTCACCAATCTTGATATGTTTCAAGTATTCTTTTTTAGTTTCAAAAGGCATCACATCATAGTATAACATGTGTGCGGTAATGAAATGTCTTTCACGCTGCTGCGCATGGAATTTGATGATACCTAAAGAAAGCTTCCAAAAACGACAGTATTCCATGCCCGACTGCGGTATCAACAATTTGGTCTATACGTGGTAAGGGGAAGTTATCTTTTGGGCATGCTTCATTGAGGTCAGTGTAATCTACACATACTCACCACTCACCCCCTTTCTTTGGAACCACCACGATATTGGCTAGCCATTCAGAGTACTTCACTTCCTTAATGATGCCTTCCCTCATCAAGTTGTCTACTCCGCTTGAATGATCTCAATGATCAAGGTGTAATCGCCACTTATCTTACCGGTTTAGCCAGGATACATTTAGCTTCGCGAGAGGCAACCAAAGTTAATCCCAATCATATCTGAGTGGCTCCAGGCAAATACATCTATATCATTCAACAACATGAGTTGTAACTGTTCCCTTTCTTCATTGGACAGGAAAGAGTTTATGTAAGTGAACTTTATGTCCAAATTCAACGTTATCTCTGTGGGATCATAGCCAATGATCCTTCTCCGCCTTGATCGGGTGACGAACTTTGATTACTACGAGGAGGTTTGATCTCCGAGAGGAGAATTTTTAGTGTTCTTCTCCCCTCTCTATTCCTGCATAGATAGTTGATAACACTGCCGTGCGGCTAGTTGATTACTTAAAAGGTCAACCTGCCCAACGTTAGTCAAATAACTGACCATTTGGTGGTAGGTTAAGGTGATAACTTTCATCGAGTGCAACTAGGCTGGCCCCGTTATGGCGTTGTAAGGCCCCAAGTCTTCGACGATTGAGAACAGAACCTGTTGAGTCATTAGCCCAACTTTTACAAGGAGCATAACATCTCCTAGAGTTACAGTGACGCACCAAGAAACTAAAGAGGATTCATTTTACCGAAATTACCCCACCTAAGGAAAGCTTCATCTGCTTGACGGTAGGCGCTCACAGTCAGATTGCAGATCTATGAGTACCGTGCACATCAAAACCGTTAATACAAAGGGTGAGTACCAATCCATCATAGTGGGACACAATAATCGCTCGGGTGTATAAGAGGAAAGGATACAGCCATCTATCGCTCGTTTCTTCATGTCCGTCTCGCGGATAGCATTTATCCAGCCTTAACGGTGGCTCGAAGCTTCTTTTGCTAGCGCTTCGACTGATATTGGTCGTCAGACGATTAACCCAATATATATTTAATGGCCGATCTAAATTCCAATGAGGTTGTCGCAGCGGTTGTAACTCTATCCGCGGCCTGCCTTGATTCCACCCCGTGGTTAATTTCTCTGATATACCTCCTGAGGTGTCCCTCTTTGATAAGCTTTTCCACCATAAACTTCAGCTGCATTCCGCTTGCCTCATGTCCATGTGATCTCATGATAATCGTGATCTCTGATTTGTTTCTTTGGGAGGGATTTGTTTGATCAGGTCGCTGCCATTTAAACTTAAGGTCGGAATGATGGGCAACGACTCATATAGCATTCAGGGAGTGAATTACTGAACTCTATCTTCTTTATCGATCAGAGATTGCCCTCGTCGACCATCCTGGATTCAAAACGCCTTCCCGTATGACATATTTCCTTCGACCGACTGGTTTGTAATCATGATGATCTAGATTGTTATGCGAATATTGTCCTCCATCATTTAGTACTTATTACTCGCTCAGAGTAATTTCTTCCATTGTTGTTGGCGTCTAAAAGATGTTGATTGAAGAAAAAGTAGAAGGCCCGAGGCTTCCTAAAGTTTTAGAGGATCGCATCCATGTTGTAATGACTCTAACTGACAACTCAGCCTCGAACCTCATCATGGAAGTCACGAATAAACTCTCTTCATGTTTGAGAACTATTCAGAAGGAGTCGGCGGTTCTTCGTCTCACCGAATAAAAGATACTACGATACGAATGCCCCTCATAGTTCATTGAACAAGTTTATTGAGTTACGCGGGAGCTTGTGGAACCAAGCCAACGCAAGACCTTGCAAGCTACTAGGGAACACTTTACACAGCAGACAATCATTACCGAGATTTAGGATCATCACCTGATTATAATGGAGCATATGATCGTAAGGATAAGCATAACTATTGAATGTGGCAAAAGCTGGTATGACAAACCCGCGAGGCGGCTCATAATCAAGGATGCAGAGCATGTCATCGGTATAGCATCATACAAGTATTACACGAACTGGGCCTGACTAGTGCCCAAAAGTGCTATTTTGAACCCTATTTACAGTAGGTTTGCGCTTTTTTGTATACTAACTCATTTAATTAACCCGATTTACACATTAAGGTCCCTACTATTCTATCGACGTGATTTTGTGGCAAATTTGCAGTTTTTATGAGCTAATCATGCCAACATTGTCGAAGTCGATCAAACATGAAGAATTCGGTCAAACCCAACATCATGTATCAAAGACCAAAGAGAAAGAAGAGCAGAAAATAGGAAGAAAATGAAGCAGGAGAAAATGGAATAGTGCTGAAATTACACAGAATTTTCGCTATCATAATAAAATTATTGAGGTATAATAAAATTTCAATTTTCGCTTATGATCGACCCTTTCGCTATTAAATTTCCCTATCATAGCGCACTTTCGCTATGATAGCAAAATCAATCGTGCATAGCGAAAATTGTCTCCCTCCTCGCTTTTTGATCCAAACGAATTGGCTTTGGTTTTTCTCATTTCTACCCTCACCTGTAATTATTCTAGTTTGGCTATTTTGGTACTACATGTTTGTAAGGCTATATGCTTATCGAAACACCGTCGACCTAAGTTTTAGTTTTGAAGGGAAATATACGGGCCCCCGTTGGGCCCTCATTTTCTCTCTCCTTCTCACTTTCTTAGGTTACAAACAATCAAGGATGACAACTTGGAGGATGAGCGGCTAAAACCACTTCCTTGAAGGAAAAGGTCACAGTAGGATCCGAAGGTCATTTATGGTTCCCCGTTTCACGCAAAGAGTTTTGACATTTTGGTTCCCAAATTTTCAACTCTAGGTTTAAAACTTTTTGATGTACTTTGGCCAATACTTGGCAAGATTTTAGGTTCGTTGTATCTTAGCTTTAGATAATCGATATCCATTAGTTTCCATTTACGAGCCACCGAGGTAGGTTAAGGTTATATTTTCACTCATGCATCCTCTTGATCAATACTTGTAATCTTTAGGTTCGTGATGCTTATTATTAGATCCACTGAGATTCATTAGTTGCCCTTTACGAGTCATTGTAGGATGGGTCAAGGTGATAGATCTTCACTGTAGGAACTATAAATGCTAAATAAATGCTTTCTATCAAAAGGAAAATTATTAGGGTTTAGTTTTTAAAGTTAAATGAAGATTCGGTTCGGGAGATGACTATATGTCATCCTCCCCAACGCGAGAGCTGAACTCAACTTCGCTTAGCCTAGGATTCAAACCCGAAGTGGCCCAATGCTTCAAGGAGCTCTTTTATTTTATTTCGTCTTATTTTCGCCGTAAACCATCAACTCTGTTTTACCCAAACCTAAAATCCAAATCAATTCACCATTTTTTACTTCACTCAACCATTCTGCACGTAAGAAAACCCATCCCTGCTCGAATCTGCACCACTATAATTTAGTAACTTCATCAACAAGAAGAGGAGGAAGTTTAGATACAAATTTTGTTGATTCAGATCACCCTACTCGTGGCACGAATCAAATGGCCGCTTTCCTGATGGTGCCTAAGTGCATTTGACGAGTCAGGAACACTTGTGGATCCTCATCACAAGTTTAGTGAATTTCTTTATATTTCATTGTCATTTTTTCTTCATTTCAAAAAAAAAAAGTGGCCTGGGTTGCAGGACTGCTTCTCGCTGCTCAGAAGCCTTATTCTTTACTGATCGCATTTTCTAGTGGTTTGAATTGAGAGCAAAATGGAACCCCACATGAAGAGCAATACAGTCGAGAGAAACCCAGGCATATATACAATGAGGGATTACATAAAAACCACCAAGGCAAAGTCAAGAACCTGCAGAGAATCCAAATGAATATAGTCTATGAGGGATTATGTAAAACCAATGGATGAGTTCACCATATGGTAGTGCCATAACCATAGTCAAATCACACAAATTCCTCGCAACCAAGACTTCACAATACGCACCTCCTAAACCTCCATATTATGCCTCCACTTCTCGCCAGCAAAGAACCACTAACCCATCCCCCTCGTTGAACAAGCCATCCCGAACTCGAGCAAACTAGTGGATAATTTATAGAGGAGTAAAGGATGTTGGATCGTCCAAAGCACCGTGAAACTACGCAGAGAGCTCCCTAAACAAGGAATTGAATGGTTCCAAAGCGAAATTGATCAAAAATTTGACATCCGCAGAACTAACTGTGCCTACCAATTAGCTTGCTCATCAAGAGTGAGGAGAATCCGAGAAGAGTGCCGATTGAAATAATTTTGGGTGAGTGTGCTCAACTGCACTTTCAGGAGGAATTGAAAGGAATCGCCAGGCTTCCCGAGGAACCGCAGAGCCCTGCACCAGGCTAATTGCTTGTCTGACGGAGAGCAAGAAATCATCACACTGGATCGAGGAGGGCAAAGGAAAGGAAGAAGGGAGGAACCCCAAAAGCTTATCCTTCACCTAACCCTCATAAATTTGGATCCGCGCCACTACCCAACCCCAGGACAGCCTAACGCAAAGGTACATACCGCCAACACCTACAAAGAACTCAAAACCCGCAAAGACTCCGCTCCCAAAGCTAAGTCCAACCCATCGCCGCCATGCAAACTTCAAGAGATTAGTAATTCTCTGCATGCACTTTGCCACTACATAAAAAAACAATGGCAAATTATTTCATCGTATGGCATGTTGGATTATTCTGGTTAGAGCACCCAACCTAAGCATTTAAGCTCCCACTTTTTGTTTTATTTTATTTTTATTTTATTTTATTTTGCTTTCATTAATTTTTCTTCTTAGATTTTCTAATTTTTAGTTAATTTTTACTTGGGACACTTACTTTATGAAATTTTTCTAATTTTTCTTGTATTAATTTTTGCATTTCATAAGTAGAATTTCTGCCTCTGGACAAGAAATTTTAAGTAGCAAGAGAGAGGTACCGCAACCACAACTAAAATTTCAGAGTGGCAGCTTAAATTGAATTTTCGCTATCATAGAGAAATTTCACAATAGATAGCTTAAAATATGCATGTGATGGTTCCCATATAAGCACAAAATAGTACAAGAATGGTAAAAATTGTTTTCTTTTAATTTATTTATTATTTTTATTTTTAATTCAATATATATATATATATATATATTTTATTTCCATTTTTTCTTTTCTTTTTTTTTTAAAATTGTTCTATAAAAATGTAAAAATAAAAAATAAAATAAAATTTTATTATTAATTATTACTATTCCATTTTATTTTATTTTATTTATTAAAAATTCATTCATAGCTTAAATTTCGCTTATAAATAGATTTCGCTATAAAATAGCGAAATTTTCGCTATTGTTGCGAAAATCCCCACTATTTTGCATGCTGATTTTGTTTCACTCATAACTTTTTCATCCAAGCGTTTTTGGTACCGTTGGAAAGCTTAGAGAGTGTAGAATCCAAATATATCCAGAAAGAACATTTTTGAAATTATTATGAAGGTATAATTTTAAAAATGCTCTAACCGGTCACTTTTTCTCTTTTCTCCTAACTTGTTTGTTTGAAGCCCAAACGGAGTGAATAAGGTGTTGATGGAAAGCTTGCGAAGTATCCTATCCAACAACGATCACATCTCATCAAGGTGGTAACACTTCCTTCCCTAACTTTCCAATTCGAGCCCCATTTCGAACACTGAGATGTTTGGGTTGGGGGAGAGTTAGCGAAAGAAGTGACTTTTGTATTTATGTTTTTGTTACTATTTTGAGTAAGCCCATTTTGTGATGTTCGTTGGTTTTGTCTCTTTCTATAAAGTCAAGTACTATACAACTTACTTTTTCAAATTTGGACCCATTTTGGCAACCAAAATTTTGTGTGTTTCATTTAGCTCATAGTTTGAAAATTGAAACTTTGTCCAATTTCTATTGATGTTGATTGGTTCCATGCTTAGTCAATGGACGATCAATGAACTCGTCAGTCACCATTTTTCTTCCACCTTTAACTTCACACACCGAGCACATTAGGTTTCAAATGATAGGGTCAAAACCTGCAAGAACCTCCTTTACTTCAGAATAACCTATCCTAGTGTTGTTGACTACCTTAATAAAGTTAAGGACCCCTCGCGGGAAGGCCAATGCATCTTCGGAAAAAAAAAAAAAGAAGAAGAAATAAAAAGAATAGAAAAAGAAAAAGAACAAAATTACAACGCTTTGCCTTGAAACCGAACGGCCTCAGGTATACGAAGTCTTAAAGCCCGTGCCCAAACCTTCACCGGCTCGGGGGAGTCACCGACTTAGTGTTCGGCTTATACGGGTGGATGGGTGGAGTTTAGCAAGTTGTAGCTGAGTCTCAATCATTCGAAGTCCGGGGTGAAACCTCAAGAGCTCAGGTCGAAAGATCCTTATGACTCGTGCCCTAAGCCTTAATTAGTTGAGTCATTGGTAGATCCTCGCATCGACTTGTCAATTCTCAACATTAACCATACAACACAAAAAGAATCAGGAATAAGAGGTGGGTCCCGATCTATTTAGGGCTGGTTAGCATGCTAGGTCGTGGCAAGAAGCAGTCGGGGGAGTGCACTTAGCAGCTTATTGTCGAGAACTAATCAAACAAACACTTAGATTTTGGTGAAGTTTCGGGTTGATTCACCAAGAAGGAGGCTCTTAATACTCTCTATTTTGTACGGCATCTATCTCTCTCATTATAGCTTATTGACAAGGCTTTTATGATTTTTACTTAGGTTAGGTATTACTCATTCACAACCTTTTGAAACAATTATTTTTGTACCATTTATTTTGTTATCGCTTTGTATGTTCTCTTCTTTCTTTCTTTTCTTCATTTCTAAGGGACTAGCAAATGTGTAGGTTAGTGGACAAGGCTCAAAAGTGCTATTTTGAACCCTATTTATTATAGGTTTCGAGTGCTTTTTGTATACTAATCATTCTAATTAACTAGATTTACACATTAAGGTCCCTACTATTCTACTGATCGCATTTTGTGGCAAATTTTGCAATTTTTGCGAGCTAATCATGCCAACATTGTTGAGTCGATCCAAACATGAAGAATTCGAGTCAACCAACATCATAGATCGTAGACCAAGAGGAAAGAAGAGCGTAAAAAATAGAAGAAAATGCAGCAGGAGAAATGGAATAAGAGCTAATGGAACAAAGGCTGAAATTACACAGGCACTTTCGCTATCATAGCGCAAATATCGGCATAGCGAAAATTTCAATTCGCCAAGTGATCGACTTTCGCGGCATAGCGAAATTTCCTATCATAGCAAATTTTCACGCGATAGGCCAAAATCAATCGTGCATACCCAAAATTGGTTCTCCGCTTTTGATCCAAAACGACTCGCTTTTTGGTTTTTCATTTCTACCTCACCGTAATGACTTAGCTTGGTTATTTTGGTATTTCACATGTTTGTAAGGCTATATAAGCCATTGTAAACACTGTTGACCTAAGTTTTAGCTTTTGAAGGGAAATATACGCCCCTCGCTTTTCGGCCTCATTTTCTCTCTTCTCTCCTTTCTCTCACTTTCTTGGTTTCCAACACCTCCAAGGATGACAACTCGAGGATGAGCGGCTAAACCACTCCTTGAAGGAAAAGGCTGGGTAGGACTGCTGTCAGCCGGTGGTTCCCCTGCTTTCACGCAATGTGTTTTGACATTTTGTCTGCAAATCTCAACTCTAGGTTTAAAACTTTCATGTACTTTCTGGCCAATACTTGGCTTTCTTAGGGTCTGTTGTATTCTAGCTTTAGATAGACCGATATCCATTAGTTGCCATTTTTTTACGCAGCCACCGAGGTAGGTTAAGGTTATATTTTCACTTTTGATGCATCCTCTTTGATCAATACTGTAATCTTTTAGGTCTGGTGGATGCTTATTATTAGATCCACTGAGATTCATTATCGTTTTTACGAGTCAATGGCTGATGGGTCAAAGTGATGATCTCACTGTAGGGAACCATAGCAAGTAAATAAATGCTTTCTATCAAAATGAAAATTATTAAGGTTTCTAGTTTCTAGTTAAATGAAGATCTTACTCGAGATGACTATAGTGTCATCCTCCCAACGAGGAACAAACCTTGTGACCTCTGCCTTAGCCTAGGATCTTAAACCCAGTGGCCCAATGCTTAAAGGAGTTCTTTTTTATATTTTATTTTGCCTTATTTTCAGTTTGCAAACCATCAACTCCCCTGTTTTTACCTAAACCTTAAAATCCAAATCGAATTCACCATTTTTGACTTCACTCAAATCATTTGTACGAAGAAAAACTCATCCATGTGTTCGACTTAGACCACTATATCAAGTAGTAGCTTGACTACGGCAGTAGGAGGAAATTTAGGATACAAATTTTGTTGATTCCAGATCACCCTACTGGGTGGGCATAATCATGGCCCCACAGATTCAAAGGCAGGATGTGCAAGAGGCATTGGTGGCATCATGCCTATAAGAAATATTTGGTGGTCTGCATTCTCCGGCAAAGACTGACACGCTCCGAAGGCCCCAACGAGCTAGTTTTGGATCATGCTTGCTTATCTCCTTATATTCACGGACGCCACTAACGACATCATCGAAGACAAGGTGTTGCAAAGGCCTTTGTATCGACGGCCTTAGACCTCGCTATCCTTGCCAATGAGAGACTCCAAAGGTGAAGAACTACTCAAAGACAACTCATCATCTCGTTGGTATTATATCGGCTATGACAATGGACTCCTTCCTATCATGGCGATTAGAAGCACATCTCGATCAAGAGTATGGTACATCTTTCCAAGATTGCGGCTTTTTTGGTCCAATGGCAACTAGTCGCTCTCCGCTACAAGCTGCCATGTGGCCCATGTGCCTCCTTCCATCTACCTTGCCTTCCGTTTCCTCCAGGTCTGACACCATGGAGGAATTGGTCCTTAGCAAGTGGATCATCTGGATTGGTTGACATTATGATCGCTTTAGGCGACCCATTTGAAAAGGAACTCAATGAGCTATAGCTAATAATAGTAGACAATCAGTCGGGGCCAAGCCCTGTAGCCTTGTAACCAGACTTCTATTGTCTCAATTTCCACAAACTGGCCAATTGTTGTTACCTTGATTGTCTAAACCCTAGGCATCAAGTGGCAAAATGTAAACTCAGAAGGGCTATCTAAGGACTTGGTAACACCGCCTCCGATGATTAAGCCCAGCAATATGGAGATAAAGAATAAAGTAGCATGTGCAATTCAAATTGCTTACCTTCCCATCGTGGGGATCTTCCTGATGAGAAAGTGCTCCACGAACTCCACATGATTTAGAAAGAAAATCTCTTAATCTTGGGGATAAATTTTCTTCCCTATCAAGGATTAATTCTTCCTTATCACATTTCAACTTTTCTAAATAATGGACTGGACATCAGGAAATCCGCTATGCCAAACACGTTTGTATATTTTCGGGGATTGTGATTCTTTTTCCATAACGAACTCTATTACACGTGGTAGGATGGTCGACTGGTACTTAAAATTTGACTGTCAGGCTAGAGCTTCAGTCCATGAAGACGATACTAAGTTTTACATGGTCATTGAATAGTAGTCTAAAGACCATATAAAATCTACAATGATATTTAAATAATTTACTTCAATTACTATTTTATTCAATTTGTATGTTTTTATTTAACAAAAGAGTCTATGTTATTACCATGTTTAAAACCGCATGGAACTGGCTGACGGATCATCTATCAGATCAAGAAACCAGTCCATTCACAAAAAACCTGGTTGCTTTGATCTTGAACCTGGTAGGCGATCGAACCTCAGAACTCAAGAACCGATGTGAAATCACGCTCTTTCTCACAAGCTTTTGCACCAAACGATGTCCCTTGATCCCTCTCCTGAATCTCTTCTGCTGCGCTTCCACTTCCCCTTCTTCTCTAGTGTCATTCCTTTGTCAACATCGCAGGTACAAATATGTATTGGCTTTGTAACGAGATATGAAGATTTTGATTTACTCTTTACAATCATTTGCGTCATTTATGAAATTTAAAAAACATCATATTATCTTGCCATTTAAGAAATAGAAAATTTGGATTGACTTGGTAATAATTTAAAATATCATAAAATCTGATTATATTTAGAGAGTTCACATAATTTTATTTGGGAAATTTTATTTGACATATCTATATGTTCCTTATAATATCAAGGTCAAACAGTTGCCTTTTAGAAAATGTTTTAAGAATGAGTTAGATTTTCAATGAAAGATATCAATAGACTGGTATTAAAAACAAAATGGAAAATATAAAATTATTTCTAATTTGACAATATATAAATTTGTATGTTCAATCACCGGTTTGACCAATTTTTCCGGTCCAAATTCCCAAACATTGGTTATTATCAAAGACTTTGTTTCAAAAATATGCATTGAGAAAATTTTTTATTATAACATCATGCTTTGGTTGAAAATGTAATTTGTATTTATATTTCATCCATTATTTTCCTTTCATTTTAGTTTTATGTCTAATTCAAATGTAATTATTTATGTCTAATTCATTTTACAATTAAATACTTTGTTATAATGTAGTAAATGTCTAATTCACTATTATTATATTTTATATTAGCATATATTATCATCATTTTTATAAATGGGTTAAAAAATTATGTATAAATATGTAAACATTAAAAACTGATATTTTCAGATTTTTATGAACATATAGAATTTTCCATAATAATGACAAAAAAGATCATAACTTTTTTCTTAAGTGAAATTAAGTTTGATGTACAAGGATGTAAAAAAAGCCTTCCCAAAAAATAAAAAGAAAGAAAACTGATGTAAAAGAAAACTGACAAAAAAGAGTGTTGGATTTATAACCATTTATATAACATAGAAAACTATTTTCCTTTTCTATAAAATTTTATATGGATGGCAGATATCAAAACAACATATATGATATGGATGTAGTAGATACTTTCTAAAAACATATATAATATTTTTTTCTATAAATATACATATATAAATTCAGAAACAATGATAAATATTATTTGTTAGTGTTTATTTTTGTTATGTTTTTGTTTTCCAATCTAAAAGACTTTTGAGCTTTCTTTAGAGAAAAGTATAAGAATTTCTTCCCATTCTTTTATCTATTATTTGAATTTCTTTGTGCTTTTATTGATTGTTTCTGTTTTTTTTTAATTTTAGTGGGCATAATTTACTTTGGAATTTTGTCTTTCTTGGGCATTGTTTTGTATGAAGTGTACTTACTTTCAAGTCATCCTTTCAGCTCAGACCAAATTTGAGAAGAGTTTTTATCAAAATCATTTTCAAATATAAAATTATATTGAGATAAAATTTTTCATATAATCATAATTATTTTCATTTCACATATTAAATCCATAATAAAGGTTATTCTACCTTATTTGCACTGTTATCTCTTCTTTACTAAATGGGGTTGAAGGATACAGAAAATTATGAAAAGAAGTAGACTGGAATTAGATGAACAACTCAAGGTTTGAATAAGCCAATATGAAGACTATTATGAAAATAAAACTATACCTGATTAAAAAAACTACACCTAGATATTGGGTAAATATTAAGAAATTAAAAATAAATTAATAAATTATTTTATTGTATGCAGACAAAATATGAAGATATATATGATTGTGTGGACTTTTACAAGTAAATCCTGCATTTGATCATCCTTATTGGAATTTCGATAATTTGATTTCTATAAGGAACACACAAATTTGTGTAATGTATTTATAACTATTTTATTATTTTCTATATGTGATTTATGCATGTTGGGCAATCAATTATATTATTTTAACTATAAAATAAAATATTTTTTAACAAAAACAATGGTACAATAGTTTTACCAAGGACGTTGGATATGTATCTTCAATATTATTAATCTATAAAAATAAAAATATAGACGTAAAAAAATAAACCCTTCCTAGGAGTACCCTAAAAAGAGAGGAACCTTTCTTCTCTCAAGACATTTGGGGTTAAGAAGATGTGAAAATGTGTTTCCTCTATTAACTGTAAGTACTAACTACATGGACGGCTTCCAAGTTGTGAAGTAGCAGAAAGAAATTGGGGTTTTGAATAAGACAACATTTCTTTTCATTTTTCATTTTTTATTTAAAATAAAAGTAATAAGAAAGAGTTGTTAAAACTTTATTTCATCTTGGCATTGGAGGACCTAGGACTCATAGAATTATCACAGTAGAGCGAACCTCCGGATGAATAGGTGTGGTTCCTCTATGCTCTAGGAACAACGGAATATTTTAAACCATTACTAAACCATGACCAATAAAAATCCTTCATGGTCCAAAAATTTCAATTATAAAATCATGAAATTTTATTATGATAATCTGGCATGCGTCAACATCAATTCAGAAGAGTAAGCCTAAAGAAGGTTCCAAAGGTACAAATAGAGGCAAGATGTCCGGGTTGGAAACAGTACCTATAAGGAGAATCACAAAGTTGGATCTTATTAGAGTCAGTCTATTCGTAGATGTATGTCTGAAAATTGATCCCTCTTCTGGATGATAAACCTAATACCCATGTAAGTTATAAGTTCTTTACTATAAAATAGTTGATTAATGTCAAATGTATTTCCAATTTTTTTTATTTTTACCATTATTTTTTTTAAAAATAAAAAAAATAAGAGTAGGAAAATTGAGAAGAAGAATTGTACAATTGATATTTACATTGTATTGTCTAGTATGCCGTGGCTCGAACAATGCAAGTTATCAATTACGAAGGAGTTGGAGCAGAACGTAATGTATATATTCTGTCCAAGCTTCAATACACTTAGGTCGAATAAAGATTAATAATGGTGCTGAAAAAGCTATTGTAGTTGGATGGACGGTAATTGCACAAGATTTTGCTCATATCTATATAGACACACACACATATGCATATTTGGTTTATTTAACAAACGTGTCTATTATATTTACTCATTTTGTGTTTCAGGTGAATCCAGGTTTATATGGTGACAATCGAACCCACTTGTATATTTATACCAATGTAAAAATTTTGTTTTAATCTGGTGACGCAATGGTACAATTATATATATTTTAACAGGTGGAAGAATACATATTGAAATTTCTATATTTATTTATTCTTTCACCATAAGTAGGTTGGTGAATCGCATTGTTTCAATGCACAATGCGGATATGTACAACTCCAATCCAAATATACCTGTGACGGGGACTCTGATCCAGTTTCATCATATGGTGGAAAGCAACATGAATATCAACTTTATCTATTGTCAAGGAGTGTATGACAATTTTCTTTTCTTTTACTTTTTATAATTAGTGATAAAATTAATTATACCCTTTCGATTTTCCTCCTTAATGTAGGACATGGATAAGTCGAATAACTGGCTTTCCACTAATGACCCTCCTGTCGAGTTAGGTTCTAAGGCTCAATTATTCACCAATTTAGGAAACACAGCTACTCAAGCAGAGTAAGAGGAGGTGGTTAAATGCACTGGATGTCCTGCACCGGGAATGGGTTCTACATAATATAAGATCAAAAATTGGTTTTGATGCATTTTAGCTAGCCCATTATGTAGTAAATAATACCGTTATAAGCCTCCTAAGGACCTAGACTTTGCTTAAGGATGATAAATACCATTATGATGTTGACACCGAGGAGGTTGAAGGCAAAGGTCATTAATTGATCTTATGGTACCCTGGTGGAAAGTGACTGGAAATTTACATTATACTCAATTTCTTTTGTTTTGTCTATTGATTTTATGAATAAAGTTATGTCCTACAATCTTATTTGAGCTGATATCTTAAAATTTCACAATTATTTATATCGTTTGTTCTTTCAAAAGCATGCCCAGTTGTTTGGACTGCTGGTATATGCCTAACAAAATTTGAACCTCAAAGCATTGTATGACTGGCGTATCAGTAAATACTGTCCACTTTTTGAACTATCTCCTTTGAAACCTTTGCAAAATTGAATATTTCTTTAACAAAAAAATCTGCTATTAGTCTAATTTTAGTATAATATATTATTATTAAATAAAATATTACAAAATGAGTGAATAATTTATTTTATAGGCGTAGAAGCGTTTCATAGGTTGATTCCAATATTCCATTGAAAACATCAACCCTTCCTAATAGTTTTCACAACACCAACCCCATAACCACCTCTAATTCCGGTGTCAACTGGCTTTCTTCCTTCCTGTACTTTTACGTCTAATCTACTTCAATAAAGCATCTCCGTTAGTGGCTTATCTCTAATCAAGGACAAACCAATTCAAAAGAGAGACTTCTAATGCCCATAGGTTCAAGATTTTGAGAAAGCATTCAATTTTAGCATGAACAAGCAGAATCATCACGGTTTTCATGCATTTCTCTCCAATTTTTTAGAAAAATGATAAAAATGTCTCAAGATAAGGAATGATAGTCAGAAGAAAGAATTTAGAAGAGAAAGAAGTCGTTGGGAACTTAAAGTCCATTACCGATTGCAAAAGCCATGTTGGTTCAAATTGTACCTATAAAGTCAATGAGATCATTGATAAGATAATTGTTCATCTTGAGTTATCATGGTGTGTATGGAGTTGCATGTTAAAGAAGATTGGTGAATCACATTGAATAGAAACTTATTTTTCACACAATTACCCAGTATCATCTCAAACAGGAAAGGGTGTCTATATAACTGCTAATGAGAATAAGCAACTACAGTATCTTACAAAATCAACATCTCTTTGATATGAGGTGCCAATACCCATGTAAGATTTGTTAGAAGGTTGAACCCAATAGTTAGCATGGGCATGCAGTCAAAGTTCAAACCATTTAAATTCTGGCACATTATGAATATATAGATAATCACACCACTTTCTTGTAGCGAGTGTCAGGTGGAGGAACTCATAAGGCTGAGCCTTCCGATCTTGGGTACTAAGTACCAGAAATCGATCAGTGGCCAGTTCACAAGTAAAGATCTTATATTTAATAACATAAGTAAAGCTGCTTTAAAAATTATTTTCTTCTATAATACATTGACATGTTTCTATGCATTTAACAGCATCAAATACCAGAAAATAAAGAATAAAAAAAGATATATAATATGTGACAGACTCCGATCCAAACTAGATAAGTGATGTACAACAAAAGTTAGAATTTTTGAACCAGAATTCAGAGTTCAAAAGGTGTACAAGAAGTCTCAGTCCATAAGTTTATCTGCAATCTAGATATTAAAATGAATTACTTAAACTGTAAGCATATTAAAATAGATTGTTAATTGTGCAAAATATAGCGGAATTTCACCAAAACATAAGGACATCATTTATCTCTAGTAAACATATCTCCCCCATCCGAACCAATGGGCACTTATTCCAGGCCAACTGGGTCCCAAAGAAATGACATAGTTTACCAACCTCACAATCTTCAACGAAGCTCTTGTGATTTGAGAGAGTACATGAGGACCGAGGCCCTCGATCCTCTTAATTAGTTTGTCATCAAGAGCCAGAACTTCCTTAGGGAGCAGGCAAAGCTCTGCGCGACTTGGGATGGTATTGTTAGAAAATTCCGTAGAAAGTTAGCTTTATGGAAGAGAGAATAATGATACAAAAATTGAAACGTCAATAACAAAAAAGTGACGTGTTTAACAAATAATAAAATGAAAGTATTAATATATATATATATATATATATATATATATATATATATATATATATATATATATATATATATATATATATATATATAATATGTTTTATAATTCAATTTAGATATAGTATTTTATTTTTAATAATTGTATGTTTAAATATTTTTAAAGTAGTTAATTTTCTAGTTATGAAAATATGTTTCTTTTTTATTATTGAAATATAAAATATTGTTTAAAGAATAACTATCATAATGATTTTAATTCGTTTTAATAAAATATAAAAATACTGTATAAAATAATTAAAATACATATTATTAAAAAATAATTAAAAATCATTACATAGTCTTTAACAACATAAAAACAAATTATGGTATTTTTAAAACAAAAATTTTGTTTAATAAATATTTAAAAAAATTGTTAAATGAGATGAGTATGATGTTACGATTCCAAGAAGCTCTAAGGAACATTGCATAGCAAGGCATAGTGAACAAAGCAAATCATCCCCTAAGTCCTCAATGACTTTTCCCATGAATCTATTTTAGTGATAGCATGATCTCCCAGATATAGCAAGGTCCTAGCACCCCCAAACTTAAGTTATAGTCACCTATTTGGAAGAAGCTAACTAAAAAAGGATGAGAACGCACCCCTTTTATTCATACTAAAATGCCTAAATATTACCAAAATACCTAAAAATGAAAGAAAATCGGCACAAGATAGGTTTTAGATGAGTGTCTTTGTAGCGTGGATCCATTGGCGACTCCCAACTAGTTGGTTAAGGGCACCAGACATTAAATATCCTTCAACTCACACCGAACACTCAACCAAACTCAAAGGCCTTAGGTATGGGAATGGATCCATCTTCTCCTTGGGTGCTGAATTCAATGACTCTCTACTAGTTGGCTTCAGTATTAGGCCTGCAGGCCCTCGAACAGCCCGTAGATTCCGATTGGACAATCCCACTTATTCATATTCATAAACCTCTTTTTGACATTTTTCTTGTTTCTTTTTACTTTTTATCTTTCTTTTTCACTTTTTCTTATGTTTTTATATTTTTGTTTTTTTGGTTGGGGCTCAATAGCAATCCTCTTTTCTTAGGTGTCCCATTACTTAGGTGGTTAGAATCCCCCAAGGTTAGTTGAATTAAAGCAAAGCGCTGCATATGGAGATCAAAGTGTAAAGCAAGTAGATCGTATTCCTTAAGAAATAGCTTCAGCTAATAAGAGGGTGATTGTTAAGTCACCTATACTCATGCAAGCACGTTGAATCTAAGATCATTCAAAATCCTAAGGGTCCAATTCCACTTTACATTTGGTATTTTTCAAGGTTTAGTTCAAAATGACCTTCTATTAGCAACCAAGGCATCAAACTCACTCAAGATGACACTAAACACAAGCATGCAAGAAACATGAAACAAGCAAGAAAGATCGAGAAAGCTTGACTAAAGTAACACTAACCTAAAACATGCAAATTATCAAAAGCATAAAACCGAACTAAACTACACTAACAGTTCCAAGATAGGCCAAATAGGGCAAATTAAAGCACAAAACCACCCAAATTATTTCTAAGTCATCCATATACCCAAACAAGCATGTACTCATGATAAGCATAGAATGAGTCAAAGAGCAATGATTGACAAATCAAGAGTCAGTACAAATAACACCAAACCAATCACCTGCACCCCCAATTTAAAATGGACATTGTCCTCAATGGAAATAAGTATAAAATAAGTGTGTAGAGAACTCCTCTAATGATCTAAATGATCACTGTGGTGATGGTGGTGGAGTGTGATAGGAAAGGATTTGAGTGAGTTATTTCTTGATGATCTCTTGATTTCTTAGAACTGTGTTTATTTTGCTCTTTAGCTCTTCCATCTCTTGGCTCATCGATACTAATGTCTGGGTTTCATCCTAAAATGCACGAACTCAATGAGGTCGTGAACCTGATTCTCAATAGGTTGAGGAGGAATGGAATCGTCCTCCTCATGGGATGTGGGTGGTGGAGGTTGGGTAAAAGATTGCCCTACTTCTTCTCTTTCTTCATCTCTCCCCTCATACATAGCTTGATAAGCCCTCAACTCTTCCTCATTCGAAGGATCATTCCCGGATTCATACACCTCTTCAGGTTTTGTTACACCTGACTTGTTTTTCTTCACTACCATTGCTTTCATTAGGTGTATCTAAACCTCATCGCTTGTCAAGGGCACCCTAGCTTTCTTGCATAGTCCATATATGAGGAATGGGTGCCCGGGATTCATTTCAGCGTCCTTGTTGTAGAGGATGACATCCTCTATGACTTGCCCTACATTAAAGGGAATGTCTTCAATAATGGCATAATTCAAATGGCGCTACTAGCAATACCACACACATATGTCATAGGAATAAGGCAGATAATATGATACACACTTTGGGGATAAGCAAATGCTTAAATTTAAAGCAGTACAACATGCCCCCATTGTTATTATTTTCCACTACCTTGGCTATCGTGAGCATTATAAGCACTTCTGGGGTAGCTGATCTTCAAGTCTGTTATAAGCTTCATCATTGATCGATTCCAAGTTATAGAACTCGTTGATAGACTTTGCACTCTACCAACACCCCTCTCACCCTTACTTTTTCACCATGTGGGATGCTAGGTTGGCGTAGAATTCATGCACAACCATTGTATAGCCGGCCTATAATGGCAGCGCTTTCCACCCTTTCTTCACTATAGTTTTCTAAAGAAATCTTCGAGGTAGTGGAATTCTTTTTCTTTGATAAATGAGCGATTCGCTGAGATCAGTCTGAACTTCTTGGAAGCTCCCACATTCACAAACATTTCATGATCATAATCATGGCTCTCCATTCTATCATTCTTCTTGAACTCACTTTTTGCCTCTTTGAAGACATTGTGCACTTTAAGTGGTTAAGGGTCTAAACCTTTCAAATCCACACACAATTGTCACTCAATCCTCTAAGGTGATTACAAGGTTCCCTTATGGCAATCCAACTCTCAAATTTTCATTCAAACAATATATCGAACAGTTGGTGGGTGACCTCTTGAACAAAGCTTCCCAAAAAGATCCGAGCCTTCTGGAGCCTCAATACACCCACAATACTTCATCCCAATGCCAAATAAGACCAAAACACAACAAACTGGAAGATTTTTACCTTGCAATGCTCTAGAATTTAGTTGAATCAACCTTTGAATGGAAGAACATTCTCAATCAAATGTTTCAGTTCTAGTGGCACTTGAAAATCAGTTGAAATGATTTTGAAAGATCAGCTATGGAGGAATCTGGAAGAGTGTTTGAGAGAAAATTAGGGTTGGAAGATGAAGAATGACAAAACCGACCACATCGTATGATTAGGCTAGGCAACGCCACGACGCTCTCGTGCTAACCATTTGATTAAAGAATTTTCAAGTTGTTGCTCTTTTCTTACTCTATTACTTAAATTTCAACTTGGTTTCTTTATCGCAAGTGCATGTGGGTCAACAAGTAACAGCAGATTTTAAGTCCTGGAGCATCGTGACCCATAAGGATCAGGTCAGGGAAATTTCAAATATTAAGTACTCAAACTACTCAAGGATATCACTATTTCAACTCAAATTTCTATTTTGTAAATTGAATAGTAAACAGAGTACTTGTATTTAAATGTTGAAATATGATTAATTCAGCTTTCTAACAATTAAAAGCCTCTGATTTGAGTAAACACTGGAGAGGAATCGACAATGTGACTATTAGTTTGCACCTTATTCATAAAAACTAATCAGTCGTGGGTTGAATCTTGAACTTGTCCGAGGGTATGTTAGTATAGTCTTGAAATGCCTTCAACCACTATACATTTCACAGTTTAGAACACCATATTCCCAAACCAGGATAGCATGTGTCTAAAGGGCTACTTTTAGGATCTGATTCCCTTTAAGACTTGGATGACTTCCTAAACTAATACAATCAACCAATTTAATCGGATTCAAATTTCTTCCCATAGATTGTGGCAACACAGCTTTTCTCCAAAATAATTAGTTCATCACTCTGGCCGTATTAACCAATACACTCATTTCTATTGATAGAAATGACATATACTGATTAAAAATAAGACAAGCTCTTAAAGCATTAGTTTCATGTACCAAGGGATCACTATTCCTAGCCTTAGGATTACACCTCAGCTGTCACAAGAGGGTATCCTGGATATCAGGTGTTGGCACAGATCCTATGGTTTGGTTCATGAAATTAATAAATCAAGCTTAATAAAATTCAACACTCGAACTAATTATATCAATTCAGACTTCAACACAACAACCCACATTAAGCTCTGCAAACATACCAATCACATCATCAATCCCTTTTAGAAGAGATTTAACCAACCATCACTGGATTACACATAACAGTGACAAGTTGATCAAACAAGTCCATTATGCTTATAATTAAGAAAATGAGGAAGAAGAATTCCAACAATGTTTTTTGCTTTATGCAAATTCAAATAATGAATGTAGCTTGATTTTCAATAATCACTCTGCAAGAACTCAACTCAGATAAACTATTCTAAAAGAAAATGAAAATTTTCTAAAAAAAAGAAAAAAAATAGAAAGAAAGAAAACTATTTAAAAAAACTCTTTCTAACTTGCTCTCTACTCTATTCCCTTTTTTATTCTTCTTCTTCTGCCTCTACATCTGCATACATTTCTACGCCCTATCTCTTTCTATATATATCCCAATCATTGCTAGGTTGGAATTCAAGGCAGGTTTTGTGGACTTCAATGCAGGCCCATTAGATGATTTTTCACAACAAAAGTTAAAATGTCACAACAATATTACTGTGACGCCCCAAAATCGGGGGTCCGTCAATTCAACCGTTAACCATGGAAAACTTACGGATGTCAAGTAACCCGATACTAATAATCGTTGTGTCCCCTTTACTAGGACCCCTATTTCAAGTATAGGGAATACATTGATGCACGATGCTTACTCAAGATCGCAGTTGTGAAGAAAGCCAGGTTGTGGCTTTGTATTCATTTTTGTAAAGATGCTTGGAACAAACTAGTTATAGCTTGTATTTTGTGTAAAAAGAATTGTAATTAAATTATTATGGACTGCTTTTTAAATATAATTTGTATGTTTTAAAATGAGTATGGATAAACGTCTCGATCGCCCGCTTTTACTCATAAATGGACTTTGTGCGGTCATTGTGTTATATTAGGCCCTAGATGGGTCATGTTATTGTATATTCTACAGGTTGTATTTTAGGTAGAGCTCCCCGTACAAAGGAGACTCTATATGATTTTGTTAAATTATGGGTCTTGGTAAAGGGGACACAACAAGCAGGGTATCAGCACCCATATCCAAGTTTACTAACGGTTGATGGGTTGGTTAACTGGACCACGAGGCTCTTGTGGCTACAACTTGGTATTAGGAGCATTGGTATGCGAGAATACCTAGAGCTTGACGGGCATGCGCCACATCCGATACTACCTTCATAGCTAGGTATACGAGTACCTGTATCGAGGGCACAGCCTAGGCTAGACATTTGGCAGCATCTATTACCAATGTCACAGCTTGGTACCAAAGCCTAGGTATACGAACACCTAGGGCTTGTTGGGCATGGGTTTTGGACATGCTAAGCATGGTACAAAGGTCTAGTCTATGATAACCCTGCACTGATAGATCCTGTACCACTTTACAGCCTTCATTGTGAGTTTAGGTATACGAACACTCAGGGTGTGCATTTCATGTTTTGTGCTCTAATATGTTACATGATTGTGTGATATGTGTTGTGTGAATTATATGCATGGTAAAATGTATATGGAAAAAAAGGAACACAAGGGTTAGAAAACATAACCTTAGGAGTTCGGAAAATGAATGAACAGACAATAGATGTGGGATGTCACGGTTGGTTCGCTTATGCACTACTAGTTAGACTAGAAAAGGAATCCCCAATTTTCTATCTAGGCTTATGAAGAGACATAGAGGCTGAAGGGCACAACCAAATACCACTAGCCTTCGATCACAGCCTTCATGCAGTTTATCAAGGCCGCGACCGGGACTATCAGACAGCGGAAGGCCATGTACACGCTTACGATAGGCTAGTGCAACGGCGGGCCAAGGGGGGTCAAGTAACCTCCAAAGGTTTAAGGCACACCATCCTCCAACATTCATGGGTGAGGGACTCATGGTAGCCGATCATTAGTCTGACAAGTCGGGAAAGATTTTAGAGGCTACAGATCACCGATGCCACTGATAAGACTAGCAACACTGCCTAGAGGGTGAATCCCAAGTGCGGTGGGATTGGGTCAAAGCCTCAAGGACTCAAGGCAATGACATGGAAGAGTTATGTGAGCCTTCATGGACAAATATTTCAAGATTCGTGATATACGCAAAAAGCTCTACGAGAGTCATGGAAACAAGGAACAATGACAGTGCTAGAGTATGTGGCTAAGTTCATTTGAGTTAGCTTGTTTTGCTAATGATTATGTGGCCACCAACATGGCCAAAGTGAGTAAATTTGTTGATGGTCTGAAACTACCCATTTTGTAAGAGGAAGGGGATTGAGAGAGAAGTGGATGACGCACGGAGCATTCGGGACTCGGGTGCTAATGGTAAGAGGAAGGGGCACCGACCTTCTCTTTAGCCTCCCAGAAATAAGCAAGAGGACTTCTACTCCAAGAACTAAGTCTGTGTGATTGTGGCCATGGCTATCAGGGCCAAGGCCAAGATTAATCATCGCAAGGTGGGAGACACTTTAGGACTCTTAGTTAGCCAGGACAGGGGACATGTTACCATTGCCACCGGCTTGGACACTAGAGACAGGATTGCCCATAGAGGCAAGGATCCTAGAGTTATGGGACACCCCAGTCCCAATCATCAGTGGTACATGCACAGACAATTTGTTTCTTTTTACCCAACATGGGCCAAAGGGAAATAAAGATATGATGGCTCGCGCCTGCATTCGCACTCCATCGACCGGAGATTAACCGGATCCGAGATGCGATCATTCGAATCCACTTTTTTTGTCAAGAAAACACATTTCAATGCTCATTTTGTAAATAACTCATCTTTATGAAAAACATATTTGCATATACTAATTCAACTCTAAAGGGGGCCCAATTTTGTTTTCAATACACATTTTCCATAAAATATGGCATTACATGCCCATTTCGGGCCCATTTACCACCTTTTATACATTACGACATTATAAGCCGTTTTCACTACCAAAATATTTACAAACAAAACTAGAGTTTGTACAAAAGTGTAAAATATATTTCATGAATATAGGGTCGCAAATTTTTTACTTCCAACTCCGCGAGGCCTCGACGCTGGACTTTAAATTGTCGTGGTCTTCGCACTGCTCACTGCAATTCCGCACGATAAAACAACGCGCTAAGCATTTTCATGCCTAGTGGTTCTATGCTTTCTCTTCATTCGAGTTTCTAAGTAAATCATGCATTTTTCTAAATCGATGCCTTGTATAATTTTTCAATGACCAATGTGGTACACATATATATGTATATATTTTCATTTCGTATATTATTCAAATTAAAATTCATCAATATTTCAATTGCGTGGGCTTTATGCAATAAATCATTCAAAAACACAAATCATGTATTTCACAATTTTTTAATTTTACTCTTAAGCGAATTTAAGAGCATGCTTTCAAAGGTAATGTGATAATGACTCACAACACTTGCCCCACAATGGGTAGCTCTGGGTGATAAAACATTTTGTTTCATAACACAGTACGGTCCAACTAGGCTGCAAACTGGTTATTAAAAATCAGTTTGTGAACACTACCAATACTGTCCTACTAGGCTACAGATCGAAGTGACACATCATTACGTTTGGCGCAGTACTGTTCTTTTGACCTTGGAATGCCAATCTATCTTTAACTCGAATTTAACGGTTAACATTCTATTAAAGGCACTCAAATCATTCATAGCAATTTACAATAGTGTATATACATTTATATCCAAATACTTGGTTTCCAATACTCATGAAATTTTTCATGTGCAATTCATTTCACAATCAATTGTATCAAATCAATTTAAAACAAATCAATACTCAATTTATCGCAATTCATTTCAATAAATCCACTTATTTCATAATCCTTCAAACATTTTAGAAATGTAGAGAGAAGGAGACAGAACTAATTTATTTATGGCTCAAACTGAGCATATATGTGTTGGAATACATAAAAGTAACATTTATATAAGATTTTAATACCTTACAAACATGTTTTCATTTTATGTGTAATAGGTGCCTTTGATCGCTTATAAGTGTTTTTATGCGTGCGCAGTTTTTCCAAATTCCGTGCAATACCAGAGGGGCTGATCCCAGAGAACAAAATGTAGATCATCGCCGTTGATGACAAATTACTGGCCAAGAAGCCCGGCAGTGCTAGTGAAGAGGAGTAATTTTCGAGGCGTTGGTACCGCACCACACTTACTGCATCTGCATCTACATGCAAGAAGGAAGGTACCTGCATCCAATATGTCGTACCGATAACCCAAGGCCGCGGAGTACTAGCACATCTCTTAAGCATCGCATTCACACTTCATCGGTACCTGGTGACTAACATGCAATCCGAGACTTTGAGCGACTTCAATTCGCACGCCTGCCTTTGACCACCACTGAGATCACTAATGAGGATTGTATTTACAACTTACTGGAGGCGTAAAATAGCTTTTGGATTCTAGGTTTGGTTTTGGATGGCTGAGTGTTTCTCTTATATTTCGCTAGGGTTTGCAGAGTAGAGTACTTAGTTTTTCTTCGGATTTTGAATTTTTAATTACTTGTAATCTCACCGTTTATGGCACTCGGTATTTTCTTACTGGATTCGTGCTTTGATATCCCAACGCTGCAATAGAAGTGTTATTTCAAGTCACAATTACAATTAAGGTTTTATTGACCATGAATCGATTCTCACTTCCATGGAGTTCTAAACCCCATGATAGGGTTCTAATCTGCAAAAACTAATTTCATTCATGTAACAACCTCAATTCCTCTTGCGGCTTCAATGGGATTGTACGATGCTAAACACTTGCGAAAAATCTTATAAACCTTAGTTTGACATCTTCGACAATGTGAACGAGAGACTCTGCACACGTTGTGCTTGATCGCAAATGCGTGCTAAGAGTCCAAATCATCTGAACAAGTGCTCATATCGCCAATCGTCATCAGCCTTAAAAGAGCCTTTAATGTTCCATCTTCTGTCGAAGACCATTCATCAATGGCTCCTAGATGATTGTGAATAAGAGCAAGGGTATTACCTAACGCTTGCAGAGTGAAACCCAAGGATCCTACTATTCGCCTTCTTGTTTTAAAATAGTTAAGTTAATCGACAATAAATCAATCAATCACAACTCCCAAATTTACTTTTAAACGCACATTCATCGTGAGTTAACTATAAGGATCTAGAAACCACTCGTGGAAATGACTCAGGGAACTTCATAGTAATATAATGCTTCACGACTTTAGTTCCTAAGCTTGGAATAATTTCAGCATACTAAATAACTAAGCATTTTTAAGGCCGTTGCTAGAGTACTATAATCTAGTTGATCCAAAGAGAGCTATGGTAATTTGAAATTGCATCGCAAATCCCAAAGACGCTTCTCTACCTTTTTTTTAATTCATTTTCTAATGGGAAATCAGCTCTAGTTGGGTAAGATTGGTGCATGTCGGTTTGGGCTCACAACGAGCAACGCCGACTTGTAAGAATTATACCTCCAAGAAATTATGAAGAGTCCATAGTAAGACATTTGTTTCAAGAGAACCCTACACCTCAAACGGACTATCCCTGAGTCAGCAAACTCTTTTAATCCAAATGCCCAAGGGTTACCTTTCACGACAAAGACTCCATGAACCTCCACAATAGAGATGGTGTTGCACCACTGCAACCCCCTGGCAAGGGAGGAGGAAATGTTCACTTTCAGTTGAAATCATTGGGCCCCCCGCCTTTACCTAATGTGGTTAACCTCCAAGGATTCTGCAACCTTAAAGAACCACAACAAATTCATGTATTCGCCTACCTGAAGAGGCTAACCAATTCCTTATGAAGTCGGAGATGATTCGCCTTCTCCCTGTGTATCAAGGGGTCGATTATGAGAACCCCTACTCATTCATGAGAGATTTCGAGGATGTTTGCAGTGCTTTCCTCTCTACCGGATCGCCCCTCCATATAATTTGTATGGTTTTATTTCCATTCTCTCTGAAGGAAAAGGCCAAAATATGGTTTCATCTTCTGCTCACCCACCTTTACTTGGGAGGATGCGAAATGAATTCCTTAATAAATTCTTCCCTCCCGCATGTACTAATGCACTCATGAGAGCAATCCAAAACTCTTTCGAAAAATCGGGTGGAACTTTCATTGCTAGGCTGAAAGATATAAGGATCTCCTCCATGCTATCCCTCATCACGGTTTGATGTCGGACAAATTTGTGCGTATTTTCACTATGGACTGCCCTTGAATAACAAACAATACACTAAATGATGTGTATGGGGAGCCCATAGAAAGGCCAGAGGCAATCTAACTTTTCGATACAACAGCGTAAATGCTCGAACTCGGGAGACTAACACCTCCCTTAGATACCCGCTAAAGTGCATAGCACCCACAGGGGAGGAATCCATCACTTAAGAGTAATGACTTGCAAGTTTAAAAGCCAGCCAACTGAACAGAAGTTGGAGGCCATAGAACTGAAAAGGTGAATGAGGTAACCATTGTGCCTCAAGTACCCTACTACTATGGATCTAGAGTGGAGGAGCCATGCATCATTTGCGAACACCCACTCCACTCAACTATTAACTTCCCTAACCTTCCTCGTTTCGAAGGGAGCAATCCAAATGTGAGCAAGCTAATGCTCTTAATTACCAAAGGAAGCCCCAAATTTCCATACTCCAAAACTTATAATCCGTGACGGGTAAGCACTGAATTTTAGTCGATAATGAGGGAGGCCCACACAATTTGCCAACCAACAAAGGCCCGTTCCAAAATCAAGGTCCTCAAGGATTTCCTGTGAACCCTAACCAAGGTTTCCACCCCTCGTCTCAAAGGAATTCAAACCCACAGCCTTACCAACCTCCACATAAGAGAAGTTTGGAGGATATTGTGACACAGTTCATCCAGACTCAACAATCCACCAACACTGAATTTCAAACCGCCTTGAATGATGTGAGATCCCAAATCACTGCTTAACTTCTATGGGAAATTTTCAACAAGAAAAAGGGAAACTCCCTTCTCAAACCATCTAAAACCCCCAAGGTCAAAATAGTGTTAGAGTCTCAGGTCTAAGTGATGGCACTTTTGAACATTACAAGGCTGTCACCACTCTTCGAAGTGGAAAGTGCACCGATGTCCATTCAAATTCCCAAGAAACGACATAAGATGTGCAAATGAACCATTCGGTATGATGAGGTGTCTAAAGCCTCATGTTCCTAGTAAGGAGTATGTTGTTGATGTTGAGCCAGAAAAGACAATTCCTATGTCCTCTTGCTCCATACCTCATAGGTCGAGAGTCTCCTAAGAAAGTGAACAATCATTCTAAAATTTATATTGCTCAAACAGTTAAGTTTAACATTCCTTATTGATGTCATTAAGCAACTCGCCATATACAAGTTTTTGAAAGACTGTGTATCAGAATAGAAAAAATAGGTGTCAACAAGGATGCATTTATGACTGAACAATCCACCTTCTTGATCCGGAACAATTTTCCCCCAAAATACAAAGACCTAGGACATGCTCTAGTGGTAGGGAATTCGAAATTAGGACATGCTCTAGTGGATTTAGGAGCGAGTGTTAACTTGTTACCATAATTTTATATGTTGAGCTGAAATAGAGAGTTAGAACTCTAATTAATATCACCCCGCCTAGCCGACCGTGAGGAAAATTCTCGCAGGGATAGTGAATGATGTATCGGGTGCAAGTAGACAAGTTCTACTTTCCTATGGACTTTGTCGTTTCGATACTCAACCCTGCAGAATCAAGGGACGGAAGGATTCTCGGGTAGGCCATTCCTGTTACTGCTAATGCCATCATACACTATAGGGGAGGATTAATGACATTATCTTTTGGGTAACATGACCGCAATTTGAATATCTCACGTTATCAAGGGAAATAGGGGACGTGAGGACGCCCCGTGAGGTGAACATGATAGACTCACAGCGTAAATTACGAGATAATAAGCCTATACGATGATCCTCCTGCTGCCTTATCTAGTAAGCCCAAGTTGGGTCGAGGAGTTAACCACATCTGAATAGGAGTTTCTGAACTCCATAATTGTGCACAGCGAGGTACTGGAAGAAAATGGGTGGGCACCTAAATTTGAGAAATTGCTACCAATTGAGGACAAGGTGTTACCTTCGGAAGAGAAACCACCTAAACTTGAGTTGAAACCCTTACCATCGCATCTCAAATATGCATTCCTAGGGGTAGAATAAACTTTCCTAGAATCTATACTTTGTATTTGGGATCAGAGAATAAATTGAGACATTGAACTCCACAAAACCCCATAGGATGGACAATTGTAGATATTAAGGAATTAACCCCTTGATCCGCACAATACGTGATTCACTTGAAGAGGATGTCACACCTCTAGACAACCACAACACGACCGAACCAACTATGAAAGTGGTCAAGAAAGAGGTCTTAAACTGGGCAGACGTAGGTGTTATTTACCCTATCACAGATATCAAGGTATTTACCAACCCAAGTAGTTCCTAAGAAATTCGGGGTCACCGCATAGAAAATGAACATAATGAGCTAATTCCCACTCGGTCACCATGTTGAGGGTGTATAATTATAGGAAACTCAATGCTGCACAGAGATCATTTCTTTACCTCAGGATAAAATGTCGGAGAGAGTCATAGGCATGAATTCTATTGTTTCTCGACGGTACTCGGTACAATCAAACTGAGATAGCCTTAGAAGACCAAGAGAAAAACCACGCTCACCGCCTTTCGTACATTTGCCTTTAGAAAATGCCTGAATATGTAATGCTCCAGAGCCTTCCAAATGCGCATGATGGGATTTTTAAAGTGATGATAGAACTCATTTTGGAGATTTTCATGGATAACTCTCAGCTTTTGGAGATTCGTGTGAGGATGTCCTGAGAATCTACTCAAGGCATTGAGAGGTGCTCGTGAGGTAAGAATTTAGTGGCTCGACCGAGAAGTAGTCACCATGTAACATAAGGGATCAATAGCCATAGTATCGAAAAGGAATGAGGTACAGTTTCAAAGTCGAGTTGATTTCCAACTTACCTACCCCTAACTGTGTTAAAGATATACGGTCGTTCTTAGGTCATGTAGGATTTTATAGGAGATTCATATGAGATTTCACTGCCATAGCCCGTCCCTTATGCATTTTTCTTGCCAAGGACGTCTCCATTGCATGGTCAGCAGGTTTCAGTGGAGGATGCCTTTGATAAATTAAAACTATGTTAGTGTCCCTCCTATCATGCGATCTCCCCACCAAACTCCTTTGAGATCATGTGTGACGCTAGTAATTATGCTATAGGGGCTGTTTTGGGGCAAATGGAAGATACAAAAGCTTTTGTGATCTACTATGCGCAAGACCTGCATTCGGGCCAATCCAATTACACAACTACGTAAAAGAGTTTTGGTTGTCGCTTGGCCCTAGAAAAGTTTCTACCGCATACTGTAGGTCTCTCAGAATCCATTTTCACAGATCATGCAATCATCATGCTTGCCTCTAAGCAGGATACTCAAGCCCTCGCTTGACTAGGTGGATCCTACTTTGTCAAGAATTTAACTCGACTATTAAGGATAAGAAAGGAGTCGAGAACGTGGTAGTTGACCACCACCTTGCTAGTTCCTAATTCACTTCTAAAGGCCTACTCATAGGCTTACACTTTCCCCGATATGAAACTTCGCCTTGTCCACGCCTATGGTATACGATAGTAAACTATCTAGTGATAATTTAATCTAAATGGACCTCTCAAGAAAAGAGGAATTTTGAAGTGACATAAAGAAATACTACTTTGACGACCTATATTTGTTTAAATATTGTCCGGACTAATTGATGAAACTGGTGTATCCAATGACATCAAATCTGCATCACTTTGCCACTGAAGCTTATGGAGGGTGATATCTACGCAAGAAACGGCGACAAGATCCCGTAGTTTGCCATCGGGGCTCCACTTCTTTTAAAGACTCCGCTTGATTTTTGCAAAACTTGCGCTCAGTGCCAACAATTAGGAGGGGTCACAAAGAGGAACATGATGCCTCTTACTCCTATTTTAATCATTGAAATCTTCAATTGCTGGGGTTTAGACTTCATGGGGCCTTTTCCCCCTTCTTGTGGGTACCTTTACATTTTATCAAGCAGCTTGATTATGTTTCTGGCTGGTGGGATGCCATTCCAACGAGAGCTCATAACCACAAGGTTGTTTTAAAATTTTTGAAAGAACACATTTTTTCTCGCTTTGGAGTGCCTCGCGCAATTATTAGTGATGGTGGGCTCCATTTTTGTAATCGATCCTTTGAGAATTTATTGAAAAGTATGAGTCACCTACAAAGTTTCCACTTAAGATACCAACCATAGACCAATGGTCAGGCCGAATTAGCCAATAGGGAAATGAAACATATTTTGGAAAAAACGGTTACCCCAAATCGCAAGGATTGGTTGCTTCGACTAACCGACGCTCTTTGGGCTTACCGTACTTCTTTTAAGACCATTATTGGTATGTCTCCCCATCTACTAGTTTATGGAAAGGCCCCACATCTAACGGCAGTAAATGAAACATAAAATCTATCGGGCCATTAAAACCTTAATTTTGATTTGGCCTGTGCAAGTAACAGCAACCACCGTTGCATGAACGAGCTTAATGAATTGCGGCGTGAATCGTATGAGAGCTCACGAATCTACAAAGAGAGGCTCAAGATATTCCATGACAAGAACATTGTTAGGAAGACATTTGAACCTCACCAAAAGGTATTGTTATGCCTTGTTTCACATTTTCTGTGTAAACTTCTCGTCTAGTGGACTGGCCCGTCTATCACAAGGTAGTTCACCGATATGGCACAAAAGGAGATTGAGAACTTAAACGGGAAGACCTTTTAAAGTCAATCACTCAGCTCTAAAGCCATTTCTCGAGAACTTCACCGCTGTGAGAAAGAGCAGGAACCGTAGATCCGCTCTACCGAGATGTTCCTTCAGTGTAATCTCTATCCTACCTCTTTTGTATATAGTTTTTCTTTTCCTTTCCTGCATTTCTTTATACTTTATTCATTTCGTTTGCCTTTATTCAAAAAAAAAAATAATAATAATAAAATAACAAAAAACAAAAAACAAAATAACGACACAACAAACCCTCTACAATCAATCACTCCCTTGCATAATTTATGTGGCGTGACACACATTTTTTGGCCCTCTCTTTTATTCTATTGGGTGTGTCTTCTGTGCATTGAGGGCAATGCCTACTTCCGCAGTGGGGTTGGGCATACATTAGTTGGAGCCAATTAAGTTCATGCAAAATTTTCAATTTGCGGCCCTTTTAGCTATGGTACTCAGTTCTACATGCATGCAGCCGCTGACTTTAAGTAAGCACTCCACATAGTCTCTCTGCACTTACACGATAACAGGCATGCACAAAACTCTTTTTTTCATATTCGGGACCATACGACCCCAATTCTTTTCTATTCTCCAAAGTCAATCTTGATTGGTATCACTCTCATTATACACTAAACGAGTCATTGATTTTCTGCCCCAAGCTCATTTTTGCTTGCTATTGCTTCAAATTTTGTGCATTGTTTTAGCATTCTTGTTACCTACATGCATCGTATTTT
The DNA here is from genome assembly GCA_016808115.1 of Tetrastigma voinierianum. Classification (NCBI taxonomy): domain Eukaryota; kingdom Viridiplantae; phylum Streptophyta; class Magnoliopsida; order Vitales; family Vitaceae; genus Tetrastigma; species Tetrastigma voinierianum. The sequence goes on from JAEQBH010007103.1 coordinate 102,842, forward strand.
TGAGGAACACCCATACGTAGTTGAAAGATGATTTTAGGCCATCATTTCTTTGTTACACTCTAAATCATATTGAGTCAACCCTTGCACCCATCTGAGCCTTTGGAATTTCCAATTATGTTCGAACCTCTAATGTGGATCAAGGAGGAGTACAAATGGACTCCAAATGTAAGAGTGAAGGTAGCCAAGAGAGTGTAGTACACAATTCCGCGAACACAAGTCGCCGGGAAAGGGTGGCGAAGGTGGAAAGAAGGAGCATCCAAGAAACCAAGATGTAGAGCATTCCTCGAAAGTTCTATAAATTGTATTGTCACAAGGAAAGAAAAAGAAAAAAAAAAATAGCAGAGTGGTACCTGACCACACTTATTGGTATCGATAATTAACCTAGAAACAAGCAGGCATTAGTGGTACCCTGCATTTCACACTTATTGGTACCCAGATTGCGCCAAGACAAACCGACAAGACACTCTTGGCAATCCCATTCACACTTACCGGGTAAACGTACTACTGCGTGAAAAGGGCCACTGGAGGGCTTTTTCACTAAAATTGAACCCTTCATTTCTCCACCCCCACCCTATATAAGTGAGAAACCCCAATCTAATTTTCTCTTACCAAAGCAAACCCTAGGTCAAACGTTCCCTCCAAGGTTCCATCAAGCCCGATCCGAGGCATCCATGCTTCTTCTGACGCAGACTGGAAGTACTAGACCCGTCGTGGTAAGTGCTCCTCATCTCCTTGAGAGCAATTTGAAACGGATTTTACCGCATCACATGGATTTTGTCATAGTCAGCTGGTGGTTCTACGCTCTTAGTTGATTAGTGGCATCTGACTAGATGGGAAGACTTAACCTGATCCGAAAGGGGTGAGCCCGATACCGTTGAGACGGGTTGTTGAGACCATTGTGTGCGATGGGTTATTTGTTAGTACAGCGCCAGCCTATCGTGATGGACATGGTATTTTGACTATTTATGAGAATTAATTATTATGGATGATTTGATGTTTATTATATACGTCCTTGAATAATATTATTATTTATTCTAAATGTCCTCTTAATCGATTATTGTTATGGGAATAACAATGAATTAAGATTAGTATAAGTTTGATTAATATTCATGGATGAATATGTGTATGAGATAAACTAAATTTATATCTATTTGTTGAGGAAATAAATATCGACAAACCTGCCTTGAGATTAATACATGGATCAAAAGCCATAAGTAATCTCTGGTTGAAGCTGCAGTCATTAAACTTTGACCTCGAGATCGCTATAGTTCTCAACATAAGGAATATTGTGTTTTGATATAATCAAACGTTGTCTTTAACGGATGACTATAAAGGTTATACTGAACATAATAAGAATTATGTAGTGAGATATGAGCGATTAAATGGAATTTTAATCCCTCTTATTATAAAAAGAGATAATCTCTAGGTCCCCTTGACAATTGAAATCGAGAAATGCATGGAGCCGTACTCAAAATGAATGATGGAGATCAAATGTCATTTGTTTAGCCACCTGGTTTCGAGTAATCAAAGATAGAACGATAAGGTTGACTTTGTCCATGCCTTATATTCTATCAAGATATCATGAGACAAAAGGATTATGTCATTAGCTATATTAAGGTTGTCTCAGATCATGAGCTTTTCATTTAACTTGGGTAGTCAATGTTCGCTAGAGGCCGCTTATGACTTGTAGGATCAAATGTGATTTGTAGCTCATTGCCACGTTAATCGAACCTAAGGTACATTAAGAATGACACAACGGTTATGGTTTTTCACTCTCTATGGTAATTTAAAATGATGAGGATTATTTTAAATTACAAATACCAGTTGTTATTTAAATTCGAATTCTAATTTTGAGAAAGTTTAAATTTAGAAACGATTGTCTTCGAACAAGAGGTTTTGTGAATTTAAATTGTTATTTAAATTCGAATTTAGTTTTGAGAAAGTTTAAATTTGTAGTAGTCTTCTTTTACTTTAAGAACAACCAAAATAGAGAGAAAGAAAAGAAAAACC
>JAEQBH010007104.1:0-93127 GCA_016808115.1 Tetrastigma voinierianum
GTTAACGAAAATAAATTTGTAATTCACTAAAATTGTTTAAGAATTAATTATCCACTTCAAGAGTGGCGTGATTGTTATCGAAGATCAGGGACTCGTGATGACCGCTAACCTAGACCGATCGGTTATATGAAGCTAGATTCGAAATTTTCTGCTTGTTCTGACTTCTATTCTATTTCAAGATTTTGGTAGTTTACCAAGTAACTATGAAATGAGTACAAGGAATGAGTATATGAAATAAGTACATAGATTGAGTATATCTTGAAAGGATAACACGAAGGTGAATATGGAATTGAAATGTGATATTTGAAAACCGAATGAATGTGAATGATGATAAAGACGGGATTCATCAAACGGAATCCGTCAGAAATGTAATTTGAATGATATATCGAATGAACCGCCTGACGGGATGCACTAATCGGCATCCGTCACGAAGGCACCCCGAAATTGTCCAATGTCCACTTGGCTGATGCACTAAATTCCAAGATCCGTCATGATGCACAGATGGGCATTTAAGTGATACCACATGTCGGGGTGCACCAAACGACATCCGTCATGATGGGAGACCGAATTGTTATAAGTGATACCACATGTCGGGGTGCACCAAACGACATCCGTCATGATGGGAGATCGTAAAGTTAAATGTAAGCACATTGTCGGTCGATACTGGCGCGGATTCATTAAATGGAATCCGTCAGAAATGAGAATTTAATAGTCAAGATGAAATAACCAACATTGACGAGTATAAATGAGATTTTTATGTATATGCTTAAATCTCATAAATTGAATTGTGAAATGAATTGTTGCATTGAAAATGCATCTTATGATATGGTAAATGATTTGTATATTGAAAGCATGCAGAAATGAATAAAGATGAGATATGTTGATATGGTTAGGTATGGCGACGTTAAATGCATGCCGAGTTAATCAATAGTGGAATAGAATCAGATAGAACCACTAAGCATGAAAATGCTTAGCATGTAGTTTTATCTATGCGCAGGTATCGAGCAAGCAAAGAAAAAGAAGGCCAAGATTGCGTAGCGCAGAGTCATAGAGAGAGTACGGCGTATAAGTATATACTTTGTAATTTGCATATCATCTCTTTCAACAAGTGCTATTTTGTAAACAAAAGGGTTAAACTTAACCTTGATTTTGTATATATTTTGAAAGGCATGAATGCCTTCTTGTTAAATGTGTTTATGGACCTACCAAATTACATTGAATTTGTAGCGATTGTGGGCTTGTCTAAAATAAATCGCTCCGCAACAAATGACATAATAAAATATTTGATAAGATAAATGAAAACGGCTGAGTAAACCTGCTCCGCTCGTGATCCGCCATTCGTCAGGCCGGATTCTCGTCGCACCCTTTGAAAAAGAAAATTTAATAACACGGAAAATAAAAAGAATTAAACTAGCATCCCCTGTGGTTTCTGTCGGACGCCATTCTGGCCTGGACAAGGCTCTGGTCGCACAGAAAGAGCTTTATAACGAAATCAACATGAGGTACCTATGAGCCGAGGCCCCGTACAAATCCAAATTAGCTTCATTTTCCAAATTAATCGATCACCAAGGAGAGCATCGCTTCAACCGGCTTCCTTCGCTGAGGGATTGATGGCTAAGCATGCCAATGTTATGGGCCAATACAAGCCGCTAACCAATGCCCAATACAACAACACATATAACCCTAACTGGAGAAACCATCCTAACCTCTCCTGGAAGCCAAATCTCCACCATATGTGCCACCTGCTGCACAGCAGCAGTATGGATCCTCATCCCAACCACAACCACCACCATCCTCATCCCCAGTCGAGCAAGCTATTCTGAATCTAAGCAAGGTGGTAGAAAATTTTATAGAGGAGCAGAAGGCCATCAATGTGCAGCTGAATCAAAGAATTGATAATGTAGAAAGCTCCTTGAACAAAAAAATAGATGGACTCCAAAATGATCTTAATCAAAAAATAGATAACCTGCAGTACTCCATCACAAGGCTCACCAACTAGCAGCAAGTGCAGGAACAAGGGAAATTCCTTCCTGTGTGCATACCTCAATCCTAGGAGTGCATGAATTAATCTTTTCTACTGAATCTGCTCCTAGGATGGATGAAGTAAAGGCCATTATCACACTGAGAAGTGGTAAGTAGGTTGATCAACCAATGCCTATACCTGTTGAGGAGACCAAGGAAGAAAAGGAAATGGAGCCAGAACATATAATTATAAAAGAATATTCAATGAAGAAGAGCATGCCTCCTCCATTTCCTTAAGCATTAAAAAGTAAGAAAAAGGCATCCAATCATAATGAAATTTTAAAGGTGCTAAGGCAAGTGAAGGTCAATATCCCACTACTAGACATGATTAAACAGGTTCCAACTTATGCCTAATTTTTAAAGGACCCGTGTATTGAAGCAGAGGATCAATGTTTTTAAGAAGGCCTTCGACAAGCAGCAAGCCGCTGCCATCATTCAAAGCAAGACCCTGAAATACAAGGATCCAGATCCCCTACTATCAGCGAACACTGGAGAACCTCTCGTGGATAAGACACTATGATTCGGGGGTCATGGTCAACCTACTACCACACTCTGTACAAGCAACCGGGTTTGGGGAATTAAAGCCTACCACCATCACCTTATCTTCGATCGATAGATTAGTGAAAATCTCAAAGGCATAGCTGAAGATGTTTTGGGGAAGGTGGATAAATTTTACTATCCGGTAGACTTCTGGTCGCCCTGATACAGAGCCTGTGGCGGCTGGGTGACTAATCATGTACTCCATCATACTGGGAGGCTATTTTTGGCCACATCAAATGCCATTATCAATTGCTGGAATGGGGTCATGAAAATCACATTAGCAACATGACATTGGAACTCAACATCTTCCACCTAAGTAGAAAACACAAATCAATGGAAGAGCAAGAGCCAGATGAAGTCTGCCTGATTAGCCCAAGTGCAGGAAAACACAGTGTTCATAAACTGCAGGAGGAATTGATGAAGAACAATGAAGAGTCTGATGGAGAATCCAGTCTCGCCTACTCCTCCAGCACCACTCCATTCCCTAACACCACCGTATGCGTGAGCTTTTAAAACAAAGGCGTGGCTCAAAGTCGTGCAGCCTCACCTCACAAAGCATACTTGAGGGACTTCTCCTCCTTGATCCACCATGAACCCAAGTGGTTACTTTTGAGTAGGAGTGGTTTTTACAAAGAATTAGAAGCTTACTCCAATTTTTGTTAGACTTTATTTGCTTTACTTTAAGTTTAATTTGTAGCTTTACATACTTTTCTTAATTGAAATTTGTTTTATGTGTAATTTTTCATTTCTCAATCGCATATTCTCATAATTTTTGGTATTTTGTTTCAGTGCAAATGTACTCTTCTCTAAGCTTATCAAGAACTTCTCGCTTTCCCTACTTTTTGTTTTGATTTTCCTGCTTTATTTTATTTTATTTTATTTTCTCGATTTATTTAGTTTTTCTCCTTAGATTTTATCTAATTTGGGTTAATCTTGTTTCTACCATTTTTCAATTCTTTGGGTGATTTTTTTATAAATTTTCATGTGTTTATTTTTATAGTTTTTTATCAAATTTTTTGAAGGAGAGGATGCAAAAATAAAATAATAAAATAAAAATAAAAATAAAAAAAAACCCGAAAATCAAGCAAATTCTTCGCATAAGGGTGCGAATTTTGACAAAGACCGTGCGAAATTTCGCAGACTAACTCGCAACCCTATTTTGCTTTCGACCATAACCTTTCATCTCGACCGCTTGGGTAATTTTAGTACCGTTGTAAAATATTAGAGAGTGTAGAACTAAATATATCTAGAAAGAACACTTTTTGAAACTATGGTGAAGGTGTAATTTCAAAATTCCCTCCAATCGTCACTTTTTTTCCTCTATTTTCGTCTTTCAACTTGTTCATTTGAAGCCCAAATGGAGTGAATAAGGTCTCGGTGGAAAGCTTGTGAAGTCTCCTATCTAACAATGAGTACATCTCTTCAAGGAGGTATCACTTCCTTCTCTAACTCTAATCGAGCCCCATCATGGGACAATGTGACATCGGTCGGGGGAGAGTTAGCATGGAAGTGGCTTTTACATTTATGCTTTTGTTATTATTTCGAAAGCAAGCCCACTTTGTGTTGTTTAAAGGGCTTGCCGTTTGTCTTGTTTCAGGAATGCTAGTTGTTTTTGAAAAGCTGAAAATATAGCAATTTATTTTTATATACATACTATACAGCTTACACTTCCAATTTTCAAAATTGCCCTTCTTTTTTTTTGGTGTTTTGCCTCACCTGCAGTTTGAAAAATTGAAACACTGTCCAATTCTATTGATGTTAGATTAGTTCCATGCTTGATTAAGTGGATGTTTAGTTGAAATCTCATTGTTTTCAACCCTTTCCTTCCACCTTTTGCTAACCACACACCAGTGCACATTAGGTTTCTTCAATAACCTGAAAAATTGCCTAACCTCCTAAACCTTACAAAAGCCTATCCTAGTATCATTTACTACTCCAATAGTTAGCACCCCTAGGAATAGAAGGCCAATGAGTCTTCCAAAACAAAAAGAAAAAGAAACGAAAGAGAAAAATTAGAAAAATCGTAATAAGCTACTAAAACCCGAGCATCTGGCCCGAGGAGTATACAAAAAAAGTCTTTAAAGCCTGGTGCCCTAAGCCAACTGGTTGGGAGCCACCAACTTAGTGCTTGCTATATGGGTGAATGGGTGAGGTTGAGCGAGTTGTAGGTGCTGGAGTCTCGAAATCATTCAAAGTCCGGGGTGAAACTTGAAGAGTTTGTGGTTGAAAAATCCTTATGACTTGATGCCCTAAGCCTTAATTGGTTGGGAGTCATCGATGGATCCCCGATACATGGACTTTAGTGAGGTCGATTCCTCAGCATTGCACCCCTACAACACAAAAGAATTGTGGAATAAAAGTGGGTCCCGACCATTTAGGCCGTTAAAGTGTCCTAGATTATGCTAAGAACTCGTTGTGGGAGAGTGTCATGGGCTTATCATGAAAACTATCATATAAACACTTAGATTTTCAGTGAAGTTTCAAGTTGATTCTCTTGAGTTGATACTCCTCGAAGCTCAATTCTGTATGGAATTCATTCCTTCAAGATGGTTATTGGGCAAGGTTCTGGATTCCCTACTGAGGGTTAAGCATTACTTACCACACTCTTTGGAAATACCATTTTTCGAGAACATAATTTTGTTATTACTTTGTTTGCTCTTTCTTTCTTTCTTTCATTGCTAAGGGACTAGCAATGTGTCGGTTGGGGGAAGTGATTAGTGCCTAAAAAGTGCAATTTTGAACCCTATTTATTGTAGGTTTTGAGCACTTTTTGTGTACTAATAAATCAAATTCACCCAATTTGCACATTAAGGTCCTTGCTTATTATACTGACGATTTTGTGGCTCACTTAGTTTTACAAGCTATTAATGCCAAATTTGTTGAATCGATCCAAGCACGAAGAATTTGAGTCGAATTCAACATTGTAGATCAGAAATTAGAAGGAAAAAAGGAGCAGAAGATGAGCAGAAAAAGTCGAGAATTTCGCATAGGGGTGTGAAAATTTCGCACCACTGTGTGAAAATTCCCACTGGTGTAAAATTGTTACTGCATTTGTCCCCTTTTGACCCTTTTGACTCCCTTTTTCCCATTTTACCCTTCATGTATAAGTGCGAATTGAGGGTATTTTTGTATTTTTTTTATGAGAGCTTTATATAACCTCAGAGAGTCAGTGGATCGATTTTTGGCTCGGGCCGGAAATACGCAGAGCACTCGCTGAAGCTTCCCGCCGCTTCCTCTTCAGCCTTTCTTTGTTTTCCTTTTCATTTTCTCACAGCAAACACCCTCCGAGGATGACAACTCGGGGAGGATGGTCAAGGGGACCGCTTTCCTTTGGAAGAGGAGGGCTACTGGGCTAGGGTTTTAAGGTAAAATGACTCGCTCTCATGTGTTTAATGCATATTTATGTTTCCATCTCACTTTGTGTTAAAATCTCTTAAATGTACCTGACAACCCGTATTTGGTGCTTTGTGGTTCAATGCAGATGTTATTGTTAGATCACCTGAGATTCATTACCGCTTCTATTAGTTACTGTAGGTAGATTTAGGGATATGTTTTACTGGCTCGAGAGCATTTATGTTTCATTAAATGCCATATTTCAAATGGAAAAATTATTAGGGTTCAGTTTTGATAACCAAATGAAGATCCGGTTCGGGAAATGACTATAGGTCATCCTCCCCAACGTGAGGAAAAGGACCCGAGGACCTCTCATTTACCTTAGGATCTCAAACCTAGTAGCCCGATGCTTCAAGGAGTTCTTTCTCACATTTTACTTCACCTTATTTTCAGTTTGCAAACCATTCACCTCCACTGTTTTTATCACCACCTTAAAATCCAATTTGAATTCATCAATTAGAACTTGACTGCAAGTCATTTGTGCCAAGAAAACTCATCCCTGTGTTCGACCCTAGAGCCACTATACTGCAGTAGCTATGCTACGGCAGTAGGAGGAATTTAGGTTTATAAATATTGTTAATTTCGGCACACCTACTGGCACTCGAATCAGACATGAGGTCCTTCCACCGCATGGTAGACACATGTTTCCTTTGTTTACTGTGGTACAACAAGCAAGAAAGGCTCTAGTGGTCGAGCATTATATTTATAAGAATTTTACATACAAATTTTAAAATCAAATCCATTAATAAGCAAGCAAGCTGCTTTTACGAAAAGTTTTAGAAACTTTTATAAAGAAAGCAAGCAATGTTTTCCAAAGTGTTTTAAAGACCGTTTAAGGCTGAGATATTTTCAGAAAAAGCAAGCATTTTAAAGGCATACACCCACTTAACTTCCATTAGCTCATATTTTCCTCGCTTTTTAAAAAATTATCTTCCGTGCAATGTACGCCGACGCCGACATATCAGTGGTCTTCCCGATTTCTAGTTATATGTGTCAGATTACTCACTCTTGTATATATTTACTTTATGAAAATGTGATGAGTCTGAGGCTCTTTTGAAGAAGTGTTGTTGTCGCTTATATTTTAGAAATGTAAATTGTATTTGTTGTGTTTTGGGACATGTCCTATATGCAGCTGTTATGTTGCTGAAATTTTATAAAATCACAAGTTTAGAAAAGAAAATTTTTTATACAGGTTTTCAGCAAGCAACACGACTTAGCTTCACAGGATTCTTTAGTCGTTGGAAGTATCGGCTGGGAGTTTCTGTAGGGTTGCCGGCACATTGCCTGCTAGTAGGGGTGGGGGTGTGTCAAGATAAGATATGCTGCTTAACACCAATCAAACATTAAAGATTAATACCTTGAATTGTATTATTATCTGGGTCATTTTTTTCCAATGCAGGAATATTGCAGAAGGTGGTTGTTTCCTCAGTTCCATTTTTAGCTTTAGCAAGTATATCATTATTATCACTTCCAGTTAAAGCAATCAGGATGCTCTCTTCCTAGGTGGGAGAAGGTTTTTCAAATCCCTTTTCATAAATCCCCATGAATAGTTCCCGTTTCAGAAAATAGTCTTTAAATTCATTTCCTTTTGTAGTGGTCACAACCTGTAATGCAAAAGGAGGGAAAAAATAATAATTATAACTAGCTAGTATCATAGGAATTTAGTTTCCGTAATTTTTTTTAAGGGTAGAAAAAAGAAAATATAGTTCTTTGAAGTTAAAATAAGGGCATAAGGGTAATTCTCCTATGAAACCCTAGGTAGAAATAGAAAAAAATAATAACAATATTTTATTATTTTTGATTCCATTTTCTAAGGCTCAAGAAAAACTTCAAGATGTAAAGATTTTCCTAGATTTCAAAGTGAGTTAAAAAAAATTTTTATTTTGTTCTTCCCTAAGGAATTGTTTTATTGTTCGTAGAAACCCAAAAAAAACCTAGGATTGTCATATTTAAGGTTGAAGAACTAATTCGAAAAGTAAGATATTTTCCTTATTATTTTCTAGAATTCTTTTAATTTTCTTTAAGATTATATCAACCCTAAAGAAGCTAGATTTAGATTACACTCTCTTTCTTTAAAAATAAAATAAAATAATGGTTGATGGTGTCGTATAGAATTGCTTTGAGTAGGATAACTCAAAGGTAAAAGAAAAAAAAAAGTAGAAACCACCATATGCTATGACTCAAGTGGATGAAAAGAAAAGGAAAAAAAATAGTAAACTGTAGTTTTGAGTTTATGAATCAAAGAAAAATAATAATAAGTTGGAGACCATTGTACAAAAAAAAAAAAAAAAGAGAAGTAGGCGATCACATTAAGAAAAAACTAAAAAATAATAATACATGTGACAAATGAACAATTGTGGTGTGGAAAGTAGGTTGAAAAATCAAAAGGGATTATTGACATGATTTTAATTGGAGTATTTGAAAAGACAAAAAGGGATATGTAGTAAAAAGCCAAAATGACTTAGTATGGTTGATATCATTAAATATAAAAAATTTTATTAGGCTTAAAAACCTTCATAAAGTAGGTCTGAAAACCTAGGTATGAGATGCCTAGGAAATTCGATTCATGATCCATGCTCAAAAAAGAAAAAGATTAGTGTTGGGAGCATTGAATTTTGTTTTAGAAAAAAAAAGAAACAAATTGTAAACCCAAGTAAATTTGAATTTTCTCTCAAAAATGGTAAAAACTGCATAAATTCGCCGCTTATAGTACAAGTTGTAAAACTAGAATTTTTCTAGATCTCAGATGACAAAATGGACTTCACCATCGATTTATCTCACGTAAATTTAGTTACCTGCATCGAATTTTGTTGAATTTCGAGACAGTCGGATTTTTACGATTTTCGAAGCAATGGGTGTCCAATGACCAAAAAAACCGGATTTTTGGGAAAATGTCAAAAGTTGGGAAATAATTTAAGTAAAATTCATTTAAAAATAATTTGAACTTAAACCGGAACAAAATAAATCATTTAGTGGAAAAACGGGCCTGAATGTCGCGGACACGTGGTGCGACGCGGGCCGCGGCAAGACTAAAGATAAGATTAAAGATGATTGGGGGAGAAAAGAACCATTTTCTCACTGAACGTAAGAGAAATAGAGAAAGGGAGAGAAGAGGGTTTCCAAAGCTTTTTTCGACGATCCATGGAGTTCTGTTGGTCAGAATTCATCAGGTTAAAAACCAAAATTCATCTACTTGGACAAGGGCTACAAGTGGGTACAAAAAAAAAAAGAGGGGTTTCACCGAAGATCCAAAGGAGGAGATTTCTGAAATCAACATTTTCGGGGCTAGGAGGCTTCCTATCTCGTGACATACTACGCCCAAGAGTGTAAAGATCTCTTCATACTTTGGCCTGCTTTTCCACTATAAGGGTTGTTTCGTTGTATTTTACGCCCTAAGGTCAGCTTTTTGGAAAATTTCGGGGATGGGAATAGTGTCCCTCGTTTTCAATCTCTATATGATGTCCAGATTTGGGACTGATTTTTGATTAGAAAAGAGGGAATTTGACTAGTTTCTTCTCTCTGGAAATTGTAGCTGCAATTGTGAACTTCATGTCAGCTTTTGAATCACCCAAATCGACCTCTATAAATCAAGCTATGGTCCATTTTCCGACTCCAATAAGTTGCCCTCTGTTGGACCCTAAGATACCGTCCCGGATTTTGGGACTTATTTTCCTCGTTGGGAAAAAGGGGGAAATTAGACTAGTGTCCTTCGCGGAAATTGTGGTTTGTATCTGATAACTTAATGTTGATTTCTTTGACCACCCAAATTGACCTTATAACTCGAAAGTTATGGTCCATTTTTCAGATCACACAAAGCTGCCCTTGTTTTGACCCCATACATTGTCCAGATTTTGAGATTGATTTTCGGTTTGGAAAAAGAGGGAATTTGGACTAGTGTTCTTCATGGAAATTATAACTGCATCTGTAAACTTGATGTAAGCTTTTGAATAACCCAAATTGGATCTTTACAGCCTGGGTTATGGTCCATTTCCTCGGGACTCAAGCAACTTAAGTCGTTTAATGGTTTGTGTCCGCATTTTAGACTATTAGGGACTAGTTTATGAACTAAGTTCAAACTATTATGTGGTCTATTATGCTTGTTGTGTGGAATGTTTTATGGGCATCTCTATGCCACAACTGGTCTTGAGGATCAAGTTCTCATTGCTTGAGTTTGAGTGACATGCTTGGTGGTAATTGATTAAAGGTCAATATGTGTGTCCTAATGTATTGACATGTGATGAGTTTATGTATGGATAAGGCCATTGCATGGCTTGTTTGTAGGCTATTTGTGGACATGTTATGTCACAATTTGGCCTAGAGGATAAAGTATGTCATCAGTTGACCGGGTGATGACTTGTCGATAAGTTGATATATGTGTGTGCAAATATGTTGACATGAAATGTGTGGGATCGTTTTGGAAATTTTATGTCGATTGATATAATTGTCCATGATGCAAGGGTGATATGCATAAAGTAGAATTGTCCATAAATATCTATCATATACGTGATATGGTATAGGTATGAAATGGCACACGTATTGCATGAAATGGGTGAGTGCATGGTCAGAATCAACACCAGATTGTGGTTTGATCGGGTGGGCTCTGTGACGGGCAGACAACGCCCAATGTGGTCGCACTCTGCCAGTATACATGAAAATTAAAATATGTGTTGGGTATTAACAAGTAAGGATAGACACCCCCTCGGGTGAAAGCCCCGTTATTTTTTATTATACATATGTGTCCAACGGTGAAAGCTCGTGAAAGTGTAGGAAGGTTTGTGAAGCCTGTGATGAAACCCCGGAAATTCACTACTCACAAAAAGACACATGGTTTTGAATATAAATGATCATTGAGGTGTAACATCCAACAAGCTTTTGGTTTGAAAATAAATGAATTTGTTTTGTAAAATGATCATTGGATGCAATCCATAAATGATGGATTTTATCACGTACGCTTCTGGGCATCGCAAGGATGTGAGCCTGGGTGAAGGAACTCTGTGTGATGGGACTCGATAAGGACTCGGGGGCATGGTACATGGTTGAGTCTCATCTCATCTCATGGCATGTAGAATTCCAACCTAGGAATGTGTGAATTGTGGAACATGTTCATTGCATGTGCACTTAGGTCGAGAATAGCCCTTGTTGGAAGTTTACTCTACTGGGCGTGGCTCACCTTATATCGGAAACATTTCAGGTGTAGGACAGACACCAATGGACGACGCTCATTCGAGGCCGCAATTGTGAAGAAGACCGACATGTGGCCTTGTTACCATTTTGTAAAATATTTTGGAACAATCTTGTCCTAATGTGTAATATTTGTAAGAGTGTTGTAATTAAACTCTTATGAATTGTTTTAAATATAATTTTGTATGTTTTAAATGAACATGGATAAATGGATCCTGTGTGGTAATCTTTTCTACTCATGAATGGACCCGGTGAGGTCATTAGATTATATCATTCCTCGAATGGGCCATGTTGCTGTTTTATATTGTGTTGATTTTGGATAGAGCTCCCATACGAAGGAGACTATCCGATTTTTTTTTTTAATATGGATCCCTTAAGAATGAGACATAATAATGCTAAGACGGTCACCCAATATCCACGTAGTTTTTTGCAAAAAGTTGACTCGCTGGTCAACTGATCCTTGTCAAGCATCACACAAATATTTGAGGATAATTTTTGGAATAAAATAATAATAAACAAATATGATAAGTTTGAAAAAGCTAAAGTTTTATAAATATATGTATTTGATAAATATTTAAAGTTATATGTATTTTGACAAGTAAATATTTTAATAAGATTTGAGAATTTATTTAGATAAGAAATATATTTAGAATTAATTATTGAGAAATTATAGGATATAAGATATGTTAATAACACTTGTTGTCAAGTGTGATAATTGTTAGGATATAAGATTGGGATGACTGTTGGATAATAATATAATTTATAAATATTATTAATAATATTTGCTTTTAGTAAAAGATTTAGTTCAGATTAAGAGTACAAAAAAATACATAAAATAATTATTGAAAAAAGATCCGAATTAAAGGAATATGAATTTTATAAAATTTTGAAAAACTACCTAATTTAAATAGTTACCATTTGAAAAATTGTCAATATGCTTAAAGTGAATAATAAAATCAAATCATGTTAATAGAATAAACTTTATAAATCACAAATTTTATAAAAACATTTAGAAACTTATTAACTTTTAATATCATGGATTAGAAAGTTAAAAATAATACCAATGCTAAGAATATCAAATTAGGAAAGTTTTAGGATCCCTAAACTTATAGTTTTGGATAACTAATTAATGATGATAGTTTATTCCTTTATTATGTTAAGGGAATATTTCAAGGTGAAATTCTTCTCGCATTAGCTCTTCAAGGTTTTGAGTACTGTCGAAGGATATTAATACAACTTTGCAAAAGAAAATATTTTATATGCTTTTGTGTTAATATTATCTATATAGTTTTTTTCGAAAAATTATTTATTTGTCTTTTATGTAAATTGAATGAGGAAAAGTTTGATTTGTTTTATTCCTTTGATTGTCCATGGATCAAATATGATGTTGCATTAAAGTATTTTGAGATTTGTTTGCTTATAAAAGAAAATATGAGGATAAGGAAGTTTTGTGATTCGGGATTTTGAATATAAATATTCGACTCTAGTTAGTTCGCCCTATCAACAAGAATAATAGCTGACAATATTCACCCTTATCGATAGAATAATAGTTAACCTTACATTCCTTCGTGGCGAATAATTGATTTGAACCCAAACTCTGTGGGTTCAAGAGGTTATTAGTACTAGTAGTGTTTGATTACGTCCATCTTAATGCAAATAATTTCAGGGCTAGTCACCCATTTAAAAGCCTCCCACATGGTCAAGTACCATTTAAAAGTCTCATATGGTCAAGTACCATTTGATATTTTTTTAACAGAGGAAAATGTATTTGATTTTGAGATTGATATGAAAATGTTCTATTTGAATTTGATATGAAATTGTTTAGATCATATTTGATATGAATTGATTCGAGAGAGTGTTTTGATGGGAAGTTTTTACGTTATACCTACATTTGAATACAAATGTTTTGTGGAAAAAAAAGAACGTCTATTTGTTATATGATTGGAAACCTTTCGATCCATGAAATTGTATTAGTATTTCTTATTGAGCTTAAAGCTCACTCCCATTCGTTGACATATTTTCAAGTATCTTTAGTTTCTGCAATGAGTGATGGCTAGGATGGGAATCAGCATCATCAGCTAGATTTGATTAGAATTTTCGTGGTCGACCATGCTTAACTAATAAGTTCATGTTTAAAAAGGGAATGCTTTGTTTTGGAAGTTAATTGAAAAGGTCACTCGGATAATAAACTTCATTTTGATATTAGTTCAAAGTTAGATTTGGGATATTCTAAATATTGTTATATCCTGAATAACTTTATTTGAGATTCGTATTTGAGTTTTGTAGATTTAGAAATAATTTTTTTTCGGAACTAAATTTTAAATTTGGAGAATTGATGAATTTAGAAAGTTGAGCAATTACTTTGAAAAAATATTTGGTAATTGGACAAAATTCAGTTACAAGGAAGGTTTGTAATAAGTTTCAAGACTAACCTCTTCTGACTTTAGGGTGTGAAATGACAAATATTCCCTCGATTGAGTTTCTGGTTTCGACATAGTGGTATCGAGCTATGGGTTTATGATCTTCATGGAAATTAGTTAAAGTTTGTTTACGGGGATAAGGACATGATAGTTGATAGTTCATCTTCGTTGTGTATTCTTAGCATTCTTACAAGTCTAAGTTGACTAATTTGTTTCTCGTGGCTAATCAAAGTTCATCAGTTTCCTCTTTGCCTTCGTATGGTTGGTTTAGTGGATACACCGATACCAAATGAATTATGATTTGATTTCGCTTTAATTTATGTATGTCATTATGGATACTATGATTGTTTGAAGTTGTCTGTATGATGGTTAGTAATAAGAATATGTGAGTCAGACTTAATACCCTTGACCTAGGATTTGATGGACTCGAGACGAATTAATTAGCTTCCTCACACCGCAGACGCCCAAACTCGGGGTGTCCTCGCTGACAACCCGTCAACTTGCGGAATACTCATGTATGTCGGGTAACCCGACACCACTCACGAAAATCAGGCATAGTCTCCTTTGTAAGGGGAGCTCTACCCAACTACAACCTATCCCAAACAGTTTACAATGACCACACCGGGTCCACATGCGAGTAAAATAATTGGCCACTTGGGCCCCTGCATCAATACTCACAAAATACTTCAACTATAATTACCATAGTTCAAGAGTTAATAAATCACTTTTAATTCAACATATATTAAAATGTACACTTCTAATACATGTTATACAAAGTCTCTACTAAAGCCACAACTCTAGCTTTCTTCTAAACGCAATCTCTAGTGAGCCCGTCCTTCAGATACTCCCCCGTGACCGAAATAGTGATCCTCGATTGCAGGAGCAGCTTCCAAGAGGAAAATTCCTTACGGGTTACTCACCTATGCACATGTCATGGCAAACAAACACATCCAAGCAATTACATGAACCTACTCGAATGTCTACGACTAACCCCATGTCCCGAAGTCCTCACCGACCACATATGCCTAAGCCGATCGCGAGTAGATCCGCCAAAACAAAGCTTTTGTTCTCCAAAACTTACTACCGAGATCTCAAATATATTAGACTACCCTCCGAGGCTTAACTGGCTGGATAACCCTCCAAACAATTCACGCCTCCGACGGAATTGTCGGACAATCTCCCAACACGATTCTCCGTAAAAAATCTTCCGTCAAATTTCTTTCACAAACATTCGCTGCTTTCTTTCATGTCATGCACTCACTCCTAATATCTCTAGGTTCCCTAACAAGATACGAACGATTATGTTAATCCCAACAAACTCATGCTAATATATAAAACATGTATATACTAACAAAATTAGTCCATATAAATCAAGTGTTATTAAATTCATATCACAATACCCAAAATTAGCTCACATGGCTAATTAATAAGCACAAGCAATTCATTTTGAATCACCTAACATCATAAAATTCACACCAAAAATCACGTAATTATTCACATGAACAAGGAAAGGTTGAAGATCGCTCACGCCAATAACAACGGGATTTTCTCTCCACTTGCCTACAAAGCTGAGACCGAAACACGTTAATTCAAGCCTCAGAACATCCCCAACCTTTACATGGCTCTAGTCAAAAGAATAACACAAGTAGGAAAAACGCATCCCACCTCTCGAGTTGTCTAACTCCACCAACCTGTCCAAGCATACTCTCTAGCCGTGACGCCCCAAAATCGGGGCCCCGTTGACAACCAAATAACTCAAGGAATATTGCGGACGTCTGCAACCCGACACCACTATCGAAAACCCAAGCAGCTTCCTTCAGACGAGCTCTACCCAAGGTACAAACCTGTCCTAATAATCAACAATGACCACATAAAGGTCCACACATAGCAAAATAATGGCCACTCGGGCCCCCGATCAATACTACAAAATACATCAACTATCTGCATGGTTCAAGAGTTAATAAATTACTCTTATACAACATATATTAAACCTTAGAATTATAATACATGTATACAACAATATCAAAGCCACAAGTCGACTTTCTTCTAACACACACCCCAGCTGAGTGCTTTCTTTCTCAGCTTCTCCCGATCGTCCCTCAGACCGAAATGGTGATCCTCGACAGGTGAGCAAAGCCCTAGAGGGTGATAATTTCCTACATGGGTTACTCTCACCTAAGTGCACATGGCATGGAAAACAATCACATTCAAGCAATTTCATGAACCTACTCAATGTTCACATGCCCAAACCCATGTCTCGAGTCCTCACCGACCACACACATGCCTAAGCTTAAATGCGAGTAAAAATATCCAGCTTTCACAACAAAAGCTTTTGGTCCTGGAAAACTTACTACCGAGTTTGGTAAAATATCGACTACCTCCGAGGTGAATTGCTGATAACTCTCCGAAACAGTCATGGTCCTCATCCGAAGTGATCTGTTGGACGTCCCTCCAAGGCAATTCTTCAGAAAATCTTCCGTCGAAATTCCTTTTACAAACATTTTCGTTTTTGTTTCATTTCATGTCATGCACTCACTCCTAATATTCTGTAGCCCTAGTTGCATATGGAATGCATGAGCTAATTCCAACACATTCATGCTAATATATTCATGCATATATATTAACATAATTAAATCACATAAAACATGTTATGCATATTCACAATCAATTACACCAAAATTAGCTCATGGGCTAATTAATAAACACGAGCAATCTACTTTGAATCACTCAACCAAACACATTTTCATACTAAAAATTTAGTGTCACTATTCATGTGAACAAGGAAAACCATCTGGTTACCGTTCATGACCACACAAATGTGAATTCCACTCCTAGCTCAAAGCTTTGAGACCGAATTTACGGCTAAAACAAGCCTCAGAACATTCCTAACTATTTACATGGCTCTTAGCCAAAGATTAACACAAGTAGGAAAAGATCCCTACTTCGAGTCGTTTGAACTCCACCACCGTGCTCATGCATAGCCTCGCAGAAAAGCAACTTCGCTTCTTGCTCCGCTTCGAGAACCGACCATTCAAATGGTCGAAATCTAGAGAGAAGGTGCCTTCTCTAAAAATCTCAAATCCCTAGCCATCGCATCTCGCTCACCCCACTTCTACTTTGCTCTTTTGTTCTCTCTCAATTGAGAAGGTCACTATTCACGCTTTTGTCTTATCTCACACAATTCAAAATTCCCATCATGTCCCCTTCTAGATTTTGACACTTGACACTATCTAGGCCAGCCCATTTTCATCATCTCTAATCTTGCAACATGTGTCACAAGAGTACATGTAGTGGGTGACTTTCGGGCCACATCACATATCTCGGAATTTGACGAAATTCGACGTGGTATCTAGATTTCACGAGACGATTCCAACGGTGAAATCCGTTTCGTCATTCGAGATCTAGAAATATTTAGGATTTTTACCGAAATTACCATTTTTTCCGAAAATTGGAATTTTCTCGGGTCTTACACTCGCCACGTAAAACAGCTTTACTCCTTAGCCTGAAGCGAACCGACGGTCCAAACGACGGGAAATCTAGAGAGAAGGAGCTCCTTCTCTCTCTAAAATCTGATCCAGCCACTCACTGCCCGTTTTCTCCAATTTTTGGAGAAGAAAACTATTGCTCTTTTGTCTTTATTCATTTAACCTTTTCATTAATTCCTATCTTGTCCATTTTGTCTTAATTTTTGACACATGGCTTAATCTAAGCCATTCATCTCCATCATCTCTCTACTCATGCAACATGTGTCACATGGGTATATGTAATATTGTAATATGTGACTTTTGTCACATCACATGTCTTTCATAAGCCATTTTACGGCACCCGACACCCGATGCCTCGAAAAACGTGAAATTCCGAATATCTCGAAATTCGACGTGGTAGCTAGATTTCACAAGACGATTCCAACGGTGAAATCTGTTTCATCATCTGAGATCTAGAAAATTTTCGGGTTTTGACCGAAATTACTGTTTTACCATTTTTCAGAAAATTAGAATTTTCTCGGGTTTTACATTTTCCCCTCCTTAAAAGGAATTTCGTCCCGAAATTCTATACAATCACTACGAATCACATGCATATGCGACGTACACTATACCATGCATGTAAACTAGTCATTTAAGTATTAAACGACTAAACCATGTACTCATCCCTAAACAAGAAGGGATAGGTGGCCCGTGATCGTGTCCTCGCTCCCATGTCGACTTCCACTCCACGCGTCACGATGAGTCTAAAACCAATTTGATTTTTAATCCATTTTCCGAGTTTATTACAAGATAATCATTTGATTCATACGCAAACCCGGTAATTTACTTCCAAATTTAATTTTGCGTAAAAATACAAAGAGAAGCGAAAAATCCGGCGCAAAAAACTAGAAGAAGTCACCGAGAACATAAAGGAGGTCATAATTTCTGATTTGTCGATGAAGCCACAAAGGAAGTTGTCAGAGAGAAATGAGGTTGTCTAGTGCTTCAATGAACCTTATTTAGTCGCAACATGTATTTCGTGTCACGATACTGAATCAATTAGAGTCACAACAAGGAGATCTGAGGTTGCAACTACAAGAGAATTGGAGAATCAGAAATGAGGTCGCAAACTAATATCGAGGTCGCGACAGGAAACCTGAAGCTGAGCTAAGCGAAGTCCCAATTAGGGAAATTGAAGTTGCAACCACTTTGTTATTCAAGGACCCCAAGGGAGGTCGCGACCAATCACTAAGGTCACGACCTAAAGAAACACTGAACATTACAAAGCCATGTTGCCATCTGATATTAAGGTCGTAACATCAAACCTCGCCAACGAAGTCCTTACCAAGCAAATGGAAGTTACGACCACTTAATCAGTCAAGAACCTCAAAGGAGGTCACGACCAATCACTGAGGTCGCGACTTGAATACAAATTGAGCATCAACATCTAGGTCGCAATTATGTTTAAAGCAATCGAGACAACCTACAACCAGAAAGGAGTAACGTTAGGTTGCGACGTCATATTGAGGTCACTACCGGTTTAAAGGCAAGGGGCTATCAAAAGCAGTCGCGACAAATTATTGAGGTCGCGACCAATTATTGAGGTCGCGACCTAAATTCTGAACATATCAAGACAAAAGACCAAAAAGGAAGTCGCAACCTGAAAAAGAAAGTCAATGACCGAGGAGGCAAAGAGGAAATAGTACCGACGCAACCTAAAACTCGAGGTCGCGACGCAAAGGCAAAGAAGGAAAGGAAGTCCCGACTGTAACTAAAGTGATAAATAAAAGGAGGTCATGAACCTAAAATTGAAGTCGCGGATCGTGAATCGCAAAGAGTAAGGGAACGATAACGAGGTCGCGACGCGGAGACTAAGGTCGCGACATCACCCTGAGAATAATCGAGCCAAAGAGGTCGTGGACTACAATCGAGGTCGCGACCACTAATAAATGAAGTCGCAGAAACCCGTCGCAACTAAAGAAACCTGGTCGCACCGACTCAGAGCATAGGGAGGTCCAGTCGCTGACATCAACCCGAGGTCGCGACATGAGATAGTAATCCGGCTTTTCTTCTAGAATTCTACCGATCTTTGTGCATTCTAATGCATTTTCTTGGACAGATATAAATAGATAGTGTTAGAATAGTAAAGTAACCTCTAACTTTTTCACTTCGACACCCAAAACTCGAGAGTAGTTAAGGTTCATCAGATAGCTTTAGAGTAGATTTTCTTTTCTTTTCTTTTCTTTTCTTTATTTTCTTTTCTTTTCTGGATCTGAATCGGCGAACTGTGCAGAAACGATTGAAGCTGGTTTTTTATTTATGTTATTTTCTTCTTAAAATTACTGCCTAAAAATTGTGAAATCTAGACAAATTTCTAGAATTAATTTATTCTCGCCTTTAATCAAGGACATAAAGTGGGATGTACTTGATCGATGCTCCATTAAAGCATCAGGATGCAAGAATTAGAACGCAAATTTCACTGGATTCGACGCATCGTTAGTTACACTTTTCTTCAAAAAACTGAGAGAATTATTTGGGTTGTGATTTATTTACTGGGTGTTGCTTCTTGAATCTATAGTCTCTAAATGGTAGCATTCGAATACCGCTTAAGGAGTGCATTCAGCTTCGATTTCCAGGATGCCCTCTCGCGCGGACAATGTAGTCGAGATTCCCGAGAGTCGAGAGCATTCACTTATGGGTATGTTAGAATACCATTGATGAACTACTGATCTCTGAATGTTCATTTGATAAATCCCCATCTCGCCTCATAATCAAGTTTGAGGGGAGTATTTAACAATATAAATAATCGAGAGTTCACCTCAATCTAAAGGAAGCTCCCACCCTCAGGTTAGCCGAGATCTAATCAAGGCAAAGGAAGAACCATAGATCTCAAGG
This sequence comes from Tetrastigma voinierianum, assembly GCA_016808115.1. Classification (NCBI taxonomy): domain Eukaryota; kingdom Viridiplantae; phylum Streptophyta; class Magnoliopsida; order Vitales; family Vitaceae; genus Tetrastigma; species Tetrastigma voinierianum. Next base: position 19,916 of record JAEQBH010007104.1, read on the forward strand.
ATGAGCCACCAATTAAGTGGTAGAACTTTTTCAAAAATCATGAGAAGGAAAGCAAAAGATCTCAGAAGGCCATCAAGAAACAAAGTGAAGTAATGAGAAAAGAAAATACCTGTGATTCGCAAGAAGATCGAAATACAAGTAGCCGGGTTCGATCCGTCTTCGAGAAGCAAGGGCTTCTAACTAGTGAATATGGAGAAATCCAACTGCAACATTTAGGCAATCTTGGACAAATCCAGATCCATCAATAAAACAGAGCAATGTACTTTCGTGTAGGAATTGACTGTTTCATTGTAATTCTTTGATAGTTTTCGTTTCTCACAGGGAACATATTCGATCTAGTATTTTGTTCTTTATATTATTGGTTGTTTTCATGTTATTTCAGTTTATATTTTTAGTTAATAGTCTAGGATCTTTATTTTTCTAGATAAAACTTTCACTATCGCTTAGTCCAAATAAGATATAGAACTTCGTAGTCGGGGTATTTGATTTCAAATTCTCACAATCTCTCGGTGGGAATGATACCTGGACTTACATTCAGATTTTACTACTTGTATGATCTCAGTAATTTTGCATATCATGTGACTAGACCCATTTTTTAAAATCCTGAACACCAAGAAAGGTTTATTTAATCAAGCAAGTTTATCCAAAATGACATGGCTGCAAAAGAAGTGTAAGGCTCTTGTAACTATGTGAATTTGAGGGGTTTTTTAGTCTATATGGAAAAAGGTAGACAAGTTTTATGGCGTTGTTGCCGGGGATTGAAAGGATTGAATAGATCATTATTCTAACAAAAGAGGGAAAAGCTAATTTGGACATTTTTCTAAAATTTTATAAAAGAAAAGACCAAAAACAGTTTTACAAGCAGTGGCTATACAAGCCACTAATCTTTAACAAGCCATGTTGAAAATAATTTTTAGTTCCACTATCGCTATTAACTGAGTGTACACTCTTAGAGATCCTTAAGGAACAGAAGCAGGATTCGCATCAGCCGCACAGACACCGAATTGGAAAGAACACTCCGTGGCTTAAGAAAAACTAAAAGAGCAGAGAACGCAATACGGCGTATGAAAGACATGACCCGCATTGTGAGGAGCAAGGGCGCAGCCGTAAGGCCTCCTATGACCGACATACAATGGAGGATTTCTGAGGCCCATCATTCAGAAGAATATTCGCAATCGTGACAACTTATCAGGATGCAAACAACTTCGAACTGAAGCCAGCTTTGATAACAATGGTGCAATAGCATCATTTCACTGGCCACCCCACTGAAGACCCCAACGAGCACCTGGGTAGATTTCTCAAGATGGCAAGTACAGTGAAGCTGAATGGAGTGAGGCCAGAGGTGATAAAGCTGCATCTCTTCCCATTTTCCTTAAGAGATATAGCAGCCACATGGTATGAGTTATTACCATATGGTTCATACTTGATACCCGGGAAGAGCCGGTGGAAGTATTACTGTGTTCTTTCCCCATCTCACCAGAGAAGAAGAGAGATCATAGTGTTCCAACAGGGGAAGACGAGAGCCTATACATAACCCGGGAGAGATTCAAGAGGTCGAAGAGGTGCCTACGCATGGAATTGATTTAAAACTCGATGGATATAGTGTATCATGCCCAATGATACATCTAAGGGCATCATTGATGCTTCATGTCAGGAGCATTCAAAAGAAAAAGTGTCAAGAGGCTGTGATCCGATAGAAGACTCCGCCAAGTGCAATATGAAGGCTCCATCTGAGTTTCTGCGGTAACAAAGCAGAGGAAAAGGGTCATGGAATCGAGTAAAATGACGCTTATGGAAGCAGTTGGGATGCCATCATGCAATGTGATGGACAAATAAGAAAGAAAAATGCACACTGCTCATGAAATAGGAGCAACGGAAAGAGAAGCAATGAGAAGAAGTACAAGTACCAATGTAAGAGGGACTTCATGGGTCGAGGAGGCTAAATACAAGGAATGAGCCAAGGAGTTATAATTTCAAGCTAACTCCAACTTGCCCACACATTACAAACCAAGATTAAGAAACTATGAGAATTTCTCATACGGAGGGGCAAAAGACAAGGTCTAAGGTACTGATGTAATCCTCAATAGGATATTAAGAGTCACCAAGGTTCTAAAGAAGAACATCAAGGTGTAGCAGAATGACTATCGTATCGAGGAGGACCCAACCATTCAAGAACAAATGCCGCAGCCTACGTGGAGACAACAAGAGGTCACACTTCCATGAATAGAAATTGTCTGACTTGGAATCTTTCAAGTTTGATACTCAAGTGTTTAAGAAGAATACAAGTGCCTCACTGAAGAACTTGGAGACACAAGTAGGGCAACTGGCCCTTAGTATGCCAAATCAGAGCAAGGGTACATTCCCTAGTGACAACTAGAAGAATCCAAAGGACTGCATGGCAATTTAGTTAAGAAGTGGGAAAGAAGTGGGCAACAGCAACAAGAAATAAAATAAAGAAAGACTCCATGCGGTATCAGAAGAAACTGGAAAGGAAGAAGAGAAAAGCATGCCTGAAAAGACTACAAAAGCAAAGAAGAAGATACAGACTGAACAACCTGAAGGAAGTAGTGAACAGAATCAGAAGGAGAAGGTACCAGCTTATACACCTACAGTGCCATTCCCCTAGAGGCTTCAGAAAGTAAAAAGGGAAGAGTAGTTTTCTAGCTTCTTGGACATCTTCAAGAAGATACAAATCAATATCCCCTTTGCAGAGGTAATCAACCAAAGGCCTAACTATGCAAAATTTCTGAAGGAGATACTGAGCAAGAAAAGGAAAATAACTGAGGAAGGAATAGTAACCCGATCGCTACCCAGCAAGGCAGCTTATCCAAAGAAAGCTCCCGACAAAAATGAAGGATCTGTGCAGCTTTCACCATTCCCCGCTTCCATAGGAAAATATGAATTCAAGAAGGCCTGTGGTGATTCGTGCTAGTATAAATTTGATGCCTGTCGGGTTGGTGTAAAGATTGAGTTTAGGGGAACTTACCTCAACATCAATCACATTGCAAATGGCTGACAGATCAATGACACAACCAGAAGGTGTTCTTAAAGATAAGCCATTAAGGGGTGGGAAAATTCATCTTCCCCGTGGATTTCGTGGATTATGAAGACGGAGGGAAGACACCCAAGTTCCTTTTCAAGGTTAGAAGACCTTCTAGCAACCTGAGTCGCCTTGATAGATGTGCAGAAAAGTGAACTGACTATAAGGGTGGGGAATGAAGCAGTGCACTTTAATCTTACTCAGGAGCTCTGGAACACCCCGATTTATGCAGAAGTCAGATGGGTCAGAAAACAATAGTCTTCAAGTGTCGAATTGAATTTGACTGCATTTTCAACATTCTATCAATGAAATTGAGATGCATTTTCAGTATCTTGAGAGTATTGATTGTGAAATGTTGCCTTCCAGTTTATATAACAAAGAAACAGTCTAGAGCATGAATGAAAACAATCAAGATGATGTATGCAAACAGGATGTAAAACTACCGGTAGCGAAACTATGCAGTATGGGTTAATATCAAGGAATTGCCTAGTCATTTGAAATATGATTTAGAACCGTAAAAGAGAAAGCAAATATCATATCACCGCATTTAATTAATCAAGAATGTAGTTTATTCGAAATTTTCGAAATTACAAGGAAGCTATCATTGGGTCAATTGAGATACATGTATCACCCTCCATTTGCATGCACAAAATATTGCTGAATGATAATGCACAAATTTCTATTGAGCATCAAAGGAGGCTAAACCCTGTGATGAAAGAAGTTATCATAAAAGAAGTTCTAAAATGGTTGAATGCAGGTTTTATATGCTATATCGTATGTTCTCGCGAGCCCAAGACATGTGGTTCCTAAGAAAGGTGGATTCACCGTGGATAAAAAATGAAAAGAACGAACTGATTCCTACAAGAATCAGGATGTGATGGGAGGTGTGTATCAATTGGCGTAAAACTAAATACCCAGAATCGAAAAGGATCATTTCCCATTCTTCATCGATCGACGGATAGTCGGCAAGACACCTCACTTATGTTTTCTCGATGGATACCTTGATATAACCAAATTGCTATCAGACCGAGATCAGGAGAAAACCACCTTTACATGCCCATTTGGTACTTTTTGCTTTGTAAAGAATGTCATTTGGCTCAGGTAATGCCCCCGTACATTCCAGCGTGCACGATGTCTATATTTTCCGATTTCGCGTATAGTTATGGAGATCTTCATGGATGATTTCACAGTGTATGGATCCAGTTTTGAATAGTGCCTGCATAACTTGGGGATAGTACTTCAAAGGTGTCAAGACAAGAATCTAGCTCCGAATTGGGAAAAATGCCAATTTATGGTAACAGAAGGGATTGTCTTAGAGCATATGATTTCTGCAGCAGGGCTGGAAGTGGACCAAGAAAAAGTTTCAATTATAAGAAATCTGATGCCACCCACAACAGTAAAGGGAATTAGAAGTTTCTTAGGACATGCTGGATTTTACAGAAGATTTAATGTGAGATTTCTAAAATTGCTGCACCACTATGCATTGGCCGAAAAACATACTAAGTTCAATTTTAATGAATCCGCTGCACTTTTCAAGAGATCAACCAGACTTAGTCGGGGCTCCCATCATGGCAAAACCGCATTGGAAACAGAATTTGAAACTATGTGTGATGCCGTAGGATTGCAATGGGATTGTATTTGGGATGAAAGCTCGAAAAGGTGTTCAAGGCCATATACTATGCCAACAAAACCTTCAATGAGGCCTCCGTGAAAATTACTCTACTACTCGAAAAGGAGATGTCAAGTAATAGTATTTGATGAAAATTTAGCCATAGCATTTCGGGGGTCCCATGTTATTATACACACCGATCATGCAAAGAATTAAATATCTAATGGCAAAGAAAGAAGAAAAGTCAAGACCGACACAAATTGTTATTACAGAATTTGATCTGTAAATAAAAGAGCAAGAGTTATTGATAATGTGATAGTTGGATCACTTGTCAAGAGTGGAAAAAACTTCACAGACAAGAAGAAGAAAGGAGATAGCGTAGTAATTCTTTCCAGATGAGCAAGCTATTCCAACCTGTCACTCCAATCACCTGTATGCTAATATTGTGAACTTTAGTACGTGAACATGCCACCCGTAATTTAGCTACCAATAGAGAAAAGCTAAGGACTCCATTAAGAGAAAATAAGACCGATGACATACCATCGCTTAGGAAGAGGAGTTGATATGATCATCGAAGATGTGTACCAAGGTGAGCAAAGCAAGATTTTATAGAACGCCATGCATCACCATAATGGAGTGACATTCGCAGAGACAAACAACCCACAAAATTCTCCAACCTGATTTTATCGCCTATTATTTTCAAGGACTGCTTTGAATGGGTGAAGCCGTGATCAATGCCAAAGAATGGGAAATACGCAAAGGCATGAAATTCCCTTGAAAGGTATCCTCGTGGCGCAACTATTCACGATGGAATAGATTTTGGCTGGGCCTTTCCAAATATTTGGGAAATATATACATACCTTAGTTGTAGATTATGTATCCAAATGGGTCGAGGGCAATGTGCCTTGTCCTAAAAATGATGCTAATACGCTTGTGGGATTTTTTACAAAGAAATATTCTCAGCAGATTTGAGACAATCTTAACTATAATCGCTGACGGAGGAAGCCACTTCTGAGAACAAGGTGTTTGATAAACCTACGGGTAGATATGGTATCAAACACATTATGAGCTTGGCTTATCATCCTCAAACAAATGGGCAAGCTGAAATTTCCAATAGGGAGATAAAGAAAATTCTTGAAAAGACTGTAAGCTCCAAAGATAAGAGATTGGTCTCGAAATCCTGACGATGCACTCGGGCATACATGACTTCTTTAAAACTCCCATTGAAATGTCCCCATACAAGCTTGTCTTTGGAAAACCTTGCTACCTTCCTCTTGAGCTAGAATATAGCCATGGGCCATCAAGAAGCTAAATTTTGATTTCAAAGTCGCTAAAGAAGAGAGACTACTTCCAGATTTAAATGAATTGGAAAGAGTTGAGAAATGAAGTCATGATAAAGGCTGAATCTACAAGGATAAAACAAAAATTGCACGATCAAAGGATTTCGAGGAGAGAATTTAAAGCAGAGATCAAGTCCGCTTGTTTAACCTGCACTAAAACTCTTTCCAGAAAGCTTAAATCAAAATGGAGTGGACCCTATACAATAGTGTCAAGTACAACTCAAAGTAACGCTAGAACCAGCAAATCATGAGGAATTCAGTTAATGGTCAGATATTAAAGCACTACCTCGAAGAATGTGCAAATGGAAGAATGACTCCTAGTTCGAATGAGAAAATTTGAAGAAAATGTAAATATAGTAGCAAAGCAAGTCTAAAGCAAGACTAAAAATCGAAAGTAAATTTTTATGGAAGGCAATCCATCGCTTGTTTTAAGTTTTCCCTCATTCTTTTCAGGTGAAAGTTTTTAATAGCTTTGTGTAATTTATTCATATTATCGCTTGAAGATTAAGTAATTTTTTTAGTTTTTGGCAGACCATAAGAATGCAAAAGGAGGAACATCATCAATCAAACTTCCAATCCCCAAAAGAGACAAAAAAGGGGCAATATAATTTTCTCAATTTATTTAAATTTTGTCTCCGATATAGCATGATTGAAAGTTTAGGGGAAATATTTTTTATTTTATTTTTGTGCTTCAATTTTGAATCTGATGCATAGTGAATGGATTCGTTGAATATTTGAATGATGAATATGAATTGAATTGTATTTGTTTTGATTGGATTTGGTGAATTGAAATTGCTGTGAATTTAATTCGTTCAAGGAGACTGAAATTTTTCGGGTCTCAATAGACCGTCTAAGTCGCAAACTGTGATAGAAAATGAATATAATTATGATGAGAAAATTTCAGGTCGCAACATAGATTGAGCTATACTGCATTTCCGGGTTCGCAACATCAATTCATGTGTCGCGACCAAGAAGCCGACATTGAAGCAATAGTTGCAGGAACAACCTAAATGTGCTGAGATATATGCAAAAGGCAAAGAAATCCCTCCTGCATTCGAGAGACAAAAGTCTGAGATGAGATTTCCTAAGTTTGATCCCAGCCTTGCCAGTTTTGATGTAGACCTCCTAACATTATACCTCCAAAAGCCTACAAAAGAAGTAAAGGAACTTGAAAATTTTCCTCGCATGTTCTCAATTTGTACATTCCCAAATTTTAATAGAAATCCATTGTGTTCATCCAAACTGTCCTATGTTTTATTGCATTTTCATTTCATATTCACCTTCTTTGTCATTGATCAGGTTTGCATTTGTTGAATGAAAAATTTGATCAGAATACCATGTAGGTTGTTTAATGGATGAACATGACTGGAGAAATTGTGTGTTTGTGTCATTTCCTGTTAATGTGCCAATTATTAGAACCTTGCCTGAATAATGAACAAATGACAAATTTTTCCAGAAATAAAATGCAGGAAAAATAAGGGCATAGACTAGTAAATCGAATCGTGAGTAGCAATTCTTTATTTAAACTAAATTTTTAGATTGAAAAATTGGAAAAAGGGATAATGTTGAAAGAACAAATAAAATGATTGAAAGTGTGTATATAAACAATGAATCAGTACAAGTCTTGAAGAAACAAAATACTTGGTCAACAAAACTCATGAAACTTTGAGAAGAATTAGGAACATCTTCTGGGAAATTCATGATTAAGAGTTCATGGTCCTAGAACTTGTAAGATTATTGATTGAGGCGAAATCTTAGGTAAAAAACATCTTAAACAAGTGCTGATAGAGGCCATCCTCGCAACAGCTTTTCCAAGCTATCTCAATATATGCTAAGGCATACCCTCTAGTTCCATGCTTTGAGCCAAACAAACCTTAGTTCTTCAAATGACAGCAACTGAAAACATGAATCCCCTTCCTTGCAATAATCCTGCAGCAAAGAGCCCAAATTATCCAGTTTCCATAACAGAAAGGTCTACTGTAAAGGAATAAACAAGTTTGGGTGAAAAATATTTCCATATATTACAAGGTAGGAGGAGAAGAAATAACTTGAAAGATTAGGGAAAAGAATAAATTGAGAAATGGGGAATAATTTTGTCTGCGGGTCTATCTCCTTTGAACAATTAAGCTCGTAGGGGTGTTTTAACACCTAGTACCTTAATGCTAACTGGTATGGGAGTTGCTAGCCCAAAGTTCTCTAAGGGTGATAGAAAGCCTAAGAAGACAACACATTGCACTATACCCTTTCTTAGAAAAACAGAAGCAAAAGAGTTCTAGAATAAGGGAACTGGCCTGATAAGGTGCAAGTGGCAATCAAAATGCCATAAAAAGATTTCAAAAAGATGCACCAGGCCAAGATTGAGAAGCAATCTACAAGATACGTATGAAAAGGATGAAAATGAGGCACCGTGTAGAAGAAAGAGTGGAAACTGAGTAAATTGCAACTTAAATTTTCCCATTATCTACCCAATTACCTAAGCCCAACATTACAAGCCTCGAAAAGACCCTTTCGATTCAAGGTTGAATTTACTTTACATTAGTGAGATCAATATGAAAAACAAGTCTATGGGACTCGACCAGTTTTCTAAAGGAGACTCCTTTAAGATTAACTAAATTCAAATATAAAGATGAAAGGATTGAAGACCTGCACACACACACAAAACAAGACTTGTTGAATAAACTGTTTAAATACATGATTTCATCAAGGAATTTGTGATAGAAGTGGAAACCATTATTTTTTTTTCTTATATCGAAATTGAAATTTAAAATGATGTTGCTATCTCCTATTTCAAGTTAGAAGGTGGAATAAGAAAGACTGTGGTGTGAATCAGAAAAATGTCCTTAAAAATTTGCTTAATTGTTCGAGGACAAACAATCTTTCTTTTCGCCGAGGACAAGAAAATTTTAAGTTCGGGGAATTTGATGAGGTCTAAAACCATCTGATTTTTAATCTATTTTTATGAGTATATTACAAGATAATTGCTTGATTCATATGCGTAAACTCGGGTAATTTACTCAAATTTAATTTCATAAAATACGCTGTGGTTTAAAATCCTGTAAAACTGAAGACCAAACAGAATGTAAAGAGGTCGCGATTTCATCTATCGATGAAGCCATAAAGGAAGTCATTAGAGAAATGAGGTTGCAACTAGTGCTTCAATGAAAACCTTATTCTAGGTCGCAACGTGTATTTCAGGTCACGACATGGAACCGACCGGGAGTCACAACAAGGAGATCTCGAGGTCGCAAACTACAAGAGTCGAGAATCGTAAATGAGGTCACAACCTAATATCAAGGTCACAACAGAAAACCCGCTTGCCAAGCCGAAGTCCTAGCTAGTGGAAATCAGTTGCAACCACTTTGTTATTCAAGGACCCCAAGGAGGTCGCTGACTAATCACTAAGGTCGACCTAAAGAAAACACTCGAACATTACAAAGCCATGTCGCCACTCTGATATTGAGGTCGTGAATACGAAACTCCGCTAACGAAGTCCTTACCAGCAAATGGAAGTTACGCACTCACTTAACTCGCCAAGAACTCAAAGGAGGTCACCAATCACTCAGGTCATGACCACACATCTAAGCATCAACATCCAGTCACAATTATGTTTAGCAACTCGAGACAACTTGCAACCGTAAAGGAGGGACGTGAGGTCGCGACATCATCATCATATTGAGGTCACGGCGGTTTAAAAGAGCAGGGCTATCAAAGAAGTCGCGACCAATTATTGAAATTGCGACCTAAATTCTAAACATATCCAAGACAGGAGCCCGGGGATTCTGACTTTAAAAAGAAAGTCACGACCTAAGGTGAAGCGGTTGAAACGAAATGTGGTGCGCCAACCTACGCCCGAGGAATTAAAGCGGCGATGCGATCTGACAAGGAAGGAAGTCCTGACTTAGAACTAAAGTGGTGACAGCTAAAAGGAGGTTGCAACTTTAAATTGAAGTCGTATTTCGAGTGCGGCGAAGAGACAAAGCGAGGTGCGACATGAGACTAAGGTCGCGACATCAATTCTTGAGAACAATTGAGTCAAAGAGGTCGCGACCACAATTGAGGTCGTGACCACTAATCAACGAAGTTGCAAGAAACACAGTACATGATTGAAGAAACGCAGTCATGGCCGGTTTGGAGGCGAATAAAGGGAATCAGTCGCGACATCAACGAAGATCGCGACATGAGACAGTAATCTAGGCTTTTTCTTATGGGAATTCTACCTGGATCTTTGTGCATTCGGCCCATTTTCTTTTGATAGATATAAATAGATAGTGTTAGAATAGTAAAGTAACCTCTAACTTTTTCACTCTCGACACCCAGAACTGGGAGAGAAGAAGGGTTCATTGTATAGTTTAGAGTAGATTTTCTTTTCTTTTATTTTCTGGATCTGAATCGACGAACTGTGCAAAATCGATTGAAGCTGGATTTTTATTTCTGTTATTTTCTTCTTAAAATTACTACATAAAAATTGTGAAATCTAGACAAATTTCTAGAATTCATTTATTCTTAGTTTAATTGCGATTACAGTGGATTTACTTTATCGATGCTCCATTGTTAATTGTGATGCAGTAATTAGAGGCAGCGACTCAAGCGGATTCGATATACCGTTGATTCTGATCTTTTACGCCAAAAATGCGGAAAATTATTTGGGTTGTGATTTATTTACTTGGTGTTGTTTTAGTCTATAAGTTCCCATGGTTTCGAGGATGCCTACCGCCCGACACGAGTTGGAGATTCACGAGAAGTGAGAGCATTCACTTATGGGTATGTTAGACTACCATTGATGGCTGGCGAGCTCACGAAGAGTTCATTTTGATAATCCCCGTTCGCTCATAATTGAAAGTTGGGAGGAGTATTTAACAATATAAATAATCCCTGCGAAGTTGGCAATCTAAAGGGAAGCTCCCGACCCTGTGTTAGCTGAGATCTAATCAGGGAAAGGAAGAACCAATAGTCACGAAGGATGAGCCACCAATTAAGTGGTAGAACTTTTGCAAAAATAATGAGAAGGAAAGAAAAAGATTTGTAGTCATCAAGAAATGGGTGTGGTATTGAGAAAGAAAGATACCCAGATCTCACAAGAAGATCAGAAATACAAGTAGCTGGTTCGATCTTGTCTTCGAGAGAAGAGGCTTCTAACTAGTGAATATGGAGAAATCCAACTGCAACATTTAGGCAATCTTGGACAAATCTAGATCCATCAATAAAATAGAGCAATGTACTTTCGTGTAGGAATTGATTGTTTCATTGTAATTCTTTGATAGTTTTCGTTTCTCACAGGGAACAGATTCTATCCAGTATTTTGTTCTTTATATTGTGGTTGTTTTCATGTTATTTCAATTTATATTTTTAGTTAATAGTCTAGGATCTTTATTTTTCTAGATAAAACTTTCACTATCAGTTTTTAGTCCAAATAGCATAGAACTTCAGTAGTTGGGGTATTTTATTTCAAATTCTTGTCAATATCTGTGGGAATGATACTTGGACTTACATTCAGATTTTACTACTTGTATGACACATTGCGCCTGCGGTGTCATAGACTAGACCGTTTTAAAATCCTGCGAACACGAGAAGGTTTATTTAATCATGCGAGATTTATCGAAGTGACATGGTACGCAGAAAGTGTAAGGCTCTTGTAACTATGTGAATTTGAGGGGTTTTAGTCCCATATGGAAAAGGCAAGCCGCTACCATAGCACCCTCACTAGCCTCACGGTCTTGCGTCTGAGAGCCTTCCGCGTGCACCTTTGGTCCCTCGGCGAAGGTCCGTGTATCGACCTCAATCTCTCCCGATCCCTTTACATGGTACGGATCTGGGTGTACCTCCGGGAGCATGGCGACATGAAACACCTAGTGGACACGACATCTTTGGGGCGGTAAAGAAGCCCCGACCGGTGCGCTACGATTGCTACCCTCTCGAGTATCTCGAGGGCTCGATAAACCTCGACGATGCTTCCTTTTTCGCTTTAGAACGACCACTCTCTCTTAGGCATCACCTTTAGAAGGCGTGATCTCAACCTCGAACTCTAAGGATCGATGCTTCGCACATCGGCTATAGCTCTTATTTATTTGAGCCGTGAGAAAGCTGTTGTCGTATCAAAGCTCGCCTTCTCAGAGGTGTCTGTCAGTCGGACCCATTGATGGAGCTCTCACCCACCTCGGTCTAACATACGGTGACACATGGCCTCAGTCTGATGCCTCATAGCGATTGCCATACGTATACTCACTTTGATAGCCATTGTTGTAGGCGAATTCCATAGGGCAAATGATCTTCCAGTTACCCTTATGATCCGGGCATCTTTCATGACATGTCCTCTAACTGTATGGTCCTCTACATTGACCATCGTACGTAAGATTGGAAAGATTTGTACTCATGGTCAATCGTGTGCCTATAGCCTTTTAGAAACTCTTCCAAAAGTGCGCTGTAAACCTCGAGTCTCTATCCGACACTATGGATACTGGTACTCCATGTAGCCGGACTATCTCTCGAATATATAACTAGCAGAATCTCTCCAATGTGAAGGTCATCCGCATGGCTAGAAAATGTGCCGACTTCATGAGCTGGTCCACTATCACCCATACCACATCATGTCCCTACGGTTTCCGTGGCAAGTGGATCACAAAATCCATTGTGACGTGCTCCCATTTCCCGCTCGACCACCTCGATGGTGAAGTAGCCTTGCCCCAGCTACGGTGCTCGGCCTTAACTGGCGACACGTGAGACATCGTCCGAACAAAGTCCCCTATGTGTCTCTTCAACCTGCTCCAGTAGTACTAGTGATGAAGATCTTGGTACATCTTCTTGCCACCTGGATGCACGGCAAATCGAGAGTAGTGAAACTCCTTGAAGTGTCTCTCTCAAATTAGTCCAATTGAAACCCTTGCGAGTCCTCTATCTTAAGAAGACACCATATGTGTGGACAGTCCAGCCCTCGTCACTCGTACTGTTGTGTATCTAGTCCTGATGGACCTTATCCTCCGTGTCACGTCACGGGACTCAATCCTCTGCTTTCGATAAGAGCTGATTAGCCAGCTACTAAACTCCCAGCGTACTCACGAGTCACGCTCATTTGTGCACTACATAGCCCAAGCTTGTCCCATAGTCTAGAGCATCCTCCATTCTCGAGAAGCTATACTAGCCAATGCTCCCCGTGACTTCCTGCGGTTCATCGTACCATTTCCTTACCAGGATGGTAATGCAAAGTAAAGTCATAATCCTCTAGAAACTCCATCCATCTGCGTTGCCTCATATTGAGGTCTCATTGCGTGAAAATATACTTCAGACTTTTATGGTCTGAGTACACCTCGAACTGTTCGCCATATAAATAGTGGCGCAAAATCTTCAAGAGCGAGACAGGCATGACTCATGTCGATGTGTAGGAGTAATTACGCTTTCGTGATTCACCCCAGTGACGGAACCATAAGCTACACCCTCCGGGGCTAGCGTCAAACCATCCCGGTCGTACGAGGCATCCCAATACCTTGTGTGCCCCTGTCCTCTGTCAGGGATTATCAAGATAGAGCTGAATTAAAGCACATCTTGACTCTAGAATGCCTCCTCGTCGGTCATCGGTCAGACTTGACCTCATACGAGTCGATCTAAGTCATAGGTCTTCAATCGGGAGAAATCCTCAATGAATCTCCTATAGTACCCGGCCAATCCCAAGAAACTACGTATCTCGAAGGCCAGACTTCGGCCTCTCCCAACTCATCACGGTATGTGCCTTCTCTGGAGTGCACTAACACGCGATCTTTGTGGAGCTTCCGCACTTGCTTGAGACTTGAGGCGTACGGGTGATGATCTCTCAACAAGCGCCAACACAATCCTCCAAATGATACTCATGCTCCCCTGCATTTGGGGAGTAGATCAAATGTCATCCACAAAGACTCACGACAACCTAATCTAGATAAGGTTGGAATACCACATGCATAGAGGTCTATGAATCTCTTGGCTTACGCATTCGTCAATCAAAGGGCATCACAGGTAAGCTCAAAGTGCCCATAATGCGTCCCTAACTTATTTGTCTTAGGATATCGTCTCCTATCCCTCGAGTTGATGTGATGGTAACAGTCACGAAGGTCTATCTTGGGTAGACTCGCGCTCCTCTCAGCCCCAGTCGACGAAATCATCGATCCTCGGTAGTGGGTACCGATTCTTGATCGTAGCCCTATTATTGTTGTAGTCGATGTCGCGATCGAAGGTCTTGTCCTTCTTAGCGAACAAATTGGAGCACCCGTGGTGAAGTGCTCGGTCTAATGACTGCGTCGATAACTCATGTAGAAATTTGGACTTTGAGGTTCTGACTCAGCTGGTGCCATCTATCGGAGTCATAGAGATGGGCGAAATACCAGTGTAACTTCGATCTGAAGTCTACCACAACCCTACGTAGGGGCAATCGGTAGCTCATCGGAAAACATCCTCATACTCTCGCGAGGACTACTCGAGGTAGATGCAAGTGCGGTCTTACGTCGTATACAGGGTAAGGCTTGCTAGCTAACCCACCAGCGTCCATGACCGGGACTCGTTACCTTGTCTGGGGCAAATATGGCCTTGTCCCCACTGAGAGTACAACATGAGTGCCGAGATCCTGGCGTGTGTGGGGTAACCCTCTTACGCTCTGTCGTGTGACTACGTAGTGTCGATTGATCCATCTTTAGGATGATGCAGAGACTTTGACATGTGCATGATCCTCGAGTCAGCTCAATATGAGTAGAATCCCGAGATCTCTAACTCTCAACCACGACATATCAACACTATCCTCGCCCTAATCCCTAGGGGAGAACTCACATACAAGGGCTCCTCAAGGCCTCAACCTCTAAGCCCGACTACATCACGGCGTCTGACGATGAATGAATCTGGCCTTACGGAATAAACTAACACTCTTGTCCATAGGCTAGATAGAAAAAATGTACCTGTATAGCGGGCGTGCCTTGCTTCGGCCCGGTGGTGTGATAGGCGTGGGCCGCCCTGAACCCACAGCGTCCTTGCACAGTAGGCCTCGTCCTTTACCTCGGCCCATAGTCGCCTCTTTGGCACGTAATAGCGGAAGGTGCTCGTGCGACTCACTGAAACTATCTTGGCTCCTCTGGGTGTACTAGGGTGTGGAGGAATATCTTTTGTATTCTCTCACAATCACGGTGGCCCGAAGTTATGTCGAGGCATGGATCGTGCCAGGCGATCTGCGTCTGTGGCGGTGGCGTGGTAACGCCATGCGCCGACTGTTCGCGGCTTCTTCCCGTCCACTGGCCCGGTGTTGCGGCCACGGAACCACGTGAACTAAGCCCTCTGCTTCTTTCCCGAACAAGAAAATGACTCTCCTTCCTCTTGCTACCAACACGCATCCGAGTGCTCGAGCATCCTCGATCTCTACATGGTTAGGGCGGTCCCGGCCGTAAAGTCCATGTACGGTAGGCGAAATCTACGATCACCTTACTGAATGGACAACTTGGCCCATTCTCGAATCTCGACCTTGGCCATGTCCGTGGCCACGTAGTCATCGGCAAAGCGGGCTGGCTACGTGAATCACAGCCACGTAATCCATCACGGTCATTGTCCTAGCCGGCTCTTGGAACCTCCTGAGCCTTGACGTGGCCCGAAGCGATGTCAGGAAATGCCTTACCATGAATAGCTCCTAGAACTCTGCCCATGTCATTACCTCTAGGTCTCTAGAGGTCCTTGCCCAGTTCCACCATACTTGGGCCTCACCCTCTAGCTGGAATGCAACTAGTCTAATCCTGGTCGTGTGGAATAATCTCGAGTAGCCTCCCCAACACCTTCTGACTTTGCATGAACCAATGGTGCGCCTCATTGGATCTCCTCCCCCATTAGATAATCGGATGATGTGCCTAAACCTCTGGAGGTTTTCGGACCTCCTTGGCCTCTTTAAGCGTACGTGGCGGCAGCGCGATACCTCACGGCCCCGGTAGCCTGCGGTGAATCTTGGTGGTGCTTGGTACAGCACCTCGTGGGCGACCTCTACGTCCTGCGCCCTCGACCCAGCCATCTACACATGTCAAATGACAAGTTAAATTTAATCACAGTATCTCTAAGAGTGTAACCTGACCTCGAGACATATTCACATACAACATTTCATACACAATGTCCATGCATTCATAGGTAATCACAAAAGACAATTAATTCCATATATTAAATCATAATCAACAAAAAAAAAAATTATTTTAAAGAATTTTATTCGATTTATTTGACTTTATTTTATTTTATTTTAATAAATTTTTTGAAAACCTCGTAAGCGGTGCTCATGAGCGGTGGCGTCCCGAATGGTGACTTAAATTAGTGCACTTAGTTAAAAGCGGAGTCGAGTGCACGGTGTACCCACGCCCCTTGGCCCGGCTTGCGACCGCGCTACTCGCGCCTTCGCCCGTGTCGCGAGCCTAGCCAACCGTGCCCAGCCCGCGGTGACGCAGCTCTTGTGCACCATATCGTAGGCTCCTTGAAAGCGTGTCACGTTACTGCTTGGGTGCGTGTCGCGGCGGCTCTAAATAGTGTCGCGGGGCGGCTGGGCGCCGTATCGCAATGAGTTTGCGCTATATCGTGACCTGAGAGTCGCCCCGCCGACCGCGATACAAAATTTTGTATTGCAACCCTCCGCTAGCCAGACTGCTCACTGTATCGTGATCCAAAAGGTCGCCCCCCAGCTATGACACAAATTTGTATCTCGAATCCTTGGCGAGCCGTACGCTCACCGCTGTAGCGTGCCCTGTAGCGCGAGCTGGCACGTATCGTGCGTTTGTGCTCATTGGTCCTACTGCAGCCGTGTGATGGGCGTGGCGCGTTGTGTGTTGCCATGCCTGGCTGCGCCCGGGCCCGATCTCCTAATACGTGTCAGATACAATCCATTGTATGTGACTCGAAATGGGCGGTAGCCACGTCCTATTTGCCTTACGAGCATTTTTTTCCTTCGTTTTTTCTCATTCGATCTTGGAAAACCACCAAAAAAAATATTTATTATTATAAACCTAAAAAAAAAAAATATCTTCTCATCATTTTTTCATGTCTTGCTATTCTCACTAAGCACACAATCACATAATACATACAACACATGATCACGTAATTCATATATGACTCATGTTATGCACACCATTCCTGAAATAAAACACGATGCATGTAGTGTTCTAATCTGTCCCATATTTTGCCTAGGTAATCACATACCTAAACCTAACATCGAGCTTTGCAAGATTTGTGATGTTATTACACTATATGACCGTGGCCTAAGCGAGTCCCTCGAAGCCCGAGGTATTCGTATGCCTAAGGCTCGATACGAGTTATGAAGGTACATTGTCGAATTTAAACATGGATACTGACCCGAGCTCTCGTGTCGTTTACTGAAGCTCGTCACTGGTTGTGAGTGCAGTGTCGGGGTCGCTTCTCGCTTACACTTGAGCTCGAGGTAATCATTTACCTTAGCTCACGATACCAAACTATGGCGCTGAATCCGGGGTGTCGTTGATAACCCGATCGACTACGAGGTACTCGCATGGATGTCAGATGGCAGAGCACACTCATCGGGCAGAGTCTCGCTGCATGCGGGAGATTCCCAACCACAACCTATCCCAAGCGTTTACAATGACCACCGGGTCCACGTGAAATAAAATAATTGGCCCGCTTTGGCCCTGCATTATACTCACAAATACATGATATATTACCATAGTTCGAAGTTAATAAATCACTCTTAATTCAACATATATTAAAATGTACAATTTCTAATACATGTTATACAAGAAGTCTCTACCAAAGCCACAACCGAAAAGCTTTCTTCTTGCCTTGACACTCTAGTGGCGTAGATCCTCATATACTCTTATTACACGAAATAGTGATCCCTCGACAAGGTGAGCAAAGCCCAGTAGTGAAAATTTCCTACGTGGGTTACTCCCTACCTAAGTGCACGTGTCATGGAAAAACAAACACATCCAAGCAATTACATGAACCTACTCGAATGTCTACATGACCAATCCATGTCGAGTCCTCTGACTCACTACATATGCCCCACAAAAAGCGAATGCGAGTAGAATATCGATTTTCAAACAAAGCTTTTTGTTCTCGAAAACCTGCTCGGTCGAGTAAATATATTAGACATTACCCTCAGAAGTGAATCATTTGGATAACCCTTTGAAACAATTCATGGGCCCCTCCGACGTGAATTGTTGGACAATCTCCCAACACGATTCTCCGAAAATCTTCCATCGAAATTCCTTTCACAAACATTTTCATTTTTGTTTTCTTTCATGTCATGCACTCACTCCTAATATTCTAGGGTGCCCCAGTGCATATGGAATGCATTATGCCAATCCCAACAAACTCATGCTCATATATAAAACATGTATATACTAACAAAATTAATCCACATAAATCATGTTATTAAATTCACATCAATAACACCAAAATTAGCTCACATGGGCTAATTAACAAGTACAAGCAATTCATTTTGAATCACTGACATCGTAAGAATTCTTTCCAAAATCACATAACTATTCACGTGAATAGTGAAACCCTCGAGGTTAGCCTTGTTCACGGCCACGGCAAACTAATAAATTTTCTCCACTCGGTTCAAAGCTTTTTGAGGCCAAGAAAACACTTTGCTAATTAAAGCCTCAGAACATCCCCCAATCATTTACATGGCTCTTAGTCAAGAATAACACAAGTAGGAAAAGATCCACACCTCTTGGAGTTGTGAAGCTAAGCGAGTAGATATCGCCCAGTAGCCCTGTTGCATTAGAACAACTTTACTTCTTGGCCCAGAAGTGAATGTCCGACGGTCCGAGCGATTGAAATCTAGAGAGAAGAGTTCCTTCTCTCTGCAAATACGATCCGACCACTTTCGCTTGCCTGTTTTCTCCAATTTTTGGAGAAGAAAACTATTGCTATTTTGTCTTTATTCATTTAACCTTTTCATTAATTCCCATCTTGTTCCTTTTGTCTTAATTTTTTACACATGGCTCAATTTAAGCCATTCATCTCCATCATCTCTCTACTCATGCAACATATGTCACATGGGTACATGTAGTATGTGACTTTTTTCACATCACATGAATGTCTCCTGAGCCGGTTTATGGCTTTTGGGCACCGGTGCCTGAAAATGTGAAATTTATTTGTCTCGGAGTCGACGAAATTCGATGTGGTAGCTAGATTTCGTGAGGCGATTGCGATTGAAATCCGTTTCATCATCCCGAGATCTAAAAAGCGGGTTTTGACCAAAATTACCAGTTTACCATTTTTAGAAAATTAGAATTTTCTCGGGTTTCTGATATTTGTTATTTGTTTGGAAAAATGATGACTCCATATTCTTAGTTAGCGAGTTTAGTTTGAATGAAAACCATGTAGATAATAGCGTCATTTTAGATTTGCAATGTGATTCTTTGTTTAGAAAGATTATTAAGACTTTTGGCGATGTTATGAGTGATGAAAACAAATTGAACCTGAAGTTTAATCTTTGTTGTGAGAAGTTTGAAAGGTTTCTTTGCATTTCTTTAATGCGCAAATGAATTTATAGAGGGATCTCTAAGAGCATCCTATATTTACAGGTTGACATAGAAAGAAGTTAAGTTTGATTGGTCTAATGACTATGAACATGACTTCTGTAAAACCCGGGAAAAATTCAATTTTTCTGAACAAGGGTAAAATGGTAATTCGGTTGGAAACCGGAAATTTTCTAGATCTCGAATGACGAAACAGACTTCACCGTTGCATTCGTCTTGCGAGACAGTTGAAATTTCACGTTTTTCGAGACACCGAGTGTCGGGTGACACATGGCAAGACCATATGGATGCCACATGACACCTTAGGATATGGACACATGACATGATAGTCATGTGGTGTAGCAAGTGACACATAGCACTTGGATGAATGGCTCATATTGAGCCATGTGTCAAATGGAGGAAATAAAAGAAAGAAAAATCAAGAAAAATGAGATAATGTGACTATGGCATGGAGGAAAATGGGGGGAAGTTTCCCCCACTTTTGAACAATTTGGTAAATGAGAATCAAAAGAGGGGAGAAAAGAAAAGGGAAAAAGAAAGAAAAGAGAAAATGAAAGAAAATAGAGAGAAAAAAAAGGAAATAAAGAGAAAATGGGAAAAATGGACATGTGGAATGGTGGAGGAAAGTGGAAGTTTCCGCTTTGCTTGGCACGATCAGTCAGTTAAGGGAATAAGAAAGGGTGAAGGAAAAAGGAAAAAAGAAGCAGGAGGCCATGTGTGTGAGAAAGGAGGATAAAGGGAGAGAGAGATTTTCCCGACGTTTTGACGGTCGAAGCTTGACGATTTGAGAATTAAAGTCGGTCCACGCAAAGAGAGCTACACGTGGGGTACCAAAATCAGGGAGTTTCATCAAACTCCAGGAGGTAGGAAATTTTCCTATTCGAGTTATTTCTAGCATAAAGGTCATTTAATGGCATGGGCATTCTTCGAGTACATGATGGCCAGAGTGGGATTAGATCCGAGATTTTGGGACTGAATATGGAAAAATTTTAGGATTGTTCCAGGTAGTCATGGACTATGTTTTGAGGTTTGGTTTTGATCCCGGGACTGATGTCTTCGGGTTTTGTTGTGTTATTGCTGGAAAAAATGAATATCATGTTGTTTATGGGAAAATCATGTTAATATATGCTTGTTTGATGTATTGGCATGAGACATATAGTGAATGAAAATTATATGTAGAAAATATAATTATCCATGTTTTTGAAATGTTGCATGTAGCTCTAATTATGCATGTAACATGATATGGCATGAAATGACATATTTGCATTTCATATGCACGGGGACATTGCTTTGAGTCGGGTGTGTGTGCATGGTAATGGTTATTCACCATTATTGGTGAATGTGTGGTGAGCTCGAAAATGGGACAACATCCAAAATCGAGACTCATGGTTGCATAACATAAATATATATATATAGATATGTGTGTGTGTGTGTGTGTGTGTGTGTGTGTGTGTGTGTGTGTGTGTGTGTGTGTTGGGGCGAGTAAGATGGGAGTAGATCCTCCCAAGGGTGAGACCCAAATTCATTCATGGTTAGACATGATCACCGACGGTGAAAGACCGTAAAAATGTGGAAAGGTCAATGGCATCCTCACGGTGTAAACCTGAAAAATCGCTGGCCCCACAAATACCATAACCTGCGGATTTGATGAAATCAAATGAACATTGAAGGATTTTTCAATGTGTCTTGAGTTTTAAAAACAAAAAGATTTTGTTTGAAGAAAAGAGTCAATGGGTGAAACACCAATGACAGGTTTTCACACTTGGCATTGCATGTGTGAGGGAGTCGGTCAAGACTCGAGTTGTGGGCATGAGGAGTCTCATCTCATTCATGACATGAAATATGCCATGTAGGATTGCATTTCTGTATGGAATATGGTATGATGTATGTGTGCCATTGCATGTGCATTTAGGTGGAGAGTAGCCCTTGTAGGAGAATTTCTCTATTGGGCATTGCTCACCCCATTATGGGACCCCTTTTCAGGTACAGGGAGACGACGCTCCGGCGAGAGGCCATGATTATGAAGGAGGCCGATGTGTGGCCTTGATATTACCTTTGTAAAAAGTATTTTGTATAAAAGAATTGTAACTAAATTCTTTTAGGACGATTGTCTAAATAATCGGGTATGTAATCATGGTAAGAGGGCCGTCATCGGACTCTTTCGGACTGTAATTAAGTGTTTTATTTTCATATTTTAGATTTAAATGTGAATGAATGGGTCCTAGTAAAGGGATGCATATTGGAGATATGAACATATAGACCCTATGTGGTCATTACTACTTCTGTTGAGACCCTGGATGGGTTATGATTATACTTTTATACAGGTTATATGTTGGGTAGAGCTCCTCGAACAAAGGGACTTTGCTCGATTTTGTTGAAAATATGGATCCTATAAATGGGACACAACCGGTGTGGTGTCGGGTGCGAAATCCTGAGGAATTCAACGGATTGAGGCCCGGTTGTCAACAGGACCCTTTGGTTTTGGGGTATCATAACTTCCTAGAGTTGAAGAGTAAATTAGCAATAATACTTTGATTATTTCATTAGTTTAAAGGATTTGTTTTTGTGAAGTATTCCATTAGAATTTAGGTTGTGTTGACAACATAGAAAAGAGTATGATAAGTGCTTTTAGGCTTAATAAATTTTAAAGATGAAAACAACCTCATTATGATTCGAAGTTAGGAAAGAAATTTTTGCACTTAAGTTTGGAGCCTTCTAGTGAAATTTATGAGATGTTAAAAGATTATGAAAATTTGAAGTCTTTGTTTTCTTAAAAAGATTTTAAACAAGAACTAGAGGATGTTGATACAATTACTTAAGGATTATGATGATATTATCTAGTACTAATAAAACAATAAGAATCTTATGGTTGATGCCTTAAGTAAGAAATTAATTGATTATTTTGGAATTTTTATAGTTGTTACAAATTATTTTTATAAGATTTGAGTTGTTTTCAAGTCTATGTCATATCTTTGAACTTTAGAGTTCTTATGTTAAATGGTAGCCTAACAGAAATTACGGTTGACAACCCATCGGCAGTAGGATATTTGTGGGCGTCGGATGATCGATATTTCTTGGTCAATACCATTCATAAGGACTCCATTTCTTTATATTTTCTTTTAAATATACAACTTCCTATATTATTATACAAGAGTTTGATATACAACTCTTTTACAAACCAAAATATATCAAAACAGATTGTCCCAATATATTTTACAAACATAGTGTTCAAGGCCACAACCCGGCCCTCTTCATACTCACGGCCTCGAAGGAGTGTCGTCCTCTCATGTACCTGAAAGGGGGATCCCACAACGGGGTGAGCAAAGTCTAGTAGATATCTCTCTCCTGCAAGGCTACTCCCACCTAAGTGCACATGCAATGCCTACATGTCATGAATACAGCCACTCATGACCCGATCAGGGTCCTCATTGATTCCCTGCGTATATGCGAAGTGTGTAAAAACATCATGGGCATTCCGTCCATGACCCTTTTTCCAAAACAAAATCTTTTTGTTTTATTTTTTTATTGGACAGTCTCCGATCAGTACTTTGGTTAGCCTCCGAGAAGTACTGTGGACAATCTCCGATAAATGCTAGTCGGTCTTTGAGAAGTACTATGGACAGGCTCTACGTCGTACTTGTTAAGTCTCGAAGTACTATGAATGATCTCGAAAATCATTTGCATTCTTGATGTACTGGCGAACCCCAAACCACCGGGGTCGATCATTTCCATGCACTCACACCCATGTCACGTGATGCCCCGTGCATAAATGCAATGCAAGTGTCATTTCATGCTAATGTACACTCGTGTCTGTCTGACATAAGAAATCACATTACATGTCAAGTGTCATTTAATGCATATAATTATTTTCATTTTTATCCATATATCACATAATTTCACACATTAACATATTATTCAATTCTTGTAGCAATAACACACCTTAGCCATTCTTGACAATAGTCAGTATACTTGGCCTCAGAAAAATCTAGACTTAGTCCAGAAATTCCAGCTTTTATAAATATCACAAAAATTCAACAAGTAATTTCCTGCTCAGTCCATACATAGCACCGAGCATTTTAGATACAACCCGGTTCTGAAAACAGAAGTTTCAGACCGTTCCTCTGGCTTGTTCGTGATCAAATGTTACCGGCCATGGTTTGGCTAAGCACTTCGTCTTATTAAATTCTAGACTCAGCAAGCTTTTACGTAGAGTCCAATGCCTGTCGGAGTTTGGACGGAAAAGTTATGGCCGTCCGAAGTTGGCGTTGCCAATTAGCAGGGGTGGTGTAGAAATGTGGGCATACCCCAGTTTTCCATTCTGCCCATATTTGCTTAGTTTCGGGACGCCGTGCTTGGCCTCGAAGGTCACGGGAACTCATATACTCGATCCCGTGATCGTCCTGACCAAAACAGACTACACATTGAAATTGTCGCCTGAGGTAAGGCGAGGTGATGGAACCCCTATGGCCCCTAGGCGTGAAATGAACGGAGTAGGAGGGAAACTTGTGCGCCTAGAAGTGAGAAGGCTGGGTAGGACTCTTTACCTTCTTTATCGGCACGTTGGTGTGTCAGTCTTATAAGCGTATCAACATATCGTATACAAAATACAACATAAACCTACCACCCGTAGTAGTGTTTAATGATCCGAGTCCCATTTACATATACAAAAACTATACATTTACATTTACTGATCAGAGCGCAGAACCTACAGTGATGAACCCCTACTAGAGTGCTGGCCCAGTAGAATGCGGAAGATCACTGTCTCCTTCTACTGTACCTGCACGGATTGAAAACCATTGCTAAGCTTTACGCTTAGTGGGAAACATATGTATTATGCATTTACACATTTATAGTAAGCATATAACAATAACAAATATCAAAATTTTCATGCATTCATATAATGAACTTATATAATTACTTATTCTTATAACAGACTTATGCTTATTTGGCTCTCCCATAGAACTCATACTTGTACTTATAGCAACTTTATGCTTGTTCCTATCTCCCGTAGGAATTACAGAACTTATTCTTATTCAAAAGTACCCGTAGGTATTACAAATCATAACAACATACATTTGTTTACTCTTATTCGTCATTAAAGTTAGTATTAACCTGCTTCTTGTGAATACTGGAAACGATAGTGAAATGAGTAAGACACGACACAATAAGTACCGAGAAGGTAGTGTGATCTTGAGGTGCCATAGCATAAAGGAGTCTTAGAATCAGCGTGAGTACCGTCGCACTAATTAGAAGTACCAAAGTACTAAGCGAGGAAGTCTGCATTACTAATTTGAGAGTCTTGTACTAATGTGCTGAAGCACGGTGAAGTCTTGATCACACTAATCGAATCTTGAAGTACTATACGTGCTGCCGTAACAAGTGTAGTATCATTTAATACCTGGTCTTAGGCATTATTACAATTATATGTATTCAAAAACTTCCTATCTTATTATAGGGCATGAAGTTTGTCCACATCGAACTCCGCTTTGCCGAGGCGGCGATGTACGGTACATGTTTCACTTAATTTCTTTCTTATCTTAACCCCTGTTAATCATTTATTATGGTTTTGATACTCTCGGTATAAAATTTATAGCTTAACTATGCAAAAATACCAAAAACTGGGGTTTCAGGAACTAGTGGTACCGGTACCACTATGTTTGGTACCGGTACCAAACCGGTTCTAGAGAGTGGTACCGGTACCACTTGGATAGTCTTGAGTACCATTTGCCCTGCATAAGTGGTGCTGGTACTACCTGATTACCGATGCCAATTTGCTGTCCTACGCCCGAAATGTGAGGTCGCCCTTTTTCATTCACCTTTCTTCCATAATTCTCTTCTATTCCATCCTTCATAAAAAACCCCGACATGGAATCCCTCATGACTCCTGAGCACTTTTAGTGGTGGTTTTAGAGGCTAAGCCAAACCTTAGTCAAAAGTCAGGTTTCATACCAAAATTCACCAAATTTTTACAAAACCATAGAAATAGGAAGGATTCCATATCTATTTGATATCAACTAGGGTTTTTCAACCTAACTTCCCCTAATTCTAAGAGTTATGATGGCATGTTCATAACAAAACTGAAAAAGGGAACAAAACTAATATCCGAGAAAACTCTGCCCGATCCATACCCAAGTAGTTTTTTATACAAAATCGTACTAGAATCCATACCTTTGTTTGACTCCTCCTTCTTCCTCTTCTTTTTTCTTCTTCCTCCTCTTCCTCTTCTCCTCTTTTATCCCAACCCGTATGAGCTCTCTTGTTTGCAGACCAAAATGAGATATTTTTGTCTCCCTCCCTTTTTATAATTAAACTTTCTTTTATTTTCCTTTTAATCCTTCCTCATTCTATTAATTGCACTACAATTTATGTTATTTCTACTTTGGCCTCTAATCTTATCAACTTATGACTTTTATGTCCATTTTTTGACAATTTACAAGTTTGTCCTTATGTCTTGTACAATTTCCGGGTTTCTAAATTTCCATGTTTCACATTTAAATTACGAAAAATTCAATTTATGCCTACAAAATACCCTAAACATGTTGAAAACGACTAGGGTATATTTTGGGGCGTTACAAAACTTACCTCTTGTAGCCAGTTACGGGTTCTTCCATTTGTCGAGATTACGCTGTGTGCGATACTTCTTCATTTTCCTCTTTCCTTTTCTTTTTTTCTCTCTTTTCCTCTATTGAAATTAGTTTTATAAGGCCCGGACCAATGCATGGCATGCATGAATGCATGCCATGTAGGTGACACATGGCATGCATTCATCATGCCATGTGTCACCCACCCATTGGGTTCCTTTTTACCCCGAAATTCATGAACAATCTGACAATCCCGGAATTTAACTAAATTCGTCTTGGTAACTATATTTCGCGAGATGAATCCAACAGTGTTTTCCGTTTCATTATCCGAGATCTAGAAAATTTATAGGTTTTCAACCTATATTGTAGAGTGATTTCTTGTTTGCCATTTTTTTCAAGAAGGACAGTTTTTCTGGGTTTACAATCTTAGATGCAGCAGGCTTGTTGGGTGAATTAAGACCTTATAAAGAATGATTTGCAATTAGTTGAACTCATGGAATATGTTAGAAAGATTATAAGATCGACTTGTTTAATTAGATAATGAGATATTGATTTGGACTGGACTTGATGTTTTATTTAAATGGAGACTTAAAGAGAAAAGAGACGAATTTTGAAGGAAGTTTATTGCTTTAGGCTTATGATACACCTTAAAAGGTTGAATAGTACAAAGATTTGAAGCAAAATTTTGGAGGTAAAATATAAAGTAGGATATTACACAATCTGTGGCTTTGGGTTTAGTGTGTTTGTATATGGAAGTTTACATCAAATAGTCGATAGAGTTTTGCAACTATTTTATATTTCTAAATGAGTGTGGAAACATAGTACTATAGACTTTGTGATAGGGTTACCAAGAACCTTAGTTGATGATAATGTTTCATAGTGATGCTTTGTTGATAGATAAAGTCTAATAATTTTCTATCAAACTAGCTTCTTAGTATTAAGAGATTTTGAGAATGTATAGAATTTTCGATTTTATGATATGTAATAAGAATTCTTATTTTACTTCTAGATTTTTGCTTACCCTAAAAAAGAAAATCTAAGTACTAAGTTCAGTTTTGATAGTAGCTTTTATACTTAGGCTAATAAATAATTGAGGAAAGTAATCGCAAGTTGGAAATATTTGTTGAGAGATATTGTTTTGGACTTGAAAAGTAATCAGAATGAGTTCTTTCCTTTGGTTAAATTTCCTTGTAAATTAGGTTTAAACTAGCAATGAGATAATATAATTTCCACAGTTTATGGTAGAAGTTTATAATACTCTATGCTTTATGATCATATTGGAGAAAAAAAATTAAGACTTTAACGTGCAAGCGAATACCAAGAGGATAACCATGATTAAAGAGAATTTTGAAGAAATTCAAAGTACACATAAGAGTTATGTTGATAATCTTAAGCAATATTTGGTATTTGAATTTGGTGATTATGTTATCTTAAAAGTTTGCTTGTTGAGTTATAATGAGATTTGGAAAAGAAAAAAAAAACTAAATCCTGACCATTTGAAATATTAGAAAAGTGGGTGTCTTGGGTATTAAGTGGTCTTAGTTTGAAGTCCATCTAAGTTCATAATGACTTTTATGTTTGGCTTTGAGTAATAAGTCCTTGATCCTTCTTATGCTATGAAATATGAGCCTATTCAATTTTTGGAAACTAAACTTATGAAAAGTATATGTTCAAGTGAGAGATGTGATGGAAAGAAGAAAAGAATATTGCATGCTATTGTCAAGTTAGTAAAGCTCTAGTGAGACAACCAAAATATTTTAGAGATATTTGGGAGTTAGAAAAATTGATGAGAAAAGGACATTAAAAAATTAGTTAAGGGTCTACGTATATCAAGTCTAGAGGACTAAGCTTTTGTTAAGGGGGGGAAGATGTATACCTCGTAATTTTTTTTAACAGTAGCAAAAAGAAAATATATTTCTTTTAAATTAAAATAAGGGCATAAGGGTAATTCTCCAATGAAACCCTAGGTATAAATAGAAAAAAAAAAATAATAGTAATATTTTATTATTCTTTGGATCCTTCGTTTCTCTTTTCTAGTAGTCTCATACGGTGGTAAGAGCGCATCTAAGGTTTGAAGAAAGCTTTCAAGGGTTAGATTTTCCTAGAATCTATTACAGTGAATATATATATATATATATATATATATCATTCTTTCCTAAAGAGTTGTTTTCTTATTCATAGAAACCCAAAAAAACCTAGGATGTCAGATTTAAGGTTGAAGAACTAATTCGAAAGGTAAGATATTTTCCTTATTATTTTCTAGAATTCTTTTAATTTTCTTTAAGTTTAAATGAATCCTGAAGAAGTTAGATTTAGATTACATTCTCTTTCTTTAAAGATAAAATAAAATAATGGTTGGTGGTGTCATATAAGAATTTCTTTGAGCAAGAGAATTAAAAGGTAAAAAAAGAAAAAAAGTAGAAACATTGTAAGCTATGAGTTTGTGAATGAAAGAAAAGAAAAAAATAAAAAGAAATGCTGTAGCGTAAGCTTTGAGTTTGTGAATCAAAGAAAAAAAATAAGTAGGACTATTGTGCAATAATAATGTAATAATAATACAAGTAGAGAATTTTAGAGATGAGCCATTGTGTGGAAAGTAGGTTAAAGTCAAAGGGGAATCTTCACATGATTTTTGATTAGAGTATTTGAAAAGACAAAAAGGGGTATGTAGTAAAAGCCAAAATGACTTAATATGGTTGATATTATTAAATATAAAAAAAAATTATTAGGCCTAAAAACCTTCATAAAGTAGGTTTTGAAAACCTAAGTATGAGATGCCTAGAAATTAGATTCATGATCCATGCTTATGTTTTGAGAATTAATTTAGATAATAAATATAATTAGAATTAATTATTGAGGAATTATAGGATATAAGATATATTAATAATACTTGTTGTGAAGTGTGATAATTGTTAGGATAAAAGATTGGAATGACTGTTGGATAATAATATAATTTATAAAATATTATTAATAATAATGTTTTTTAGTAAAAAATTTAGTTTAGATTAAGAGTACAAAAAAATACATAAATAAATTATTGAAAAAAATCCGAAAGATATATAAGTTTTATAAAAATTTGAAAAACTACCTAATTTAAATAGTTACCATTTGAATATTTGTCAATATGCTTGAAGTGAACAATAAAATCATGTTGATAGAATAAACTTTATAAATCACAAATTTTATAAAAATATTTAGAAACTTATTAACTTTTATTATTATGGATTATAAAGTTAAAAATAATACCAATACTAAAAGAATAACAAATTAAGGAAAGTTTTAGGATCCCTAAACTTATAGTTTGGATAAATAATTAATGATAATAATTTTTTCATTATTAAGTTAGGAAATATTTTTGAGGTGAAATTCTTCATATTAGCTATTTCAAGGTTTTGAGTACTGGATTTAAGGTAGAATATTAATACAACTTTTGCAAAGAAAATATTTTATATGTTTTTGCGTAAAGATTATCTATATTGCTTTTTTTTTAAATATACTTAGTTGCCTTTTATGTAAATTGAATGAGGAAAAGTTTGATTTGTTTTATTCGTTTGATTGTCCATGGATCAAATAGGGATTTTGCATGAAATTATTTTGAGATTTGTTTTGTTTATGAAAGAAAATATGAGGATATGATGTTTTGTGAGTTGAATTTTTAAATGAAATATTTGACTTTTGTTAGTTCGACCCTGTCAACAGGAATAATAGTTGACAATATTCGGCCATTGTCAACAGAAAAATAGTTGATCTTTACATTCCTTGATGGTGAATGTAGTGATTTAGACGCCAGCTGCTCCCATGGGTTTCGGTTAGAGAGGGTTCTTAGTCTTAGTAGTGTTTGGTTCCGTCCCTTAGCCAAAGAGGGAACAGTTTTGACTAGCCACCCATTTGAAAGTCCCACATGGATGGGTACCATTTGAATAGTCTCACATGGTGGGACACCATTTGATATTCGTTGACTAGAGGAAACATGTATTTGATTTTGAGATTGATATGAAAATGTTCTATTGGAATTTGATATGAAATTGGATCATATTTGATATGAATCGATTTGAAATGGATTTGAGAATGTTTTGATGAAATTTTTTTAATGTTCTACCACATTTGAGTACAAAGGTTTTGTGAAAAGAAAAAAAAAATCTCATATTTGTTATATGATTGGAAACCATTGGATCAATGAAACTGTATTAGTATTTCTTATTTATCTTAAAGTTCACTCCCATTTGTTGACATATTTGCAGGTATCTTTAGTTTCTATGATGAGTGATGGCTAGGATGGGAATCATATCATCATTAGGATTTGATTAGAATTTTGTGTTGGACCATGTTGAACTAATAAGTTCATGTTTATGTGGAATGTTTGGTTTTGGAAGTTAATTGAGAAAGTCACTTGGATAATAACCTTCATTTTGATATTAGTTCAAGGAGGAGGAGAGTAAGAGAGAGAGATTGCATATCTACACATATTTACCATTGGAAGAAGATTGGATTTGGGATATTATAAATATTTTTTATATCTACGAACAACTTTATTTGATATTAAATGTTGAGTTTTATAGATTTAGAAATAATTTTTTTATCGGCACTTAATTTTGAATTTGGAGAATTTATGAATTTAGAAAATTGAGTAATCTGAATATTTGGTAATTGGACAAAATCTAGTTACAAGGAATGTGACACCCCAATTCCCGGGGGTCTTTTTTTTTTTTCTACTAGACATGTCTGTCGTGATAGAGAAATTATGTCGCGACAGAACGCCCCCTTAGTCGGGTCGTGCGCGCGCCTAGGCGTTGTCGCCGCGCCACGTGCGCGTAGGCGTGCTCATTGCGGCGCGTTGTGTATCTGTCGGGGCGCTTGTGTCTGTGCGCTGGCGCCGTGAGCTTCCTGTCATGGCCAGCTTTGTCGTGACCGAAAATCCTCTATTGCGATAGAAAATCTCGCTTTGCTGGCTAACTCTATTGCGACATACACTGGCCTTGTCGTGACATACTTTCCCCTTGTCTTGGCAAACTCTGTAGCGAAAGAAAATCCCTGGCCTGGCTAACTCTATCGCGACATGAAATGTTTTGTCATGAAAAGAGGGCTTCTGCCCTTGGCTCGAACTCTGTCGCGACATCAAAATTCTGTCGCAACAGAGACACGATGAGAAGTCTATCGCAACAGAGATTTCTCTATCACAACAGGCCTCTATCGTGCGCCCCACTGTCGTAGGTGGGCTTTCTTATGCGCTGCACGCTGTTGCTTGTTGTGCATGCCTCACTTGAGCCAGACCTAACGTATCGAGACACCAAAACCCACAATCGTGACACCGGGCTTAAGAACTCTATCGTGACAAAGAATTCTCTATTGTGACCCAAAACCGAAAATTGGTAGTAGCCTCTCTGGGCCATTTTGTACCTCCACTTTTCTTTTTCCTTTCTTTCTAAACAACCTAAACTCAATATACAAATTTTTCTTTCAAAAGGCAAATCGGAGCACGAAGAAACTTGCCGAACTTATATAAATCATACAAAAATGAGTTTAAATTACAACTTTAACTCATTACGTATACAACTGCTTGGGTTTCTACCCGGAATTTACAAAAACACAAATGCAAACCAAATGGCGCTACTGACTAAACCTCAAGCGTGGGTTGTACTTCGGTACCTGCAAATATTTTTCCATGATGGGGTGAACAATGCCCAGTAGAGAAATGCCCCTACAAGGGCTACTCCCTTCAAGTGCACATCTGATACCATGTATGACCATTGTTTCAAGCAATTTTTCTTTATAAATCATTCCATTGGACCCTCGAAGTTCACTAGATAACCCTTCGATCAAGTTCACTGGACAACCCTCCGATATCAAAACATATTAGACTGACCCTCCGATGTCGATTCATTTATTGAATGACCCACTCAGATAAGATCCATTCAAAACCCATGTTAATATATTAAGCACGCATATATCAACATCATTTTCACACAACTTGCATGTTATTTAATGAAGCAATCAACATGCAAACTAGATTTTCAGTCTTTAACCAAAACAAAACAGCATGTCACACAATGAAGATCTTCATGTTCAGATTCCACATATTAGCATACTCAACCTGTTCTAGAACTGAAATTCTGGAACCAAGGTACAACCTAGAACCCATCACAATTTAATCCAAACTATCATGAACAGGTTGAGTATGCTAATATGTGGCCTTAGACAAGAATTACTAGAGGAGGAGAAAACCCCTACCTCTTGTAGGCCAATGCCCTGCTAAACACTTACGCCATTAATGAACCCGGAGAATTTCTTGGTTCTTCTTGGCCTCTTTTCTTCTTTCTGCTTGCCTTTTTGGGGACCTCTTGGCTTTCCTTCTCTCTCTCCTTTTGAATTTCACACACCACCTCTCCCACCTCTTTCTCTTTTAGCTCTTTCTTTCTTTTTGTTTTTCCCTCTTCTTATCTTTATTAATTATTTGTTTTAATCAATGGGGGGTGAGTCACCCTCCCTTTGCCTTCCTATTTCTAGCAGCTAGCAAAGGCGCCTTTATGCGACCTGACAAGCGCTTCCCATGCAACCTACCACGTGGCAGGCTAGGTGCCTTACCACGTGGACACTCATCCCCCGATTTTACAGTTTTTTCGAAGAACGTGAAATTCTGATAGTCTCGAAATTCAACGAAATTTAACTGGGGTTCTAGATTTTTTGAGATGATTCCAACAGTGAAATCTGTTTCGCCATCCGAAATCTAGAAAGATCCTAGCTTTTCCTCCGGGACTATTCTAATAAATTATCGTTTTGCCCTTTTTCTGAAAAAATTTAGATTTAAAATTTTCTCGGGTTTTACACTCTCTCCCCCTTAAAAGAATTTTGTCTTGAAATTCACACACATATATATATATATATATATATATATATATATATATATATATATATATATACCTTTCCTCCTCATATATATATATATATATATATCACCGCATGCATATCTGTGATCGTTTAACATTTAATGGTAAGCGGGTGCATAAGATCTCAAAGAGGAAGGGATATCTGGTACTCATCGTGTCCTCACGTTCCCATGTTGCCTCCTCAACTCCTTGGTGCCATAACACCTTCACTAGCCTCATAGTCTTGCGTCACAAAACCTGATCTCGGCTATCCATGATACGCACTAGTCCCTCCTCGAAGGTCCCATCTACATCAACAACAAGCTCTCCCCAATCCACCACATGAGTAGGATCTGGAGTATACTTCTGGAGCATGGAGACATGGAATACTTCATGGACACCTGCTAAACTCGGCGGTAATGCTAACCGATACGCAACCGCACCTAACCCTCTCGAGTACCTATAAGAGCCCAATAAACCTCGGCGAATGCAACCTGACCACTCCCCTTTTAGGCATTACCTTCAAGAAGACGTGATCACCCACCTCAAACTCTAGAGGTCGATGTCGTCTATCGGCATGTAGCTCTCTTACGCACGCTACGAGCGAGTGAGGAAAGCAACCTTACGTATCAAACCCACGCTCAGAGGTGTCACCCAATAAAATCGATTTAGTAATGGAACTCTCTCCCACCTATGTCCAACAAATTAGGGATCGACATGGCCTCCCATATAAAGCCTCATAGGGTGCCATCTGTATACTAGCCTGATGGCTGTTGTTTTAGGCGAATTCCACTAAGGGTAAGTGCTCCTCCCAGCTACCCTTAAGATCCAAGACGCATGCTCGTAGCATGTCCTCTAGCTTTGTATGAAATTATACGACTAACCATCAAATACATGGATGAAAGCGGTGCTCATCATCAATTGTGTCCCTATGGCCTTCGAGAAACTCTTCCAAAAGTGTGCCGTAAACCTAGGATCCCTGTCTGATACTATGGACACTGGTACTCCATGTAGTCAGACAATCTCTTGAATATATAATAAACCAAATTTCACACTCCCGATTATTGAAGGTCATCATCTTGCTAGAAATTGTTCCAACTTAGTGAGCCGGTCCATAATCACCCATACCGCATCGTGCCTCCGCGGTGTCCATGGCAAGTGGGTCACAAAGTCCATCGTGACAAGCTCCTATATCTACTCGGCTACTTCCAATGGTTGGAGTAGACCTGCTGGCCTCTGATGCTTAGGGTTTACCCTGCGACACGTGAGACATCGTCGAACAAAATCTCCAACGTGTTGCTTTGTCTCGCTCCAGTAATACCAGCGATGAAGATCATGGTACATCATCTTGCCACTTAGATGCACAACAAATTGAGAGCAGCGGAACTCTTCGAGGATCTTCTCTCTTAGATTTGTCAACTGGGGAACCACAACCCTTCCCTTATACCGAAGACTACCATTTGTGTGGATAGCCCAGCCTTCGTCATCCGTACTTGACTGTACCTTGTCCTTAATGGACACCACCTCTGCGTCCTACCCCTGGGACTCAATTACTCTGCTCAGTAGGGAAGGCGTAGCCATTAAGCTCCCCAAAACACCTTGAGCCTGATTGTTGTACTGTAGACCGAACTATCCTACTACTCCGAGCATCTGCCACTCCCGGGAAGCTACAATAGCCAGTACTCCCCTTGACTTCCGACTGAGTGCATCAGCCACCACATTTGCCTTACCAGGATGGTAGTGCAAAATGAAGTCATAATCCTCCAGATACTCCATCCATTTGTGTTGCCTCATGTTGAGGTCCCGTTGTGTGAATATATACTTCAAACTCTTATGATCTAAAAACACTTCGAACTGCTCGCCATACAAATAGTTGCGCCAAATTTTTAAGGCAAAGATGATGGCTACCAGCTCCATATCATGTGTAGGGTAATTCTGGTCATGATTCTTTAACTGTCTAGAACCATAAGCTACAACTCTCCCAGACTACATCAAGACACATCCTAGTCTGTCTTTAAAGGCATCACAATATACTGTGTACCTCTGTCCCCTTTCCGAGACTATCAAAATAGGAGCTGTAGTAAGCCTCATTTTCAATTCTTGAAATACCCTTTCACACAGGTCATTCCACTCAAACTTAACCTCCTTCCGGGTCAACCTTGTCATAGGTGCTGCTAGCCGGGAGAAATCCTCAATGAACCTCCTATAGTACCCTGCCAATCCCAAGAAATTACGTATCTCGAAGACTGACTTCGGCTTCTCCCAACTTATAACAGCCTTAACCTTTTCAGGGTCTACTGACACCCCTGAAGCCGACACGACATGTCCCAAAAATTTCACCTTAGTAAGCCAAAATTAACATTTATTGAATTTGGCGTACAACTGATGATCCTTGAGTGCCTGGAGAACAAACCTCAAATGATCCTCATGCTCCTCCTCAGACTTGGAGTAGATCAAGATGTTGACAACAAAGACCACAACAAACTGATCCAAATAGGGTTGAAATACCTTATGCATGAGATCTATGAATGCCGCTGGAGCATTCGTCAATTTAAAAGGCATCACTGTGAACTCGAAATGCCCATACAGTGTCCTAAATGTTGTCTTAGGGACATCAGCCTCCCTAACTCTCAACTGATGATAACCGGTGCAAAGATCTATCTTAGAGTGGACTTGCGCCCCTTTCAACTGATCAAACAGGTCATCAATCCTCGGTAATGGATACCGATTCTTGATCGTTACCCTGTTCAACTGTCGGTAGTCAATACACAGTCAAAGGGTCTTATCCTTCTTCTTTGCAAACAGAACTGGAGCACCCCATGGTGAGGTACTAAGATTACAATAAAATATGTCAAACCGAGTCCTGATTGGACAGCGAGTTCCTGCGACTCAGCGATTGCCATTCTATGAGGAGTCATAGAAATGGGCGACGTACCAGAGTGTAACTCAATGATAAAGTCTACATCCCTATGTGGAGGTAATCTCGGTAGCTCATTCGAAAAAAAATTCTCATACTCGCAAACTACGAGGTAACCCGATTCTGTCTCCTTTGTCTTTCCCAGGGTAAAAGCACGCTAGCTTGACCAAATCAATATCCACTACCTGGGAGTGGGTGTGCGATGGGGTAAAACATCATGCTTCTCCCCCTAAAAAGTTACCCGAATACCGTCCCGTGTGTAGGCATTAATCCTCATACTATCACAATCAATGACAACTCGGTGTGTCGTCAAACAATCCATGCTAAGAATGACATCAAAATCCGATATGTCCATCACCCGAATGTCCATCGTGACGAGAATCCACGGATCTCAAGCTCTTAATCTTGACATATCTTATCAATCCTCACCTAATTCCCTATGGGAGAACTCACATGCTTGGCTCTTCCAAGGTCTCTACCTCTAAGCCCCGAAACACTCACACTAGATACGACAACAAAGAATGAGATGCAGAATCAAGCAAATATCTTTGCCCAGTATGTGAGATAGAAAAAACATACTGGATATGGCCGATCAAGCTGAAACCGATGCGTGATGTGATGGCATAGACAAGTCCTTGGGTCCCGAGAATCAGTCTATGAGCTGTCCTCGGCCTCGACCCACACACGGCTTCTCAACACTTTGTGTGGTAATGGTTGGAGTTAGTGCGGCACCACCGGGATTGATACTGTTCTCTGGCCCATCTGCAAGGTAGAAGGAACATCTTTGACTCCCATGAGATATTTGGGGCCAGAGGTGTCCTAAAACTGAGATCCACTGCCTGTGAATGATCCCTCTCATGTTCCCCAGGTTTATGGCTTGTGGGGGGGTACGTGCCTCATCTAACTAGAAGTCTCAACTCAGCCTTAGCCTTGATATCCACTTCCCTATCCTTGAAATCCTCGTGGAACAGAAGTCTTCTGCTTCTTTCCCGAACTAGAAGAAGGCTGGCCCTCCTTCTCCTATCACCCCAACTTTTCCCTTATCTCAGTGCTCAGGTGCATTGTCTATCTCTCTCTTTATGGCCATAGAGTCCATGTCTTGTAGGAGGAGTCCCATAATATTTCCTCGGATGGATAACTTCAGACCATCCTCAAATTTTCTCACCTTGGCCATGTCTATGGCCACATAATCATCACTGAAACGTGCCAATTCCGTGAACTTAGCCACGTACTAGAGTACTGTCATATTTCCCTATTTCAACTCTAAGAACTCCCGAGCTTTTACATGCACAGCCCGTGCAGGAAAAACTTATTCATGAATTCTCCCCGTGTCATGATCTAAATCCACCGAGACTTTGACCCTAATCTCATAAACCTAAGATTCATCATCTAGTGTGCGACTAAGCCTGATCCTCGTGGTATCGGAGGTAATCCATAGCCTCAAAGAAACCCTTTCAACTGTGCAGAACCAATGGTCATTTACCGTCGAGATCTATTCCACTGGAATCTTGGAGGATGATATTCCATAAATCTTTGGAGGTTGTTCGGCCCTCCCTGATCCCCAGCTGTACTAGCTTGTGCAATAGTAGCAGCGGCGGCACCCAAAGACAGGCGATGGTCGGCTATTGCCTCGTGGGCGACCCCTGCGTCCTCTTCCTCGACTTGCCATCTACACATGTCAAAGAGCAAAATTTGAAATAATTAGCAGTGCATATGACAACCATTAGTAATTCTTGAATCCTGTATTTACCTATTCATTTAATTACCTTCTGAACCCCTAAGGTTATGTTCCTTGATCCTAGTGTTCAATCTTTCCTATATATTGTTTACCAATTCTATAACTCACACAATATAACACAATATCATGCAATAATAGCACGCAAGAATTCATCAGAATGCACAATGGATGCATGATCTAAACTTGTGCCCATCGAGCCCTAGGTAATCGTTTGCCTACTATTTTATGATACTAAACTATATTGTTAGTATAAAATATCCCACTCTAGGTATTTATAAACCTAGGCTCTAATACCAAGCTGTGACACCCCAATTCTTGGGGGTCTCTATCGTGCCAAAACACCCCATTAAGTAGGTCATGTGTGAGCCTGGGCGCTGTCGCCGCGCGCCTCGGCCCTATCATGTGCATTGCGGGTGTCTTTGTCTTGCGCGTCGTACCGCGCGCCAGCGGCCTTTCATGGGACTTCTTGTCGTGGCCGGCTACGTCGCGATCGAAAATCTTACATTTGCGGCGAGAGAAAATCTCCTTTATTTAGTTAACTCTGTCGTGACATCAAAATGATACGTCGCGGCGAAGAAAATCACTGCACGGCCAACTACGATACCGACATGAAATGTTCTGTCACGACAAGAGGGCTTCTACCCTGCTTCGAACTACGTGCCGATAGAGCCCGCGATAAAGAATGCAGCCGCGACGAAGTTTCTACGTCTTAACGAGCCTACGTCGCGTGCCACTATTGTTGTAGAGGCGCTAATGCAGCGGCGCCTTGCTAACGAAGCGTGTCGCGACACGAAACCTTGTCACGACACCAGGCTTGGGGGCTCTATCCGCGACAAAGGAATTCTGCATCGCGACCCAAAACCGAAAATTGGCAGTAACCTCTCTAGGCCATTCTACACCTCCAGTTTTCTTTTTCCATTCTTTCTAAACAACCTAAACTCAATATACAACTACCTTTTTCTTTCAAAGGCAATCAAGAAGCCTGAAGAAACTTGCTGAACTATATAAATCATACAAAAATGAGTTTAAATTACAACTTTAACTCATTACATATATAGCAATTGGGTTTCTACCCAGAATTTACAAAAACACAAGTAAAGCCAAATTTGGCCTTCTTCCCAACTTAACCTCATATGTGTCCACCTCCGGGTGTACTTCCAGTACCTGAAAATATTTACCCACAACGGGGTGAGCAATGCCCAGTAGAGAAATGCTCCTACATAGGCTACTCCCCACCTAAGTGCACATGCAATTCTATGTATGAAAATTGTTTCAAACAAAAAATTTTGGTTTATAAATCATTCCATTGGACAACCCTCCGAGAAGTTCACTGGATAACCCTACGATTAAGTTCACGGGACAACCCTCCAATATCAAAACATATTGGACAACCCTCCGATATCAATTCATTTATTGGACAACCCTCCGATATGATCCATTCAAAACCCATGTTAATATATTAAGCACACATATATCAACATCATTTTCACACAACCTGCATGTTATTCAATCAAGAAGTCAACATGTAAAGTAGTTTCAGTCTCGACCAAAACAAAACAGCATGTCACACAATTAAGATCATCATGTTCAGATTCCACATATTAGCATACTCAACCTGTTCTAGAACTAAAATTCTTGAACCAAGGTACAACTAAGAACCCATCACAGTTTAATCCAAATTGTCATGAACCAACCCTACTAACAAGGTTGAACCCATAGCCATTGAATGTCCCTTAGGCAAGAATAACCAGGGTAGGAGAAAAGCCCTACCTCTTGCGGGGCCAATAGCTAAAACCCTTTGCGCCATTAAGAGCCGGAGGCTACTTGGTTCTTCCTCCCTTTTTTTCTTCTTTCTCTTCTTTTTCTGGTTTCCTCTTGGCTTTCCCTCTCTTTCTCTCCTTTTAACTTTCACACACCACCTCTCCTACCTCCTTCTCTTTTGGCTTTTCTTTCTTTCTTTTTGTTTTTCCCTCTTCTTATCTTTATTAGTTGTTTGTTTGAATCGGTGGGGGGTGAGTCACCCCCCCACCTGCCTTCCTCTTCTAGTAGCTAGCAAGGCTACCTTCATGCAACCTGCCACATGGTAGGCCAGGTGCCATACCACATGGACACTTGTCCCCCGATTTTATAGTTTTTTTCGAAGAATGTGAAATTCCGATAGTCTCGGAATTCAACGAAATTCAACTGAGGTGCTAGATTTTTTGAGATGATTCCAATGGTGAAATCCATTTTGTCATCTGAGATCTAGAAAGATCTCAGCTTTCCTCTGGGACACTTCCGGTAAATTACCGTTTTGCCATTTTTCTGAAAAATTTAGATTTAAAATTTTCACGGGTTTTACAAAGAAGGTTTGTGTCGTTTCTTATTTCAATCCTTCAAACTTAAGGTGTGAAATAACAATCATATCCTTGGACCAGGTTTTAAGGTGTGACGCAAACCAAACAATATCAAGTGCAAAAGCATCTCACAAGCCCATATAACAAGACAGCTTATGTAATTTTATAGAGATGCTTTTGTAAGGGTTCAACCACCAAATTTCATATCATGATTATAGTAAACACTGCAAATAATTAAGAAAATGATTTCCTAAATTTTTATGCAGTCCAGTATCACAACACCAATGACAGAGGTGACATTGTTTTTATTTGGAATTACGTTTGTACTAAAATAAATGCTTAAGATGGAATGATTGTTTGATAGGTAAGATGATCAATATATTAACAAAAAATGGCTAAGAACCTGGATATAAGGGGTATACTGGGGGCTCAATAGGAAAAGAACAAAAAAGCAAGATGGAATACACTAACAGTTCTTGTACAAAAAATGGAAGGAAAAAAGCAAGAGAAAAAGTTAATATTTCTAAACTAAGGTGTATGATTGATAGTTCACATTTTTAACACATAAATAAAAGGTATCGACACAAAAGTTATAAAAATGGGTATCATACTTAAAATCACTTGTTTTGAAGCAAGGAAAAAAATGAATGATAGCCTCTTGTTTGCAAAGACAAAAGTTAAGCTAAAAAATCGATTTTTCTTAAATTTTCAAATGACTTACCTTTAGCAAATAATTGAAATACCATTAGTATTGGTTGTTACTCACTTTAATAAAACCAAAATTTCCAAACCTAAGAAATATTTTTCATTTTTTTATATTTCATTAAATTAATCATTTTGTAATTCATATAGAGCTAGCTATAAAATAGTTTTGTAATTCGATAAATTTTTTTAACTCAACTGACTCATCCAAATCTAACAGATCAACTTGATTAATCCAACAACATAAAGCAACCCGAACTTAGCCTTGAGTTACATAATTTCAATTCAGGTTGAGCTCATTTGGTTGAAAGTTGGTTTGGGTTATATTTAGGTTCATGTATTTCATGTTTGAGTTTGGTTTAGGTTGACTCTCAACTCGGCCACTCGAGTTGCGAAATAGCTAATTTTTGTTTGAAAGTCATTTCCTCTTGGATTTTTGGTCTAGAATATACAAAAGCACAAGAATTGGTGAATGTGCGGGTGTGCCCGCACAGGACATTATAGTATTTCCAAACTGAAGCGAGTAGAATCAACCCACACTCCAAGCGGAAATAGTTCCACATTTCCCTTGATAGTTCCCCAGAGTCTAAGTGGAAAATGCATTGAAAATTGGAATGTATTAAAAGCTGAGAGAAAAATTGGTTGAACAAGTTGAAAAAGCATTAAATTTCATTGTAGAATATGATTGGTAATGGAATTGCTAAAGCATGAAAACTTTGAAAACAGATATTTGGAAATAAAATAAGGTAGAAATCTGGAAATATTGCTGATGAACTGGTAGAAACTAAGAGAAAATGCTAAAATGCTTTATTGAGTGTTGGTTGATGATTGATTTTCCAGGCTTTGCTCTGAAGTTGAGTCTTCCTTTTATAGACATTCTAAATAACTGCTCCAACCCCCCTTCTCCAATAACTAGTCAAATATCCACTACAATCTTGTTTTCCAAGTCATTTATCCACTAACAACCTATTCTCCAAGTCTTTTATCCACTAACAATAACTGCTCACGTTCTGCCATGTCATGACTTGGGTTGGAGAAAAAGTCTCCTCCATTTGCTTCTGAGACAAAGTCTCACCATTCCGAGCTGGCCACTTTGACAAGTTGAAAAATTCTAGAAATGTCCTTGGATCCTTTCATGGGCATCAATCATGGACTTAGGCTTTCTTGGACTCCATTGGGCTCGGTTTGGGCTTGATATATATATTGGGCCTATTCCACTACCCTTTTGGCCAAATAATTGTTCAAATACCATTTGGGCCTAAAAATTCATTTTCAGTGTAAACAATTGCCTCCTACATACGATATGACCCATGGGCCATGTTGTATGAAAAGGCTTTTATATGTATATGTCAAAGGCTCTCCTCTCTCTTCTTTCTTATGCATCATTCTACCATGAGGTAGGCCCAAAGTGCAACTCACCATTTTGGATGTAGATTACCAACGCGGAGAACAAGCCAAAACCCGAGCTCGGTTAGATGAGTTGAAAAAGTCCAAAGTAATAACCCGAGAAAAACCTCCCGTAAATTTTTCTTTCAAACCTACGACTTTTGATATTCCTCCTTCAATTCCTTCTGTATCAAAACCTTCGATATTCTCCTCTCCACCTTCTTCTTCTTTCTCTTCTTCCTCAAACCTATTTTTGGTCGAAAATTCATACGTTGTTGGTGAAGACGCTGCTACTACTCGAGCGGAGTGTTTCAGTATAGCTCGGTGACATCGTAAGCTCCCTCAGAACTGACATCTCGGACAGTGAGCGTTGGCCATTTGTTGTTTATTGGCCTCATGGTCATCCTTCTACCCGCAAAGTTCGATTTTCTCAGCCATCTTCCTCAACTTGGGAACTTATTTTCCACTTGGGTGGTAGATCTATCCCTTTTTGTCGAAGTGATTTGCAATGAATGTTCCATATGATCTCTAATCCCATAATACAGAAAAGTTTCCTAGATTTTTAAAAAACTAGGAAGTCTTTCAATTTTTGGAACTTCAAATCCTTTGTTCTCTAACAAAAAAGTCTTTAAAAAACTAGGAAAGAATCTTTTTTTCGTTGTTTAGAACTCTAAAACCCTTGTTTTCC
This sequence comes from Tetrastigma voinierianum, assembly GCA_016808115.1. NCBI lineage: Eukaryota > Viridiplantae > Streptophyta > Magnoliopsida > Vitales > Vitaceae > Tetrastigma > Tetrastigma voinierianum. The sequence goes on from JAEQBH010007104.1 coordinate 62,606, forward strand.
AATGAAAAAAAAATTCAAGAGAGACCCTTTTTCATTTTTTAGAACTCCAACACCCTTTGTTCTTCAATGAAAAAGTCATTAAAAAAAATTAAAGCTAAGTCTAGTTCTTACCAAAGCTTTATCGAAGCTTTGCTTCTTTATATGTAGATATTGGTCTCTCCCGCTCTACTCAATCTTTTCGCCTCGTCTACCAACAGAAACATCGCAAAGGTAACTTCTCAAACTTTTATTTGATGGACTTGAAGATATTGCTTTGGAGAATACAGGTTGGGTCATGCTAGTTTATCTTTTTTTTCTAGGTGGCCAAAAGCCGACCATTACTTGAGGACTTGCTCTTGAGATACTTGATTTTTTGTGCTTAGATTGTTGATGGAAATTCACTTGAAATTGTACGAGGCACACTCTGGCTTATAACATTGCATTAGTAGACAGAGGTGGCTCACAGGCTTGCTGTAGATGTGATGAACTTGTGTGTACGGCTTGTGGATTCAATGAACACTAGCACACGTGCAATTACAGTCATGACATTGCATTAGTGGACAAAGGTGGCTTTAGGCCTACCTTTGGAAGTTGCTTGCATGTGTATGATGATATCACTGCTTTGCTATCGGAGTGCTAACAAGAAATTGATGAAATAGTGGCTAAAAGCCTACTATTTATTTTTGAATATATATATTGACTTTGTGTGTTGGGGAAAAACTTACATGCTTGAGAATTGTAGCTAAGAAGTTTGGTTTCATTTAAATTTGGGATAGAGACATATGTTCTCTCTTCGTTGCGACGAACATCAGTCTTCGTTGCTGCCAAGAGCTTATTTGTCATGGATAACCCAAGACTGGTATTTCAAACATTTTCCCTTCTCGTGGCAAGCAACATCCTTCGTTGTGGCGGACCTCTTCATTGTGGTGAACAACATCTTTGTCGTGGCGAACAACATCTTCGCTGTGGCGAACCCGTGAATGGTTTTTTCATCCAACTTCCTCTTCGCCACGGTGAGCAATAGCCTTCGCCGTGGTGAACCTCTTCGCCGCGGCTAAGGGCTTCTTTGTTGTGGCAAACCCAAGACTTCTCTTTCTTCTTAGCTTGATTTTTTCCATTTACTCCCGAGAAATAACCTGTCACTTAGTGTAATAATGTAACAAGTCCAATTCTTTTACAGAAATCTTGCATTTGAATGTATAGTGGCTATAATGCCCACTTTTCTTTACTCGATTCATCATAAGGGCTTATTTTTCGTGATGATTACATGTCATGCTTCACACAAACTTGTCTAGGTACTTTGTTTAAGAAAAATGTGTATCGTTGGCCTAGGGCCTGCAGCACTTTCACTAGGATATTTCCACTTCTATGTCCCTAATCTTGAGATAGTTAAGAAGTCTCCCTAGGAGAATCATTAGAATCTTGAGAGTTTTGTTTTGAGGGTGAAGTGTGCAGACGACTTTACTACCTCAAATCCTATCTTGAAACTAAAATTCATATCTATTTCTCCAATTACCTTAATAATCTTGGAACCTATCCAGAGAGGGAAGAAAAACACCCTTGGAGAAATAAATGAGCTATGAATGCAATGGCCAAGAAGCCACTTTATCACTAAGTCATCCCTTATTACTCCAGTTTTAAAGTAGTCAAGGAACCCACCTTTGGAGAATTGATAACAAAACAAGCCCATTCTTGGGGAAAAACCTTTATTTAGGATCAATAGAGGTCATAAAGTCTACTTTAACCTTCTAATCAAAGATCTGTATCTACTTCCCTATGTTTAAAGTGGTCATGAGACCTACTTTATTTATTCATAAAACAATTGAGGGTATAATAAGTATGACATTGAGGAATACAAAAAGTTTGAGCAGTGAGTGGCCAAAGTAGCCTACTTTAACTACTAAAAAATAGTTTCCCCAATACAAAATGGTCAATGAGACCTTATTTTTCTTGTTATTCTTTCATTCCTCATCTTAGTTTTTCTTAGCAGTATCCAGCATTTCCCACATTGTGGGAATGTATTTCTTAAGGTACTTCCCATCAATTAGGCCTTTGCAGCCATTGGCTCTCAGCTAAGGAAGCTTGATAGCTAGTAGGCATTTCGGGCGTGCCAGTGAACCTTGAATGAGATTCCCTTTCCCCATTAGAGATCATTGCCCCAATTCTTTGTCTTTAGCATTGATTGGAAGTACCACCTTCCAAACGAGCTCCCCTTCTTCAAAATTATTTATTTTGATTCGCTTGTTGTAGTCTCTAGCCACTTTCTTTTTAAGGATCATGATGTGGTCAAGCGCTTGTAATATTTTTCCCATCCAATGCCTCGAGTTCCATCATCATGGCCTCATCAACATTCTAACGAGAATTAAGGCCATTCTATTTGGATACTCTTAGAGAAGGAAATACCACCTCCATTGGAAGCACTACATCATGTCCATATGTTAGAGAGTAATTACTTACCCCCTGTAGAATCTCTTTTAGAAGTTCTATAAGCCCATAAGGTCTCAGATAAAATTATGTGCCAATATATAGGATTTTCCTGTAGCATCTTCTCTAGGATGTTTATCAACACCTTATTAGAAGGTTTTGTGCTTGCTGATTGAGCATAAAGGGTAGAGGCGATGAGTTGAATGCCATAGTCTTGGCAAAATAAGTCATCTCATCCCTAGTGAATATGGTGCCTTGGTTGGTTATAATGAATTGAGGAATTCCAAACCTATGAATGATTTATTCCTTGATGCATTGGATCACGTCCCTTCTTCTACGCCTTCTTGAGTTATTACTCTACCCATTTGGTGAAGTAGTATGTAGCAACTAAAATGAAGTTATGTCCCTTTGAAGAAGTTGGGTAAATTTTCCCAATTAAATCCATGGCCCATCATTTGAAAGGCCACAGTTTCACAATTGAGTGGAGTTCCACAACAGGTATCCTCTATATGCTTCCATATTTTTTACACTGCTGGCAACCCTTGGAGTAATTGATGCAATCACTTTGGAAGGTTGGCCAAAAATAGCCATGTCTCCTAATCAGCCATCGTGTTTTTGTCTTGACTTGATGGGCTCCACAGACTCCTTCATGAACTTGCTTCACCGCCATATCTTGTTTGGGAAGGATAGGCATATGAAGCGGTAACCCATCGGCCGCTGCGCTGTTCCCATCTCAGTAGGATGAAAGTTCTACGATTGATCTTTCACCATATAGAGGGAATGCAGTTATGAATCTTCTAATACTCTGATCTTGATTCTCAGTCTCTGCAGCATTTGCATCTATATTAACGACTTCTAATCTGATTCCCTTTCTCATATGGAAGATTAAGGAAGTGATTCTTTTCCTATCTACAATGAGCTTATGAGTCAATTCTTACATGCTCATCTTCCCTTTGGGAGGCTACTTATGCTAGCTCGTCGCCTCCCAATTAGTTCCCTATGACATATTAAAATCTAAGAATGAAGAACAAATCTAACAATTGAGTGGAAGTAGTATAATAAGGAGCCAACAATAAGTTGTTGCCTTTATATTTCCCTTTTAACTGCTGAAGTACTAATTGAGAGTCCCCAATAATGTGTACCACTTATGCTCCAAGTTCCATAAAGATGTCCAAGCCAATTACTAAAGCCTCGTGAAACTGATTGTTGGTGCACTTGAAGGTAGGATTGAAAGACAGGAAATCTTTATCCTTTTGAAGATGAAATGATTATATCCCGACCACTGGGAGGAGTTTGATTGTGCTAGGCCGTAAGAGCTTAGAATCCATGGCGTGGCTCTCACTTCATATATCTATAATTCCTCATTCTTTTATGGTTGAATTTCTCATGAAGGATGATTAGCCAGAAAGTTAGCTAAAGCTTGCCCCTTGACCCAGTTTGGAAAACTAGACCAAGGTGAACTCGACAAAAAGCAGGGGACCATTTTCCAATTCATCGATGATTAAGGATCGGCTTAGCATGTATTTCATCAAGTCGACGAGGGGGCCACATACACTTGAGACTTGAAATCTCAAAGATATAAGGTTGATTCGTGCCCTAGTAGGGTATTAATCAACAAAAATTATAACCTAATACCTCATACTAACGTAGCATAGCTACATACTATAGTGGTTCTAGGATCATCCATAGAGATGGGTTTTCTTCGTGGAAATGACTGATAGTGAGGCTCAAACTAGTGATTTCATTTTGGATATTTGGGTTGTGATAAAAGGGGCTTTTTAGTTATTACAACTAAAAATAAAAGTACTAAAACATGAAAAAAAAATCCCTTGGAGTGTCAAGTCACTAGGCTTCAGGTTCCTTAGGCAAAATGAGGGGTTTTCCCGGGTCTTTTCCTTGCATTGGGGAGGATAACATATAGTTATCTCCCAAATCGGTTCTTGGTTTAGCTATGATAACTAAACCTAAATAGACATCCTTGAAAAATGGTATTTGCTTCCCATTAATGGTCTCGGACAGTGAAGAACATCTCCTTGACTCACCTTCCAATGGTCCATAGATGATAACTAACGAACATCACTGGATCTAGCGATAAGTATCCAATGAGCCTTAGGAGATTACCAAATACTAACCATTCAAGGTGAATCGAAGGGATTGAACCTAAGGTTTGAAGGAAATAAAAACATCACCTTGAATCACCTTCCAATAACCCATAGATAATAACTAACGAATGTCAATGGATCTGCCGATAATCCAGTGAACCACAAATCTTATCAAATCTGAGAGATCATTTAAAAGGTAACTCGAAGGGATTAAAACCAATGTTTGAAAAGAAACCCCTACATTTTCATCGGGAACCTTCACCTAGTTTCCTTTACCTTAAGGAAACGAAGGGTTTAGCCGCTCCTCCTCTTCTTAGAGGTTGTTTGGCTAGCGAGAAAGGGAAGAGAGAAAAACGGAAGCTTCTGCTGTAAGCTTTTCTGAATATCGAACATAACGTCTACAAAGTCTTGTTTGGGGTGTTTCATACCACCAAAATCATTACAAATTACCAAAAGATACAAATAAAACACTATTATATAGGGAGAAAGTGGGAAAAACACAAAAATAAAGAGTCGAGGTGCGGGAAAGTTCATAGTAAGGTTCTGCTTGAAATTTGTGACCTTACGAAATTTCGCGGGGTTCTTAATTCCACCGACCATTGCATCTTACGCGGATTTCGGCTTTTGCCTTCTTCTACTCTAAAGCTCTGAATTGCTACTGATTTCTTCATGCTTGGGCTGAATCCCTGATCTCAAGATATACAGTCCCTAAAAACAACCAAACTTGCCACAAACTTGCCATAAAATTTGATTAGTAGCCTTGCTAGGTCCTTAGCATGCCAACTAGTTTAATTAGGCTGATTACTACACAAAAAGTGCTTAAAACTTGGAGTGTTAAGGGTATGAAACATCACTATTTGGGTAGTAATCACTCCCCCCAACCGGCACATTGATAGTCCCTTAACAATGAAGGAAGAATAAAGCAATCAAAGAAGCGAGCCAGACATATATATCCAAAAAATGGTTTCCAAATGCAATGATGTGATAAAACCCAACCTTCAACAAAGTCATCAAAATCCGTCCCAATGACTGTCTCAAGAAGAGTATGTTGTACTATGAAAATTCAAGTATCAAAAGAATTTCCACTCCTAAAGAACTAACCTGAAACCTTGCACAAAAACCTAAGTGTTAACTTGATTAGTTTTTAAAAATAGTCGGCCAAACTGTCCTCTCCTCCTAACCTAGCTCTTTTCTATACCTAGCAGACTAACCAACCTCAATAGACTGGGAGGCTCATTTATTTCACAACTCTCTCTTTTTTTGTCGTAGGGTTGCAATGCTTAGGATATCAAATTTGCAATTGTCCATGTAACGGGGGTTCATCAATGACTCCCAACCAATCAAGGTTTAGGGCATCAAGTCATAAGGATCTTTTAACCACTAACTCTTGATTTCACCGGGACTTTGGTAAATTCAACTTTGTACTAAGCTCCACCTATTCGCTGATTGGCTGCCCGCGAGTAGCTGGTGATCTGGAATCAACAAATTTGTTTTTCCTATTTTTCCTCCTCTTTGCGGTAGTCAGATTTACTGAATGTGCCGATCGGTCGAACACATGGATGGGTTTCATCTTGCAAATGATTTGTGTCATGTTTCAAAATGGTGAGGCTTTCATTTGGATTTTTGGATTTACATTAAAAAAGCATGGGTGTTGTTTTCAGGCTAAGCGAAGCAGTTTAAAATAAGGTGTGGAATGAACCTTGAAGTCTTGGGTCACTAGCTTGATAAAATAGTTATAAAAGTGTCCTCGAAGTTTATTTCTCGCATTAGGGCAAATGACATAGTCATAAGCCAAAACGGACTCTTCGTTTACTTTAAAAATCAACCCTTAAAATCACTCCTATTTGAGCCAAAAGCATCTGCGAGCATTTAATGTTCAGCCCCGGTTGAAAAGCCGTCTGGGGTAGCTTTATTTTTCGTGGCTCAAGTAAAGTGACATCTCAATGAATGTGGGTGTATCTGCAATTAAAATCTGAACCACAAAGCATACTTCAGTGTTGACCAAAATACATTAAATAGCGTCTGAGCTTCAGTTTTGAAAGTTTGGAACACACCTGCATTACAGTACACCTTCATTTAAAGCAGAGGAACACACGCAAACCACCATTAACCAACCAACAACCCTCATCTTCAAGGTTTGAGGGGCTTATGACATCTTTTGAGTTGTCATCCTTAAAAGGGGGTGTGATTTGGCGTAGAAAATGAGAGAAAGAGAGAAGAAGAAAAGAGACAAGGGAAGAGCTAATCAAAATAAAGTTAGCAAAAAGTTAGGGTTACAATTTGTCATAAGGTGGCTTATATAGCCTTACAAAAGATGTGAAATACCAAAAATACTAAAATAATATGATTACATTGAGGGCAAAATGGGAATTACACAAAAAACGAGGAATTAGTTTGGATCACAAAAAGGGGCAACAATTTCGTATGCATAGTGAATTTAAGCTATCTATAGCAAAAATTGCAGGCATGTGAAATTTGAATTTTTATTTATGCCATGATGTTCCTCGGAAATGATGGCGAAATTTCGCGAGTGATGCGAATATGGCATAAGCGAAATTTTCACTAGAGATTTGCGAATTTCGACGTATATAGTGATAAAATCCTTTGTTCCCCCTGCATTGCTTCCTATAAATTAGGTACGCATTTCTTCGCTCGACGACATTTCTTCGTGGAAGCTGGTGAATAAGGAATTCATCTGACCAAGCGCCTAAAACATCTACTAATTCTGATCTCCAAGCTTGAAATGATAGTTGGAGGCTCTGAAACACAACAAACTACCAAAAGCGACCTCAGAAACAGAAATCAGTAATTTACTAACGTGGACACACTTTGTGTCAATCGGCTTGAACAATATGGATTGAGTCTGCAGCCTCAAAGGCTTATCTTAAATAGGGACTCGAAATAGCACTTTTGGTCTGTCATTCACATGTAACGTGACAAAAAAGTCGGGTGACTCCCAGCAGTGGCTTGAGGCACTGGGGCTTTCTGAACATGTTATATATCCCTCGGGCCGGGTGCTCGGGTTTCAAGGCAAGTGTCACAAATTTCTTTTTTTTCTCTTTTTTTTTTTAGACACTTTGGTCTTTTTAGGGATCCCAACCTATTAAAGGTGGTCAATAGTACTAGGCCAGATTTTGCAAGGTTTAGGAGGCAAGACAGTTTTTCAGCTTATAATTGAAAACTAACGTGCACATTGTGTGATTAGCTCAAGTAGAAGAGGTAAGGTTGAAGAAAGAGGGTTTCCCACCTTCCTCGAGCTTTTATAAGCATAAAACAACTCTAAAAATCAAGAGCATTGAAACAGAGTTTCCAATTTTATTATCCCATTATGAGTGAGAATTACAAAAAAAAAATTGTGGGAAAACTAAGCAAACATGTATCCAAACTATTCAAAGCTAATTTGACCGAGAAATTTGCTAAATGAGCAAATAAGGCACTTCGCTTCCTTAATTACTGATCGTTGACGTTTTAAGCGAGTATACATCCAAACTATTCAAAAAGCTATTTTAACCAAAGAAATTGCTAAATGAGCAAATAAGCACTTCCTTCCTTAACTCACCCCAACCAAATTCGACATTGTCCTTAATGTGGTTATGGAATGGAAATTTAGGGAGGAAGTGACCTCCCTTGGTGAAATGTGAATTAGGTGTTGGAGAGGAGGAACCACATGAAATAGTAAGCAAAAGAGATGAAAAGTGTTAAAAAATAAACAAAATGGAAGTATTTTATTAGCATTTAAAACTATAAAGATAAAGGAATCTGAGTTCAGCAAATACCCGAGAAAATATGATCATGCTACAAGCATGGGAAAACAAAAACACAAAAATAGCAGCTACCAAGCATTTGCAAGAGGTGGAACAACCTGATGCAGGTAGTAGTTGGAGGATCATCAGACTGGTGGGGCTGCACTGTGTATGTGAAGAAAAATAGCTACAATTGTATGGATGGATAAGAGACTTTTCGGGCTTTCAAGAGACCTTATTTCACTCCATTTGAGCCCCGATGATCAAGTTATGACTCTTGGTAGTTGAAGGAAGAAAGAGGAAAGAGGGTTAAGGTGACCAGTTGGAATTTTGAAAATTACGATCTTTATAATAATTTATAAAGTATTATTTCTAGATATATCTAGATTCTAAACTCTCTAATATTTCCAACAAGTCCAAGATCACCCAAATCAGAGTTCGGATGAAAACGTTATGGCAAAAAAACTAGGGTTGCGAAAGTTTCTAGGGGGGTTGCGAATTTTCGCAACCCTTGTAGCTGCACAAGAGGGGTTGCAAAATTTGCAGCCCTTGTGAAAACCTGTTGGAGGGTTGTGAAATTTTTCACAGCCCTTGCGGCTAGTGGAGTTGCGAGAACGGTGGGGGTTGCGGCGTATATTTCTTTGTAATTTTTTACCTACAGAGCACCTACTCGAAATGCACCCGATTTCCTGCAAAAATGAAAACAAAAGCTCTAGGAATCAAAATAAATCAAAATCAAACCAAGAGAAAACAAATTTAAAGGAAAAATAAAGAATGAAAAACAAAAAGGATATGGACTTTGTAGTCTTAGGAAAGACTAAGTCCATCCAACTCAATCTTGTCTCCTTGCTGGCTCTATTGCTCTTCAGGTAGGGGCTCCATTGTGTTCAAATTCAAGCTCACTTCAAGATTTGATTCCAGTGTAATGTTAACTTTTAATAATCTGCCTTCATAATCTCAAATCCATTGGAACATATACTCCTACAAGAATACAAGACAAACACCAAACAAAATAGAAGCAATTCTATAAAAAGGGTTAAGATTAGTTGAAAGAAATAAAAAGATATTAATCAAACTAAAAAGTAAAATGCTAAAAATGTAGGAGAAAAATCACCAACTTGTGGTGAGGGTCACAAGTATCCACCAGATAGTCACGTGGCACTGAAGGCTGCATCCCGACAATGGTGTCATTTGATCAAAATGCTATAGTGGGGTATTAATCAGCAAATTTATAACTAATACCTAAGTACTAGCGTAGCATAGCTACCCTGGCCATATGGTTCCCAGGATGAATCCATAGAGATGGGTTTTCTTCGTGAAATGATTGGCAGTGTGAGGCTCAAGCGGCGTTTCATTTTGGATATTTGGATTGTGATAAAAATAGGGGATTTTAGTGATTACTACTAAAAATAAAAATTTGCTAAAACATGAAAACAAATCCCTTAGAGTGTCAAGTCACTAGGCTTCAGGTTCCTTAGGCAAAGGAGGGGTTTTCCCGAGTCTTTTCCTCGCATTGGGGAGGATAACATATAGTTATCTCCCGAATCAGTTCTTGGTTTAGCTATGATAACTGAACTTAAATAGATATCCTTGAAAAATGGTATTTGCTTCTCATTAATGGTCTCGGACAGTGAATAACATCTCCTTGACTCACCTTCCAATGGTCCATAGATGATAACTGATGAACATCACTAGATCTAGCAATAAGTATCCAATGAGTCACGAGGAGAACTTTGCAAGACTAACCATTCAAGGTGAGTCAAAGGGATTAAACCTCGGGTTTCAAAGGAAATAAAAATCACCTTGAATTGCCTTATAATAACCCATAGAGGATAAATAACAAATGTCATCGGATCTACCAATAAGCGTCAAGTGAACTACGAAACATCAATCACAGAGGATCATTCAAGGTAACCTAAAGGAGATTAAAACCCGATGTTTGAAAAACCATTAATTGTGGGGAAAGTACCTTCGTTAAAACATGGAAAACCCCACCTTTCATCCGGAACCTTCACCTAGTTTCCTTTTCCCTAAGAAAATGAAGGGTTTAGCCGCTCCTCCAATTCTCAGAGGTTGTTTGGCTTGCAAGAAAGAGAAGAGAGAAAAAACGGAAGGTTCTACTGTAAGCTTTTCTGAATATCGAACATAATGTCTACAAAGTCTTGTTTGGGATGTTTCATACCACCAAACTGATTACAAATTACCAAAAGATACAAATAAAACACTTACATAAGGAGAAAGTAGGAAAAATACAAAGAATTAAAGCGGTCGAATTACGGGAAAGTTCGCGGCGGGTTCCTGAGATTTCGTAGCCACAACGAGATTTGCGACCTGCGAAATTTCGTAGGGGTTCTGTGATGAAAGTGGAAGGTTGCCATTGCATCTTAATTTAGTTGTTTTGCCTTCTTACGCTCTAAAACTCTGAATTGCTCTTATTTCTTTGCAGCTTGGGCTGAATCCATGGTCTCAGATATACGATCACTAAAAACAACTAAGCTTGCCCGCAAACTTGCCCGCGGAAATTTGATTAGTAGTCTTGCTAGGTCCTTAACATGCCAATTGGGTTAATTAGGCTTATTACTACACAAAAAGTGCTTAAAACTTATAGTGTTAAGGGTATGAAACAACACTATTTGGGTAGTAGTCAAAGGCCAAACACAACTTCTCAATGGGTGTATACCTTGTCTCTGTTGAATTTAGGACTCTACTCAAATAGTAAACAACTTGCTCATGACCTTTAGCATTATTTTATGCTAGAAGGCATCCTATAGACTCTTTTGCAGTTGATAGATAGAGTTTGAGTGGTCGACCCTTCAATAGTAGCATTAAAACAAGGGGTTTAGAAAGGTAAGCTTTGATCCCATCAAAAGCTATATGGTGTTATTTCTCCCATAAACTCTTCCATTTCTTTTAGCTTGATTAGGTCAGAGAATACCTTAGTCTTCCCTGCCATATTAGAGATGAACCTCCTTAAATAGTTCACTTGGCCTAAGAACTTCTGAATTTCTTTCTTATTTTGGAGGAGCCTTGGCCGAAATGATGGCCTTGGCCTTATCTTGATCAACTTCCACTCCTTTTTAGTGAACTAGAAACCCTAGAAAATTTTCAGCTCAAACTCCAAAAGCACATTTGAGTGGATTGAGTTTCAGTTGATGAAGTCTCATAATTTCAAAACTTTTCCTTAAATGATTCACATGTTCTGTGGCCTTCTTATATTTAACCATAATATCATCGATACATAATCTCATCATGGTGAGTCTAACACATATCATGAAAGTTGGCATTCTGCAGCCCCTTTGTTAGTTGCACAACATTCTTAAAACCAAATGGCATGACCAACCATTCAAACATTCCTAAGGAACATGGACATCTGAAGGCGGTCTTAAATATACCAACAATAACTATTAAAATCTTCTAATACCTAGAGAAACCATCCATGAAGGACAATAATTCATTATTTGTAGTAGAATCAACTAAGATGTCAATGATAGGCATTACATACATGTCTTTAGGAGTGGCAGCATCTAAATCCCTAAAGTCTACACAAACTCTAAGTTTCCCATTCTTTTTCATCACAAGGATAATATTTTCTAACCACTGCACATACCTTGTAGGTCTGATGAATTTAGCCTTCAAAAGATTCTCAATCTCTATTTTCACCTTCAGCTCTACCTCCTTGGAAATTCTTCTAGGTGGTTGCTGAAATGGGTGAAATTCCGGCTTTATAGGCAAGTAGTGTTCCACCAAACTTTTGTCCAATCCCGGTATCTCATCGTAATTCCATGAAAATCAGTCTTTGAATTCCTATTGTGTTGCAATAATCCATTCTTTGAAGTCAAAAGGCAGTAAGAAACTAATATAGATAATCTTCGGCTCTTCCACAATGCCAAGGTTCACTTCCTCTATGGGGTCGTGTACTTGAGGTTGCGTGTCTTCGAACTTAGGAGGGGCTTGCTCCAAATCCTCCATCTTCTTCATTTGCATCCTCTTCAAAATTATCTCTGCCTTACAGGTATTCTAAAGGTGCTCTTCAATCCTTTCCATAGTTTGATGCACTTTCATTTTGAATAGTCATCATTGATCTCCTCGATGATTGGGCCACTCATCGACCTATAAGGCACAATTGTAGTCACCTTTAGGAGTTTGGCTACCCTCCTTTTAGTTTCCACAGAGCACTGTGGTCCATGTATGCTTTTCTTGGGATCATCTTTCCTTCCTGCGGAGCAGTAAGACCCGAATTCTTGATCTAATAACTAGTTTCCACAAAACCTACATCAAAGCAAATTTACATGAAGAGTTTGCCATCACTGCTTTCCACTTCCACTTCATTTACTGCTTTCTAAATAGTAAGTACCGATGAAGAGAGGACGACACACACCAATTGAAATGAATCCAGTCCCTCACTAACAAAATGTTGTAATTTGTGGTAGGTTACATAACAAGATGGAATGGTGCGGATTTCGCTGTAATGGTGATATCTATAGGTAGTATCCCTAAGGTCTTGGATACTTCTCTAGTAAAGGTAGACACAACCACCTTTGTTTCTATCAGATCATTAATGCTCATTCCCAGAGCTCTCAGGATCTCAATGGCATTACATTTACTATTAACCCATTATCTATCAGTACCTTTGTAACACCCCTTCCTTTGACTGCGATAAGTGAGGGGACACCACATAGAGCTGAGACCTATTAACTTGATTTTCTGGCATTATTTGGGACCATTTCAAGCATAGAGTCATATTTGACATATAAGCGTTTCAAAAATCCAAAATTATGGAAATTATCGACTATAAAATGCACAACCTTGTAAAAAACTACACCATAGTGGTGTTTAAATGTCTGTACATATCTTCTTGGAATTCTATAACTACTTGTATTCATACAAGTTTCACTATAACAAATGTTACATTTACATTTCTAATAAAATCAAAGTAAATCAGGACCTACATAAGGAGGACTCCTAATCTTTGTAGCCTAAAGTGCGGATGTCATGGCGACCTAGCCCGAGAACCTATACGGATGAATCACTCGTGTTAAGCTTCTAGCTTAGTGGGAAAACAAAATAACATATATGACCACTTACAGTGATTTTCAATTCTAGTATACATGCATATATAAATATTTCACGTATCATATTATTCATCTCTCATGTAGGAGTACATAATAGAAGGTACCCATAGGTACACTATAGTACAGAACCGAGATATGCCTTAGCATCCAAACTGATTACATTTGTTTTCATATTGTTCATTATTCAAATACTTTTCATATAAATGTTTGCTTGCATAAACTAGTGAAAATGAATAACAGGGACACGATACAATAGGTACCCATAGGTATAGTATAGTACAGAACAAAGAGTGGCCATCGCGGAATCATAATGGCACCCGATAGAGCAGGGGTGCTAGCCCGGCATTGAACGGATGTGTGAATTGAGTGCGGAACAACGTGCTGATGGCACAGTGAAGTGCTGAATAGCACTAGTCCTATTTATTCACTATCGGTCTTAGCGAACATACACATTATATGTGTTTGAGAGCATTTTGCTAGTGTAATAACATTCATGTAGTTGTGTGACCTAATTATTAGAATTCACAGCCAATTCCTAACGATTACACTAATCCCCCCCTATTTGCTTAGGTTTTGTATAATAGAAAGCAAAGCAAGCAAAGAAGAGGTCAAACGAAGCAAGAAAACAAAGCCTGCCCCGAAGCACGGTTCCCTAAGGTGAAGGGGTAATGGTCAGAAGACGGTCTTGGGTTCACCTAGGCGAGAGGGACCTTCACCGAGGCGCAAAGACAACAACTAGAAGGAAGACACATGGCCTTTGCAAAGGCAAAGGACTCTTCGCCTAGGCGAAGGGCATCGGGCTTGAACATAAATGTTGCATTTTGGCCCTTTTCACTGGAAAAATCCAACTCCAAACCAAAACAAACTCAAAGCCAACCTCAAAACTCAATTCAAACCAATAAAAATCCACATACGAAAAGAGTTAGGGAATTAGTTTTCCTAACCTGAATTATCTTGAAAGCTTCAACCTAGCTTCCATTTTCTTCCTCTTATTCTCTTCTTCACATCAATAAATAGAGTTCTGAGAAAATGGAGAGAAAGCAACCTAAGAATGGATTCTTCTCCTCAAATCAGATGCCCTAAACTCATAAGCCCTAAAATGGAGAATTCCCATTCTAAAGACTGAGTTTGTCTTAACCCCTTTTTGACTTAAATTCTTAGCCCTTGCCATTTAGTTCTCCAATTTCATTCAATTTAACAATTAACTTATTAATATTCTACAATGGCATACTAACTTCTTATCTTATGTCTTTTGAGTCCTTAATTGGCAATTTATCAATTTACCATTTTTCACACTTCGCACTTAAATTTCTAAAAAATACAAATTTAACTTCCATTATACCCTAAACATTTCAGAAAACTACTAGGGTATAATTTGGGGTGTTACAACCTTGGATACCGGTCTGCCATTGAGATGGGCTCTTACGTACAAAGGCTTTATATGCCTTGTCATTTCCACATAAGGTTTCTCAAGTATCACCTTCTATGGTCTGCATTCTTTAGAGGATTCTATGGTAACTCCACTGTGGCTCACATCTTCCTCTGTGGTCGAGTGCTTCCCTTCTACTTCTACTAGGTCTTCCTTTGTTTTGTTTTTTTTTTTTACTTGAAAATAGTTGGTAATGTTATAGAAACAGTAGAACAATTTAAAGAAATAGGATTTCACCTATCATTACGGCCTCTGAGTCCATCACTTCATCTACACTACTCATTGACTTCATATCCTTAATAGCTTTCCTTTTAAACTTATTTTTTTCCAAGATAGGAACCATTCATTCCTCCACTTTCTCTAACTCCATGGCATCTTCATTTTGGATTTCCACAGGTATATCAATGAGCTACCTTCTATCAGCTACTCTTTGCCTCTACATCCTCCTCTTCTGGGTCCTAGACAGCCTTTGGGGAAATTTTTTGTGTTGTACCACATGCCACCTTTGACCAGAAGAAACCACAGGAGGAATAATACACCTCACATGCTTTTTCATCTCTGTAACCTCCTCCCTTGGAGAATTGGGCCTACCTCTTAGGAAAACAAGTATAGCTGGAGAAACATGTCTTTCCCCTGCTAGATTCCTTGGAGAAGTGAAGTTGTATGCAATCTTCTCTTTTGAGGAAAAGAATCTACCTCTTAGAGAGTAAGGGTTGTCCATAGTGGGCTTTATTTTGTACGCGCGGAGAAACGGGTCCACCTTTTGAAACATAGGCGAGGGATAATTCCCACTTCTTTCTTCCCTTAGAAATTTACTTTCCACTAAATCTTACCATTTGAGTGAACTTACCACAGCGAGGCTCTTTCTTGAGGAACATTCTCTAAACCTACCTACATCATTCTCCCTTAGGGAAATGAACCCATCCTATGGAGGAGTAGGCCTTTCTACAACCTTTTCTCTGGGAGGAATGAATTCTTCTGGGGAATTCATCTTACCTTTTGGTGAAAGTTTCCTTTTCTTAGAGAATCGTTATGTTGCTTTCTTCCCTACTCTATCCCCTTCATTAAATTTCTCCATGATGGAAGATCTATACAAACTACAGCCCATTCCTTTTTCAACCTATCAACCCGAACCAGACAATATTTAGGGACCCATACCATTCTTGGAGAGTGTTTACCCGCCTTCTAGGATTCTATCAATGTTCTTAGATCGAAGCTAGTAGTGTCGACTGAGGCCACTGGTGTTACACCCCAAACATTTTTTTAAATAATTTTTTTCATGGAATTTAATTTTTAGGTGTTTTAAGGTCCATCATGAATTTATAATAATTTTTAGGAATTATTTCTCAATTAAATGGAATTTTAGGAAAATATACCCCGGTAAAGGTCAAATTAAGTGGTTAATAGAAATAGAATTTTTAAAAAATACCCAATAGAATGAAATAAATTGTAAAATTTTTCTGAAGCAAAGTAAGGTCCAATGCCTGTATTTATAAAAATAATTAATGAAAATACATGAATAAAAAAAATAATAAAAATACGTGAACGATGAACCGAGGTAGGGAAAAGTCACTTGATTCTTTGACCAAGGGCGAAAAGACATTTTTAATAATTCGGGCCTTAAAAAAATTCAAGAGAAAAACCGCAAGGGACTTAAGTGAAATATTGAATTAATTTTTAAAAATATTAGGCCTCAGAAAATCAAGCAGAAAACAAAGAAAAAAATTGAAGAACCCTAAGGTTCTCCATTTCGTGCCAGAAGCTGGCAGGGAAGGAAGAAAATTTTGTTGCAGCTAATTCCCTTTGAATCAACCTGTGATTTTTCATGGTGGGAGACTTCTGAAGCAAATGAAGTTGGGGAAGGCTCACACGTTCAGGGTGAAAAGCCTAGCTGAGCCTGGACTAATAGGGAGGTGAGTAAATTTATATCATCGTACTTGCACCTTCGAAATATATAGCGGTGTTTTCATTGTTTGACTTGATCGTAGTAATTGACTATGATTAAGACCCTTATTCTTGAGCATTCATTGAATTGAATTTGTCAAATGCCACAAGTCACGTCACGATGAATATTCATGCGAGCACGGTCGACTATCTTATTGTATTTGGTGTTATCTCTTGTTGCATCTTGCAGTACGGTCACGACTATAACTTGTAATCGTTAATGTCAATTGATGGTATGAATCCGCAGAAAACCCTAGCGATGCGGGGTGATTAATGCTTTAAAAAAGTGCAATTTAGAACCTATATTAGATAGAGTTTTACATAATTTGCTTTCTGCGCATTAATCATGTCATTTATACCAATTGAAGTGTTCAAGTCTTCTTAGTGCCACTTATGCCATTTAGAGGGTATTTTTGGTTGTTTTGCAGGTATTTGTGCACTCTTGGAGTTCAATCTCAATACAAAGGATGAATCATGAAGTTGGAATTCAAGTCTCAGCCATCCAATAAGCCTTTAGAATCAATGAGAAAAACCCGAGGCAAAGTGAAGAAAAATTTGATGCGGTTGAAGGGAATGGCAGTGAAGGATCAACAATGCGGGGAATTTTAGCTAAACTGCGAAAATTTTAAAAACTAAAATTTGAAAATTTAGCAACATAGCGAAAAATTTAGCGAGTTCGTAAAATGCCAAATTGCGCTAGACCCGTCCCAATTTCGCTAGGCACCACTCTTAGAAATAAGCGATTAAGCTACTCACAGAATTTAGCTAGCTTAGCGAAATTTAAGCTAATATGAGTGGTAATCACTGCGAGAATTTTCCATTTTTCGCTGAACTTTGAGTAATTTCGCTAGTTAAGCGAAATTCTTCGACCTAGCGAAAATTGATGCCTCAAATCATGCTTTGTAGTGTGCCAAACCGACTGGTGTATTACTTAATTGTCCTATAACTTAGCCAATTTCATAGGTTTTTTGGTATTTTCATACCTTGAGGAGGCCTATATAAACCCCTCTTGTTTTGTAACCTAAGTAACAATTGAAGGAACAATTTGGGGGAGAGAAGATATTTTGTAAGTTTTCATTTTGTAAATAAAGTCTTGTTTTTTTTAGGTTTTGCTTTCCTCTCTTCTCTCTCCTCTTTCTCTTACTTTCTTGGGCGCCAAAACAACCCTCTTTGGGGATGACAACTCAAGAAGATGCTTGGCTAAGCCTCACTTTAACTGAAGAGGAAGGAAGGTAGCTTGGTGGTGGGGCATATGCATGTTGTCCTCTTGTATTAAAAGCCATAGGTACTGTGTTTATGACCCTTATCTTCTCAAAATATGGTTGAATAACATTGAATGTCATTAATTTGGCCAATACTCTCCATGCTTTAGGATCCAGTGCATATTCAGTGAGAGAATCTTGTGATTCTTTGATGGTCTTCTGAGCCTCTAAAATGATATTTATATGTTAGGATTTCTCAAATTAGGGTTACATAGCATTTAATGCTATTGATTTGACCAACCTCTCCATGCTTTAGGGTTGTGATTCTTTAGATGGTCTTCTGAGCCTCGAGATGATATTAAATGTTAGGGTTTAAGCGATAAGGGGCCGTAAGCGCATGTTACTGTATTCAGACTCAAATGGAGTTGTTTGGGTGAGGTTTTCTGATTAAACATAGATCGGTTATGCCATGGACTATAGGTTGCATGTCATAGCAGCGAGGATAAAACCCAGGGACACTTGTTTTGCCCTAACTTGCCAAGTTAGTGACCTAATTCTTAGTTAACTTTCACCTTTAGCACCAGTTTTACAATTATCGGTTTTCAAACCATTCCACTTGTTTTTGAAACACAATTCCAAAAAAGTCCAAATAAAAAGCCTTGCAACCGTGCACTTATGCAAATGCATTTCTAGGATGAAAACCCCATCCCAGGTGTTCGACCCTAGACCACTATACTGCGAGTAGCTTGACTACGACGTGGGAGAACTTAGGTATATAAATATTGTTGATTCGACTCGACTGCGTAGCGCAGAATCAAATGGCGCCGTTCTTGGGGATGGTGCCAAGCGCTAATGGTAAGTTGAAGTGTACTTGTGATCCAACATCACAAGTGGAGAGTAGCCCTTACACCCTTTTGTCACTCGGTTGCAGAGGCTGCCAGGTTGCTTCACTTTGCGGTAACTACACTTGTTTTTTGCTTCTGATCGATCCCAAATTCTAGTAGTTAATTTTAACCTTTTTGCAAGCTTTGTTGTTGCTCTTTGTTGTCTCTAAATTATGTAACGAGGTGTTTATGCAACGGTGGGATAGAGAGACACATCGGGTAGATTGCATAGGATAAGTGACTTGACCCAGCTAGTGAAGTTAATTGTACCCGACTGATACCATGGATCTTGTACGAGAGCAACTGATTGCCAGCAGGAACCCCATGAATCAAATGCTACCATAGAACCATGAGGGATCACATCCACCCTCCTAGAGTTAGTGCCCCATTACGTATCATTCCTCTGGCGAAGATGCCGGTGAGGCCTTATTTATTACCTACTCCCCACGTATCATGGTATGGAAAATGAAAATCCATACGCTCATATTAGGGATTTTGAGGAGGTTTGCACTACCTTCGAGGTATGATGGACATGGATTTCTTTGAAGCTAAAGGCATTTCCAAGTGACTCTAAAGGACAAGGCCAAGATATGGCTCAACTCATTGAGGCCTAGAACCATTCGAAATTGGGTGGGCGCGGGCGGAATTCACGAAGAAGTTCTTCGAGTGCTCATAAGACCCAGCCAATTTGAAAAAGACAAATTTATACTTTGCGGCTCGGGATGGTGAAATTTTACCGGTGTTGGGGAGAGATTTATGGAAACCATCAGTGCATGTCCACACCATGGGTTTGATACATGGATGTTGGTGAACCACTTCTATGGTGGTATGTCTCCTGCCATGAGGCAACTTTTGGAAACTATGTGTGGGGGAGACTTTCTAAGTAAGCATCTTGATGAAGCCATGGATTTTTTTAAATTACGTGGTGAAACTATAAGGGTTGGGATGAGCCTAACCCTAGAGAAATGGATAGGATGAAACCACCCAGGTTAACTTCGAGGGGTGGGATGTATGCAGCACTGAAGAAATAGAGATGAGAGCTAGGATTTCAACCCTAGCTAGGAAGTAGAGGAAAGCGAGAGGCAAACGGCTCCCGAGAGGGTGCATGCGTGTTGAAAATCTGCTTGCGGTCAATCCCTTGCACCAATTTCCAATCCCACGCACACCCAACGAACGGTGTCCTGTATGGCCTGCCGGTGAAGGATTTGATGTCGAATGTGCGAAACAACGTAGAGACCCGATACAAGCCACAACAATCCAATGCTCCGCATATGGTAATACCTACAATTCCAATTGGAGGAATCACCACCCAATCTTGCATGGAGACCCAATCCCCTTCATATGTACCCCCGGGTGCAGACCTTGGTTGGTTTCCCTCACGATCACAACGACCACCATCCTCTTCTCGAGTAGAACAAGAGCATATTGAATTTGAGGTAAAGGTGGTGGGCAGCTTTGTTGAGGAACAAAGGAATCAATCGTAGCGGCGCAGAAAGTTGATCTTGTAGAAATTGAATAAGAGAATAGATGGGCTTGAGAGCAATCTCAGCAGAGAAAATTGATAACCTACGTATTCAATCACGAGATCGACGAGTTGCTAAGTGCGAAGAAAGGGAGGTTTCCGTCACAAAGCGATTCCAAATCCTAAAGGAATTCATGAGGTAGGATCATCAACAATTCGAGGAATGGATGAGGTTAAGGCCATAATAACCCTTAGAAGTGGAAAGAGTTTTAGTCAACATGCGAAGCACATTTGAAGAAGAACCACAGAAGCTAGGAAGAGGAATTGCATTAGGCATATTCTCCTAGAGGGAGGATTCAATGAAATACGCATACCACCTCCATTTCCTGGCATAGAAGGAAAGAAAGAAGGCATCTTCGACAAAGCGAGGCATTTTAGAGGTCTTAAGGCAAGTAAGGTTAACATACCTTTCTTGGACCTAATCAAGCAAGTCCTAACATGCAAAATTTTTGAAAGATGCTGCCTGAGTCAAGAAGGATTAGGCATTGAAGAAGAAAAGCATTTCTCACTGAACATACTCCCGGTGCCATAATCAAGCAAATACCTGTCAAATACAAAGATCCACGGATCTCCCACGAGATTCGGAATATTGGTGGGAATTGCATAGAAAAGTCTTGCTTGATTTAGGGCAGTGTGAACCCTAATGTCGTATTCGGTATACAACGATTAGGTCTAGGTGAACTTAAACCTACCAACATCACACTCTCATTGGCCGATAGATCAGTGAAAATCCTAAGGGGATAGTTGAGGATGTCTTAGTGAAGATAGACAAATTCTACTACCCAGTAGATTTTGTGGTACTTGGCCATTTGAACCCGATTCTTTGAGGTAGACACGTCATGTACGATCATCTTAGGAGAAGACCATTTACATTTACTTGTTATGTAAATTGCCGGAATGGAGTCATGCAAGTGCTTTTGATAACATGACCATGGAGTTGAACATCTTTCATTTGAACAACAAACATAGGTTGCTAGAAAATTGAGAAAATCAAATTCCACGATGAAGTTGTTTCGTTGATGGTATTAGGAAAATAGTGTCAGGAAATGCAAGAGTAATTACCGCATGGAGATGAAGATATATTGGTCTTTACCGTCAACACCGCGCAAACCAATTGCTCAATTCAACAGTCGTCACTGAGGAGCAGATCAACAATTGGGCACCCAAAACCATGGAATTAGCCCAGGCAACTGCAGGGGTTGAGGAGATTATCCTCCTTGACCCTCCTTGAGTAGCCACGGTATATTAGGCGGTTTGGTGTTCTCAAAATCAAATTACAGTTCAACATTTTGTTTTTCATTTTAATTTAGTCGATTTCCATTTTAGCTATTTTTAGTATGTTTCTTAATTTACTTGACTTTCCATTTTAACAAGTTGGTAAGTATTTTATATTATCTTATATTAGAATTATTAGATATATTCTATTTCCTAATTTTAATTTTAATTTTTACTTTAGTAATATATTAATTTTCATTAATCTGAAAATTCAGTGCGGAGTGGTGTACTAAGTGTGTGAGCCCCGAGGTGGCCAAAAATAAGCGAAAGAATTGGCGAGGAATGACCTCGGCTGGTTACAAGCTTATATAAGCGTGGGGAGGGGTTGGTTTAAGAATGCCACTTCACATTCTCCCACTCGGCCGTGTCCTGAGCTCCGGCGAAGCCACGAGTCCCGATCTGCCGTGCCGTTGTCGGCTGCCAGCGGAGCCACGCTCACGGCTCTCTTGCCCGAGTTCGTGTACGGCAAGGCCCGAGCCGTAGCCCTACACCCGGGCTTTGCGTGAGGTTTCTAGTATGGCAATCACCGGTCATGCACGCGCCCGATACGGCCAGAGCGCCCGGTGAGCCTCCACCAGCGGCGCGAGCCACGATTATTCATTGCCTCGGCTGAGCCTTGCTTTGCCCGGGATACCCGTTGCCCTCGGTTCACGGCTTCTTGGTGCCACGGTCGACGGGTGATCAGTTATCAGGCGCTTGTTTGGTCAGTTGGGGTATTTTCAGCCTTCACGGTCAGTGAACCACGGTTCGGTTAACTGCTTGGTGGTTCATTAGCCTCGAGAGCTGCGGTTCGATGCTACGTGGTCTCGGTTATATTTTCGGTGAGTCGAGCCCTTTTCCGGTATTTTTATTTTGATATGTTATGGTTCGTACTGGGTGGGTCCGTCTTAGGCCTCGGGTGGTCGGCCACGCCTAAGAGAGTGGCCCGGCTCAGGTCCCGACTCTGTACCATCGCCGGTCCCGGGGCGTATCGAGGGCCTCGAGGGGGATTAGGCGTTATCGGACACGGATGGGACCGGGCCCTATCGCACGGCTACCACGGAGGAGAGTTAGGAAGGGCCCGGCCCTCAAGGCGGGCCCTCACATCGGGCCC
The DNA here is from genome assembly GCA_016808115.1 of Tetrastigma voinierianum. Taxonomy (NCBI): domain Eukaryota; kingdom Viridiplantae; phylum Streptophyta; class Magnoliopsida; order Vitales; family Vitaceae; genus Tetrastigma; species Tetrastigma voinierianum. The sequence continues at coordinate 85,275 of JAEQBH010007104.1, forward strand.
GAGCGGAGTCATCTTCCACCCGGGCTCCCACCATCTCCGGTTACGCCCCATTTGCGGAGGCGACTTCATCACCTGTGTTTGCCCGCCCGACTATCGAGGATTAGGAGGCCCATGTTAGTAGGGAACCCCATTAGGGAATGTGCGACTCCACTCTGAGTTTCATCGAGTCATTTTATGACATCCCGCGTGAGGCTGACCCGGGCTGCAGGTCTTTGAGATTGATCGAGAGTATTGCGCTCCGCCCTTCGCTGACTCCATGACGGGTTTATTACCGGGGAGTGAATGCTTGCGGTTCTACCACTCTATGACATCCCAAGAGACGAGCCGGTCCACTAGAATTCGATTAAGTATAGATGACAGCCACGGTGTACTCGGACCGGCCCGATATTTCGACGGCATTGGGATTGCGCATACCGCCCGGCGCAACTTCGGAGGGTTCTGAGCTTGGGCCCATGCAGCACGGGGAGATGAATTAGAGCAACGGCGAAGGCACCAGCTGGCGGTTCAGTATTTTACAGGAGGCAGCTCCCGCCTCAGATGCTGCTCATCGACCATCTTCTACGTACCAGCTTGTTCCCTCTGCAGCATTATGTGCAGAGGAGGGGAGCCATATTGGAAGCTCTTTACCGGATCTCCGAGGGATTTTGGTTCCAGCCCCGTGACTGAGTGATGACCTCTACGTGCGGTTTGAGGGAGAGAGGTCCATGGAAGGACTTTGGCCCGAGGCGGAGAGCATCCACTGCGTGTCGAGAGACTCCTACGCTGTGTTCTCGGCGGATGGGATTCCCGAGGAGCCCAGGCTAGAGATGAGCTAGATTCCTACATGTAGTGTCGGTGGGTGGGTTATGACTATGCTCGTCTCATTCCATATACGACCACGGGACCCGGGAGGGTGCAGGGTCGGGGGGCGAGGACCACCACACCGGATGATATGCGCCCCCGAGCACGGTCTGAGGACTCCCATTCCAGAATCGTTCACCTCCATCTCACTCCACACACTACATCCTTGTGCGAGGCGATACTCTGGCCCATCTATTCGACACACCATTAATGGAATCTCAGTCATGTCGGCTCGAGAGAGATAGCCGTGTGATGGATGCCATGCTCACTTTGCAGCTACGGGCTACCCGGGATCGAAGGTTGGCCCGGTGTCATTCTATCTTGACTTCAGTTATGACGATACGGTGCTTTGCCGTGTTCTGGTCGGCGAGAGGAAACCCGCCACGGCGCCGCTTCTTTGGATGTTAAATTTGCGGCGGCCAGCGACTTCGGGCCACCACCACCACCACCACGGTGGTGGTTAGGTCTTTATGATTTTGTATAGTTATCGGCTTTATCCAACTACCTGCGATTTTTTAGGATTTATGTATTAGCCTGCCCGTAGTAGAGACGGTGATACTTTTTTGCGTTTAGCTTTGTATTCATGTGGCCACTTTGGCTATATCAAAAGCTATTCATTATATATATATACAGACTTTTGTATATCATGTTTTGTGCTTCGCTATGTGTTTTTCTTTTCAATTGAACAATTGAATTGCTACAATTGGACAATTGAATTGCTTTTGTTGGATAATTGAATCTATTGTTTGTCACTTATATGCTAGGGTGGAATTCCATGCTGAGCGGTTGTAGTCGGTTGAGTTCCCGGCATGCTCAACTTGAATTTCCCTAGCAGCATGCTAATTCACACACTGCACTCCAAATTGTTCCAATAAGTGTGAAATTGTGTGCCTTCTTTAAACTTTGCTTAGGCCTTAGGTATGTTGGCAACTGAGATAGGTTGTGTTACCTACGATTGAATAATGTTGTCTTCCAAAAAGGAAAAGAAAAGAAAAGCAAAAAAGAAAAAGAAAAGAAAATAAGAAAAAGAAAAATAAAATTAGGTGAAGTTTTGCCTTGAAGCTTAGAGAGCACGGTCAGGGTGTATGGCGAAAGCCTTTGAAACCCGATGCCACTAGCCTTGAATTGGTGGGAGTCATCGATTTTGTGTTCGTTACATGGGTGGATAGGTAGAGTCTAACGAATAGTAGGTGCTTGATTTTCGAAGTCATTTGGAGTCCGGGGTGAAGCCTTTAGAGTTAGTGGTCATTGATCCTTTTGGCTTGATGCCCTAAACCTTGAGTGGTTGGGAGTCATCGGTGGACCCCCGTTACACGGACTTTGGTGAAGTCGAATTTTAAGCATTGCATCCTACATTATAATTGAAAATAAAAAAGTGTAACTAGCCCTATCTAGGTTGTTCAACAACTTAAAAGGCCATGTCGGTGCTAGGTTGGGGGAGGTGGCAATTTTGCGGTTGCTCGACAATACGGTTACATAAAGAATCATTAGACTTAGGTGGAAATTCAAGTTGAGAATTGTAAACTGATATTGACCTAGAATTGTTCTTGTATGGTTTTGATTCTTTCATATCGGTTCACGGCTTTTGATTTCAATTTCTCGGTTTAAGGTAATGTTTATATGTATATAAACCCTTTTTGAATCATAACCTTTTTGCAAATCACCACATGCATCTCCTTTTTCTTTATTTTGCATTCTTCAAGGGGACTAGCAACGTTTCGGTTGGGGGGTGTGATTAATGCCCAAAAAGTGCAATTTTGAACCCTATATTAGATAGGTTTTGAGTGCTTTTTGCGCATTAATCATGTCATTTATACCAATTGAAGTGTTCAAGTCTTCTTAGTGCCACTTATGCCATTTAGAGGGTATTTTTGGTTGTTTGCGAATTATTTGTGCACTCTTGGAGTTCAATCTCACTACAAAGGATGAATCATGAGTTGGAATTCAAGTCGACCATCAACCCTGACCCTAGAATCCAATGAGAAAACCAAGGCAAAGTGAAGAAAATTTGATGCGGTTGAAGCGGAATGAAAGCGATGAAGGATCAACAATGCGGGAATTTTCGCTAAGCTTCTAGCGAAAATTTTCGCTAAGATTGCGAAAATTTCGCAACATAGCGAAAAATTTCGCGAGTTCGGCTGTCTGGGATTTCGCTAGACCCATCAATTTATTAGGCACCACTCTTAGCGAAAATAACTGATTTCGCTACTCACAAGAATTTCGCTAGCTTAGCGAAATTTCGCTAGCTAGCGAAATTGGCCATCCTTAGCGAAATTTTCCATTTTCGCTAGACCTGGTAATTTCGCTAGTTAGCGAAATTCTTCAGCCTAGCGAAAATTGATGCCTCGTCATGCTTTGTAATTAATGCCAAACCGACTCCAAACTTGGTGTATTACTTAATTGTCCTATAATAGCCAATTTATAGGGTTTTGGTATTTTCATACCTTGAGGAGGCTATATAAGCCCCTATTTGTTTTGTAACCTAAGTAACAATTCAAGGGAACAATTTGGGGAGAGAAGATATTTTGTAAGTTTTCATTTGTAAAATAAAGTCTCGTTTTTATTTAGGTTTGCTTTCCTCTCTTCTCTCTCCTCTTTCTCTTACTTTCTTGGTACGCTAAACAACCCTCTTGAGGATGGCTTCAAGAGATGCTTGGCTAAGCCTCCTTTCTTTGAAGAGGAAGGAAGCTAGCTTGGTGGTGGGGCATATGCATGTTGTCCTCTTGTATTAAAAGCCATAGGTACTGTGTTTATGACCCTTATCTTCTCAAAATATGGTTGAATAACATTGAATGTCATTAATTTGGCCAATACTCTCCATGCTTTAGGATCCAGTGCATATTCAGTGAGAGAGGTACTGTGATTCTTTAGATGGTCTTTACGAGCCTCTAAAATGATATTTATATGTTAGGATTTCTCAAATTAGGGTTGCATAGCATTTAATGTTATTGATTTGGCCAATACTCTCCATGCTTTAGAATCTGTGATTCTTTAAGATGGTCTTTACGAGGAGCCTACGAGATGATATTAAATGTTAGGGTTTTAAGCAGATAAAGGGGCCATAGCGCATGTTACTGTATTGACTCAAATAGGAGTTGTTTGAATTGAGGTTTGCTAGTTAAACATAGATTCGGTTATGTCATGGACTATAGGTTGCATGTCATAACGCGGACATAAACCCGAGGACACTTGCCCTTACCCAACTTGCCAGTTAGTGACCTAATTCTTCAAAGTTAACTTTTTCACCTTTAACTTTCAGTTTTACAATTATCGGTTTTCAAACCATTCCAATTTGTTTTGAAACACAATTCCAAGAATCCCGAATAAGCCTTACCTTCGTGCATATGCAAACCATTTCTAGGATGAAAACCATCCCGGGTGTTCGACCTAGGCCGCTATCTTTGCGGTAAGCTTGACTACGGCGATGGGAGGGCTGGGTATATAAATATTGTTGATTAGCTTCGGCCTCTTGTGCACGGGCTCGAGGAGGTCATCGAGCTATGTGCACATGGTACTACCCTACAGTGGGCCAAAGCAGTGCCTTCCTAAGTGGTAAAACTCTAGGGTAAGAACCCGGCCCGTTCTATGGATCTTTGGTTGGAATGCAGTTCCACTATCAGGTAGAAGGAATGTCTGGATTCCTTATAAAGGTAAGAAGGAATGTGCGGATTCTGAATGGCCAAACTATATTTCTGTGTTTCAAACCTCTAAATCTCATTTGATATTGTTGTTCATATTGCCACTATTTGTTGCATAACCTATGTACGGTGATTGATTGATTGAGCATAACCATCCTTGTGAGCTGGCCTTGAGTACCTAGCCTCACAAGTATGGTGATATATCTTTACTCACAGAGTTATCTCACCCCCGTTGATTTCCTCCTTTTCGAATTAGACGGAGAAAGGAGAATCCGGTCTTTACCACTTGGATTCTATTTGGAAACATGTAATGGATTATTATTTTGTTTATTTGGTGAATGAGAGTCTAAGTTTCCAAGAAGGCTCCATGGTGAATTAACTTGGTTATTTGGTTAATTATTTGAAGTTCAAATCGATAAATTTTTGAATAGTTGAGTTGGATAAATTTTGCTTTTGATGAAACCTTATTGATATTTTGATGAGACCGTTGAGGTCGTTTTGTTAGTGGATGACCACGGAGGTCTATTTATTTATGTTATTTGATATAATATCATGATATGAGATTTTGAGTTAATTATTAGTAGATTTTTAGATTGATATTACGAATAACGAGGATTTGTCATTAGTTATAGAAATGAATAGGTCTTTTACCGAATTTTCGGTAGAAGTGATATGGGACTTAGGCTTGCTACGGGTTTTGGTGGCCTTAAGCCTACCCATTCCTAAGCGCCGAGTCCTGCTTTATAAAAAGTGGGATGTGACAAAGTTGGTATCAGAGCCAGGTTTTAAAAGAACTTTGGGGATGTTATTTGGGTAAATGATAAATGTGACACCATGGAGCATAGGATTCCAAATTGTCTTTTGTATGTCATCATAGTGTAGTTAATTTCTGCATATCCTATAGATGAAAAGTTTAAGTACTCTTGATATGCTCATTGTGAATCTAAGTATCATTTGTTTTCTTGGTTGTCGAATGCCACCAAAGGAAGACAACAAAAGCGCTCTTACCAGGAGGCGTGGACCATCTCGCCAAGCGAAGAGAGATCTATGATCGATAGATGTTGGGATGCTAGATGTGAGTGCATTGCATCAGATCGGTTGAGATGGAGATAAATTCACCCAGATCGAGGGCGAGTGCAGTGAAATTTGAGGAATGTTCCACCGCCCGCCTCAGATTTGATATGGATGATTTGAGAATTACAGGCAAGAAATACAGGAGTTGGGCGAGAGGAATGGAGGCCCTTAGGCGGGAAGTAGACGAGGTGAGACAGCAGGTTCCATTTCCAGTTCCACCTACTCAAGCTCCAGCTCCACCCTGGAAGGCCTCACACACGAGGTGCCTAGGAGGGTAGGTAGGCGAATGCTGGATGAGGAAGGTCTATCTTTACAGGAGTTCTTGAGGTTTAAGACTCCAGAATATCATGGTGAGGAAGGAGATGACCCACAGTATTTCTTGGAGGAGACAGAAAAAGTAGTGAGGAGATTATCATGCTCGGATGCTAGAGTAATTGAGCTGGTAGGAATGAAGATGAAGAATAATGCATGGGATTGGTTCCAGAGACACATTGAGGATCAGTTATATGGAGGGAACCCTCCCACTTGGGAGATGTTTAGAGAGGCTGTTATGGATGAGTTTATATCCCCAGCAGAGAGACAGAACAGGGCTTATCAGTTTGAGAAGCTAAAACAGACTTATCAGATGAGTGTATCTGAGTATGCTAAAGAGTTCACTCGATAGTAAGAGGCTATGCTCCCGGACTGGTATTACTGATGAGAGCGGCTCGTGTTGATAGATTCCGAGCTGGAATGATACCACCTCTTTACAATGCATTATTGTCTGGAGATTTTCCCACATTGACAAAGATTGTTGATAGAGCTAAATTGTGGGAGACCTGATTAGTGCCCAAAAAGTGCTATTTTGAACCCTATTTATTATAGGTTTTGAGTGCTTTTTGTGTACTAATCATGCTAGTGTTGCACATTAAGGTCCCTCTTATTTTATTGATCGCATTTTGTGGCAAATTATGCGGTTTTGCGAGCTAATTATGCCGAAATTGTTAGTCGATCAAACACGAAGAATTCCTAGTCAAGCTTCGGCATTTCAAATCAAAAGATCAGAAGGAAAGAAAGGCAAAATGTGAAGAAGAAAAACACCAACTGCCTGAGAAAGCTTCTCCTGAAACAGCTGATACCTGGCTCCGGCAACGTATCTACTTGACCCTGTTCTGCATTTCACGCACTTTTTGTTTTGCTACAATTTTTTGGTTTTCTCCTTTCTACCCTTGTTTTGTCACTTATGTTTGGATTGGATTGTATTTCACTTGGTTTGTAAATTCATAAGCCATTTTGATACCGCTTTATTGAACGACCAGTTTTGGCGTAAATAAAGTTAGGGTTCGGAGTTCTTTCACGTTTTTTCCTTTTCTCTCATTTCTCTCCCTTTCTCGGTACCAAACGCGTAAGGATGACAACTCAGATGATGGTTGGCTAGGCCTCTTCCTCCCGCGAAGAGGAGAGACTGCAGCTAGAGGTTTGGAGGAGTAACGCCACGGTCCTACATTTTTTTAACGCCGCAGCATTTTGGTTGTTTAAGTTCTGGCTTTCTCACTTAGGTTAAAATCTCTTAAGCATGCTCTCTTTAATGTGTATTTGGCAAGCTTTTGGGTTCAATGGATGATACTTTCACTAGATCCATTGAGGCTCGATTAACGTTGTCTCTGCTAGTTATCGTGGATTAGGGTTTTGAGATGTGTTTCCTTTGTTAGGAACATTTATGCCCATTTAAATGCTATGTTTCAAGGAAATCATGGGGTTTTAATTTTTAAGCAAAAGGAAGATCCGGTTCGGGAAATGACTCTATGTCATGCTCCCCAACGCGAGGAAAAAAGACCGAGGACTTTATCATGTGGTTTGCCTACAGACGACTTACTGGTGGCTGGGACTAGAGTTCTTTCATATTTTTTCTTTGTTTTTTATTTTTCAGTTTTAAGCCAAAACCTCGCTGTTTTCCATGTGAGACATAAGTCTATGAGTGAATTGTTTTTTGGCTTGCATTTCAGATCATTTTGTACTGAAGAAAGAACCATCTGTGTTCGACCTAGATGTATCTTTGCTTGATGGCCCGACTACGGCGGTAGGAAGAAGGCCAGGATATAAATATTGTTGATTCCGGATCACCCTACGTAGCCTGCCAGATCAAATGGCGCCGTTGCCGGGGATGGTGCCCTAGTGCAAGTGAGAAGCTGTGAAACACTTGTGATCCTCATCACAAGTACTGGTGAATTGCTTTTATATTTTACTGTCATTTTCTTTTTATTTCATTAAAAAAAAAAAAAACAGTGTTGCAGGATTATTTCTGTGTTGTCTTGGGTTGCC